>OAMR01000608.1:691576-712823 GCA_900205405.1 Echinochloa crus-galli
GCGGAAGAGTGGCGCGGTGGCGGCGGCGGCCGCGGAGCCTCGGAGGAGTGGTGCGGCAGCGGCGCTCGGAGGAACGGCGCGGATGCCGCGACGACCGCGGAGCCTGCGGAGGAGATGGCCGGCAGCGGCAACGCACGCGGAGGCGGCGACCGATTTTTCTGCTGTTGCATGCGGGAACTTTCAAAAAGCACAGGAACTTTCCACGGTGCTCCCCGCAGCATCACGCGCCCACGCGCACCCCTACAAATACGCCCGCCCACCACGTCCCGAAAACCATCGAAACCCACAGTGCCCAACCCCGCAAAACCTCCCAAACCACCGTGCCCCGAGCCCGCAAATCACAGCACCCACCCCCACCCGTCTCGCCTCCCCTCTCCGCCGCCGCCATGGCGTTCCGGCTGAGCAACAACCTGATCGGGATCCTCAACTTCGTCACCTTCCTCCTCTCCATCCCGATCCTCGCCGCGGGCATCTGGCTGGGCCACCGCGCCGACGGCACCGAGTGCGAGCGCTACCTCTCGGCGCCCGTCATCGCGGTGGGGGTCTTCCTCCTCGTCGTCTCCCTGGCGGGGCTCTTCGGCGCCTGCTGCCGCGTCACCTGGCTGCTCTGGGTCTACCTCCTCGCCATGTTCGTCCTCATCGTCGTGCTCTTCGGCCTCACCGTCTTCGCCTTCGTCGTCACCAACAAGGGCGCCGGGGAGGCCGTCTCGGGCCGCGGGTACAAGGAGTACAGGCTCGGGGACTACTCCAACTGGCTGCAGAACCGGGTGGAGAACACCAAGAACTGGAACAGGATCAGGAGCTGCCTCCAGGACTCCAAGGTCTGCAGGAAGCTGCAGGACAAGCAGGAGACCTTCACCGACTTCATCCGCTCCGACCTCTCGCCCATCGAGGTAATTCGTGTTTTCTTTTGTACCTGAAAATAATGCAATCCACTTCTGTTTTTCTTCATCTTCAGTTTCAGTCTTTTTGTGCTTTATTTAATTGGTGGCTGCTAGCTAATACTAATATGACTGCGATGATGTGACTTGGAGGGTAACGCCAAAGACTTTTTGAAAGAGAAATGCTAGCTTGTGAAACGCGAAATCTTATCTTGAGCCGCCTACTGATGGTTACTTGCACGGCTGTGCGTCTCAATCAATCGGACCCAGTAGTTACACAATTTAGGAGTCTATACACTGCACCTTCAGTTGATATTGTCAACGGATTAGTCCTAGTAATAATGTATATTACTCGTAATCTTGGGTCCAAATCAACCACTAGCAGTACCTGCTCTGAACTGCTCCCAATGCTCTGACCGTTTGCATTATTGAAGGAGGAAGTTTCTTTCGCAGCACATGCCCACATTTCAACGGTCTCGTGTGCATTTTCATCCACCTTTTAGTTAGGTCGTCGCATAACCCAAACACTTCACGAAACTGCTCCACCTGAAACTTTCATAAACAAATTAAATTATCATACGACCTTTTAGCCCCTTCATATGTGCGTGCGTGCTCTGTTTCAAATGCTCATCAAGTTCTTGTTCATCGTGCAGTCTGGCTGCTGCAAGCCCCCCACCAGCTGTGGCTTCACCTACGTCAACGGCACGGACTGGACCAAGATCAACACCAACTCGACGGACCCGGACTGCAACACCTGGGACAACGCCGCCAATGCGCTCTGCTACAACTGCCAGTCCTGCAAGGCCGGCGTTGTGGCCACCTTCAAGCGGGACTGGAAGCGCGTCGCCGTCGTCATGATCGTCTTCCTCGTCTTCATCATCATAATCTACTCCATTGGATGCTGCGCCTTCAGGAACAACCGCAGGGACAACGCCTACAGGAAACAGGGCGGGTACGCCTGATCGCTTGGTTCCAGTATCATTTTGGAGCCGGTCACGCGGAGGCGCTTCAGTGCTCTGCTAGCTTTCGCTCTCCTGCGATCGCTGTCGTCATATATGTTTAGGCTTGATGATCTAGCTCTGTACAGCGGAGATTACTGCATATCGTCTTGTAGTTACCTTGTTATGATCTGATCAGCAGTAGGTTTCATTTGTACATGCTGTTCGTTGATTCGACGCACTGCTATATTATTAGTATATGGATGCCTTTATATTACATGTTACTTTGGTTCAGGGTTTTTCCTGAGTGACCTGAACCTCTGATTATTCAGTTTTTTACTCTCTTTTTTCAAAACATCGCTCGACACGAAACGACGATCTTCTACAACTCTGAAGAATAGTTGGTGACACGGCAGAGGATTAGCTAGCTAATTTTTACTTTCTGGTGGTCGTTGTCAATCTTTACTCTGTTTCTTCTCCATGATATCACCCACCTGAAGTTGTTCAGCTAAACGCCATTTCGGGCTTGTACAAAAGCATTGCACCTATCCCGGTGCTGCACACAAAGTTGCACACGGTTTTGCTAGGTTGCTACTGGCCTTCCTGACTTCTTTCAGCCTCCTCAATGAAGCAATCTAAGAAAGGAACGAAGACAAAGACTTCAGCGATAGTAAAGCTGTGGTGCCCCATGAGAGGCAAGTCCAGCCTAACGCGCCCAAAAGCCCCCAATAATATCCACCTCTTTGGCTCTTTCAACTTTAATTGTCAAGGTTCCGGAAACAACTCCAGGCACCACCGTCTTGCTTGTAATCTAAAGTCGATTCTTTCTTATCAACCCTAGTGGCCATGCTTAAAATTGGATCGGACTAGGTCCTTGGCATCTTCCTTGTCAGTTGAGAAATATCTAGCAATGTCAGTTAGTATTTGACAGTGATGGATCAATATGGCTGATCCGGCCAATAAGGCTTGGCAGATTGTTGCAGCGGAGTTACAGGCACAGATATTAGGTTGTAAAAGGATTCTAGAAGTTGAATGAATTTTAGAGAAGTATAACTTAAATAGAATTCATGAGCACCTGGGCTGATGACTTGATGTAGGCGCAAATGTGTAAATCAGTAAATGCCCTCGCTGTCACTAGCTAGTGGAGTTTACTGATTCCAGAAGTGGCGGTGACTATTGCTGGTTCGCTCGGAAATATCCAAGGGGACTGGGACCGATGGTTTGATCTTTTCAGAAAATGAAATGATAGACCTGAAATTATATTGCAAAATGGACTATTTCGCCAGAAAATGCTCTATGACATCACTACATCAGTTTGAGAGGAACTTTGCCCACGCAGAGTTCTTCTTTTGCTTTCGCTTTGCAATACTCTTCTAAAGTATTTTAAACTGCTCGCACTCGTCTTCCCCTATTTCCCTCCCCTAAATATAATATTCTTGTCTGGTCATCGAGATTCCTTCCCTTATCCTAAATTCTTCCGCACCTATCTCTCATCTATCATCTTCCACTATCCCAACTACCATATTATTTTACTCTTTCTTTACTCCCCCCTCTCTATCTCTCCCCCTCTCTTCCTCTCACTCTCCCGGCCCTGCTCTCCTCCCCTTCCCCACCCACCGCCGCCCCTTCTCTCCTCCCTCCATCGCCGCCTCGTTGTGCCCCGCCCGCCGTGGCCCCCCTCTACTCCCTCCACCACCGCCCCTCCCTCCGGATCCGCGCCTCCGCCTGCCGCCGGCATGGATGCGGCGGCGCGCGACAGTGGAGCGTGACGGCGGCCGGGCGGACGACGGAGCTCGTCGGGGCGGATCTTGGCGGGGACAAGTCCATGCCGCGGAGCTCCGGAAGCGGGCGGAGAACGCGACGCACTGCTGTGGCGTCCGCTGTGAGGGGGCGGCTCGCCGGTGAACAAGTTGTAGGCGAAGGAGAAGTTCTTGCGACGCAGGAGGTCGCGGTCGGTGGCGGGCGACGACGGTCGGTGGAGCGCGCGGAGGAGTGGTGTCGGGCCGCCGCCATCTGCTGCGGTGGTTGTGGTGGTGCTAAAGAGCAGCGGGTCGAGCGCGGCGAGGGCCATGGCCGGGGCGGGTGGCTCGCATCCGACACGGGCGAGCGGCGATGGAGGGGCGGAGCACGATGCGGAGGACTCCATGGCCGCCTAGAGGTGGCCACGGTGGCCGGCGCCACCTCGTAGCAGATCCAGGTGAGGAGCGGGACGAGGAGGTGCCGAGGACGAGGAGAGCCAGGAGGAGAGGGTGGTCGCGGGCGAGCGGCTTAGGAGAGCGGCAAGCGGTGGCGGACGAACTCGGCGGCGGTGGGGGGCGGCGCAAGCGGCCAGCGCGCGGACGGTTGGCCCGCATGGGCCCGGCACCACGGTGGCGGCTAGAGGAGCTCCTCTGCCTCCGCCTGGTTTGGGGGAGGGGAGGGCTTCCCCTACGGTAGGGGAGCTCGTCCAGGAGCCCGCTGCGGGGGTTCATTCCCCTAAGATCTCCTGCAAGAGATCTTAGGGGAGTTCAGTGCGGGAAGCCTAAGACTTGCAGGTTGTGCATTGGACTGTTTCGTCAGCAGGACAGCTAGGTAGCTTAAGCATAGATAATTGTTAATTCTTCCTATGGTTAGGTGTTAACGTGAAACATGTAACCAGCATTAGTATGCCCGAAGCAATAGACATTTAACGAGTATTTCAGCGATCATCGTCGTTCTCAGATACAACGGTTCTGAATGATTTCGGCGTGGCACTCTACTCTTAATCTCTTACGCAGTATATTCATCTTCGGTCCGTTTGCGTTTCGAAATCAGTAGAAGTACGTAATAGTCAGTCGTCGCGTCTCTGCCTTGCTTTGCCCAACAACACGGCACATAAACCGAGAGTTGAGATGAACCATTTGACTTTTCCGAAAATGAAGTGAGGAGATCCGGCACTATAGTTTGATGGAACATTCCACAAGGAGATGTTCTACGACATCAGTTTAAAAAGATCTTGCCAACACACAATGCATGCTTTGTTTTCCTGTACTGAATAAAAATCACTATTAACTAGACAAAACTTGCAGGTTATTCATTTGACCATTTTTGGTAAATGACAATACCTCAACCTTAATCTTTTTTTTTTGCAAAGCTTGGCACTAGCATGAAGCATTGCAGGTATCGCCAGCATTCCTAAAATGATACACAATTCTCCAGTGTATTCTGGAAAAATAAATTTGCCTTACGCACAAAGAAAAATAAAAAGGAAAATAAAATTATCGTGTTTGAGTATTACTGTTACCGTTGTCAGACAACAACGGTTCTGAAAGATTGTTCCGAGAGTCCACCGTGACACCAATACAATCTGAATGTACACCTTCTTTGGAACCACTAGAATGGATTGCCAGACTCTCGCTCTTTGCGTCTTCTGCTTTCCCCCACAACACCACATACAATCCGACAATGATAGTAATAGCTCCTAGTACGCTGCAGGAAACAAAGTTCACTGTGAGGAAAGCACAAGAACAGCGGTTATCTACTTTTCAACAGGTTGCCAGTATCATAATTACCTTCCAATATGGAGTTCCTCGTGCAGGAAGAGTGTAGATAATATTGCTGTGATCACCGCACTCAGAGGCGTAAAGATTGCGCTGCAAAGGGGGCCTTTCACTGATATGCACCAGGATTGGATGAAAAAGTTTGCGCCGGAGGCAAACACTCCCTAAAACCATTGTTCAATAATTTTGATTGTCACTATGCAGTGCAATATTCAGATTTCAGAGTTCCAAACCAGTTCGTTTCAAACAATTGTGTAGATGATGGACCAAGCTAGATTCAGGTGGACTTACTCCGTATAGGATGCAGGGGAACTCCCAGAACGAGGCGAGCTTCCAAATTTGCATGTAGTTTGGCTCCAGGAAGAAGGCCATCACCGCGCACTGCAAGGTCGCTAAGAAGCACATCCAGGTCGCCAGAGACAGCGGGTCAAGGTACGATTTGCAGACGGGCACCTGAAACCATTCGATGAAACTTCGTCGGTTGATCAGTCACCTAATTAAAAGGCTAAAGCCCCAGTAATTGCCTGCTGAATCTTTCCAATGCAAGGGGGTTGCAAGCATCATATCCCTGCAAGTGGCTTCCTGAAAGATGTACCAGATGGAGACGCAGACAGCATTTCCCACGAGATAAATCCCTCCCTTCACCCAGTCGCTGCTCGCCGAGAGGAGAAGCGCGCCGAGGAGCTTGGGCCCCTTGAAGAACGCCATGAACATTGCTCCGGCGAGGCAGATGGCGGTGCCGACGATCTTGGCGACGCTTCGCAAGTTTCTGATATCCACCTTCTCTAACCTGCCCGAGCCAAATCGAAGGCGGGAAGTAAGAATTTGGTTTACTGCTACGGCCTATGTATGTATGGGTGGGATCACAATTCTAATGGGCTGTTCATGACGACATTCGAGGTTCCTTCTTGGTCAACAAAGCACATAAGCCCATATGAAATAATTGAAGTCTGGCCCAGTAGTCCAAAAAAACGCGAGGTGATGGGCCCAACTTTCCGCTCCAAGAAAGAAGGTGATGCCGGGGGCCCACCCAACTTTCCGCACAAAATAGAAAGGACAAAAGAAAAACTGTACACGTACCCGATGATAGCGGCGATGGCGAAGGTGATGCCGGGGGCGAGGTTGGTGGTGGCCCTCGCCATGGACGGCGACGCCAGGAGCAACCCCTTGAGGTAGAAGTACTGCCCCGTCGCACTGTCCGATCGATTCAGAAGCGCAAGAACAAACCACGGAGTGAGCCCAATTATACTGCTGATGATGCCCGGAGGGAGAGAGATAGCATCGCAATTCGCAAGGCTGAAATTCCCCTTGCTTCAAGAGGCCGGACTGGCGGGCTGCGTACTCACGTGGCTAGGGAGGCGGCGAAGATGAGCGCGAACGCCCGGCCGCCGACGGCGAAGGGGCGCAGCGTGCAGCCCCTGGCGGCGAGCGAGGCGAGGAGGAGCGTGGCGGCGGCGATCCCCTGGCGGTAGGCGACGAAGACGATGGGGCGCATGCCGAGCCTGCTCGCCGTCTTGAGCGCCACGTCCACCAGCGCGTAGAACAGCTGCACCAGCACCATCCCCACGCTCGGCCCGTACCGCTCCACCCACGCGCGCCGCCGCCAACGCCGCCGCCTGCCATGGCCGGCGAGAGAGATCCGGCCGCGAGCAAGCGAGGGAGAGAGAGAGGTGGGGGAGATCGGGGTCGGGGCGCCCACCACTCGGCTCGCGGCTTCGCCAGCTATGTAGGAGCATCCATGGGCATGTGCGCGCGCTCGCGGACAGACTAGCTAAGCCCGCGCGCTGAGTCAGCTGCGCCGCCGTCACTCTTGGGTTTGTTTATGGTTTGGGTGTTTGTCTTCTCCTGCGGAGTTGCGTGGTCAGACCAATCGTGGAGATAGATAACGAATTCGTGGATATGCAAATTAAGTAACTTAGCAAGATAACAGCTCTAAATATATGTATCATGTAAGGGGTCATGGCCTGCTGGATCTCATCATGAATTAGTGCTTCCTGTCTGTGTCGAACATGATTGATTTAGCTAGCTAGAAAACTTGCTCGATTTCTCTTCTTCTACTTGATCGCGTCGCCGTTTTACAGGTAGCATCTGCACCACATGTGCTGCGAGCAGCCGACCGCCGCCGCATACTACAATACTGTATACTACAGTTTCCCTGTCACATCCAACCCTTCGTCAGTATATTGTTCTTTTATATACTTTCGTCAGTATATTATTGCTTACGAATGGCACATGAAATCAGGCATCAACTTGCAGCAGCGAATTTCATGGCAAACAAAGACTGAAGAATCGAAAAGGGATATCCTCTTCCTCGATCAGCTGGGTGCTGCTTGTGCGAGTGCTGCTGCTGCGTCTGCTAGCAGAGGTTCAGCCAGGGTGCCCTCGACGTCGAGCTGGGCGTCAGAGTCAGATCCTGCGATCCCGTCCGTCGAATCTTTGCTCTGATCCGGCGCCTTCCCCTTCCTCGCGTCCTCTGCTTTGCCCCACAGCACGACGTACAGGCCGGCGACGACAGCGGCGGCGCCCAACAAGCTGAAACGAAAAGCTTCTGTTGTCACTCTCTCCGCTGCAGAACCAATCTACCTGATAACAACGAAAAGAATGGTTTTTCATTTTCGTGGTTCAGAGAAGAAATGTGCCTGCCTGCCAATGTGAAGCTCTTCGTGCAGAACGATGGCGGAGAGCGCGGTGGTCGGCACGGTGCAGAGCGGGGTGAACATGGCCGAGTAGAGGGGCCCCCTCACCGAGATGCACCATGACTGCAGGTAGAACACCACGCCTGACCCGAACACCCCCTGCGCCCGTCAGACAAGAACTCTCAGATTGCCTTTCCAGCTAGCTTTCACCTTTCAGGTGTCCGAAGGAAGCTGTGCTGTGGATACTCACGGCGAAGATGTAGCATGAGAGCTCGAAGAGCGAGTGGATCTTCCACGCGCTCCGGTCCGGCAGCGGGAGGAAGGCGACAGCTGCGGATTGCAGCGTGGACAGGAAGCAGGTCCAGGCAGATAGTGTCAGAGGATCCACGTACGACCTGCAGATGGGCGCCTGAAATGCAAATGATCCTATGATTGTGCAGCCACTTACACAGCGAAGGCACAGGTGTTTGATCACTAATTTTGGTAACAATATAAAATCAAGTTCCACCATTCCAAAATGCAGGTTGTTTTAGTTTTGTTACAAGTCAAATTTCACTAATTTGATCAAATTTATAGAAAAATACATCACATCAAATTATTTTTTCGGATCATAGATGTTAGGGAAAATTTGCTACAGGACATGCAAAGTGACAGCAGTTTGCTCAAACACACCGTTGACTGCGCTATGCTGGTGGACACTCTAGTTTTGTGTCAATTTGCTGGAAGACACTGTCTCGATTAGAATAGTATTTTTCAGCTGAAGAGGAGAGAGAAAGGTAAGGAAATGTCTGGTTTTCCCTTGACTTCCGAGTCCTCCCTTCAGAAGAAGAAGACGCCAGCGAAGGAGGAAGAACGAACTGACCAGTGGGGCCAAGGGCAAACCAGACATTTCCTTCCTTTCTCTCTCATCTTCAGCCGAAAAATACTATTTTAATCGAGACAGTGTCTTCCAGCAAATTGACACAAAACTAGAGTGTCCACCAGCATATACCGCGGTCAACGGTGTGTTTGAGCAAATTGTTGTCACTTTGCATGTCCTGTAGCAAATTTTCCCTAGATGTTAATATATCTTTCTTTTAACTTGTTTAAATTTATAAAAGTTTGACTTAGAAACAAATAAAAGTGAGCCGTATTTTGGAAGAGAGAAAGTAATTCTAGAATAAGGAAAATCTATATTATTAAACTACTTTCCAAAAATTACCAGTTTCAACACTATAAAACATAAGATGGACAAACCATAGATACCTTCAGTGTGTACAATATTAAAAAACTTCACACGCGGCATATATGTAAATGGTTGCTTGAAAATTCATAATGATTATTAAATGAATCACTTTGAAAAGTCACTAAACCTATATATAGTTAGCGTAATTGTTAGTCAAAGTTGTTAAGGTTCGAATCCTGACATATTTGTGTGACTTTTATATTTGAAAGAAGGATTACATGCCAATGAAAATGGTTGCTTAGCACATTGACCTGCATGATGAGCCAAAGGGACCAGCAGGAGCTGCTGCCGATGAGGAAGAGAGCTCCCATCACCCAGTTGCTGCCTGACGAGTCGCTGAGTGAGAGGCTCAGCAGCTTTGGGCCTTTGAAGAATGCAATCGTGATAGCTCCTCCAACACAGACTGCAGTGCCTAGGACCTTAGCAATGCTACTTGCTTCTTTGATATTCACTCTTTCTTGCCTGTTGATGAGTCAGATGCATGAAGAGAAATACAGGTAGGAAGGAACAGAAGTATTGTGCCGGGCACATGTGGTATTTTTTCTATTGAAAATAGAAAGATTATGAGATCAAAATTCAAGCAAACAACATAGATAGTCCACCATGTTTCAGGTTTCTAATTTTTTCAGACAAAGGAATAGCTACACATTCAGGTTTCTATATGGCCATTAGCCTAGCCACAAGCCTACAACTTAAGTATCTGGACTTGACTTTCCAAAACGTCTGCGAAAGAATGGGATGTACAATGATCATGCAGGCATGCAGCTTTAGGTGCTGACAAAGCTAGTTACAAGAGATCGAGATCAAGCGCACTGCATGATCGTAAAAGACAAAAGAGCAAGCATCCATGTGACGAGCTAGGTGACATGCCATACCATGTCGTTATACAATAAATATCACGCAACTAGAGAAGAAAAATTGACGCCCCCTTGTGTTTGTTAGTGGCCTCTTAATCATTGACCCACTGTGAAGTCTTTAACCATCGGACGATTAGTGAAATTTGTAGCCATCACCACACGATCTGCGACATTTGCCGAGCGTTTTTGGCAGGTGGCCGACAGGGATTTCAGCTGTTACTATTTTTTAAACTAATGACCGATGGTAATCTAGTTTTATCTAGATCTTTGCCGACAACCAATCAGCAACGAACAATCACCAACGAGATTCTGCATGCTACATTAAAATACTACGAACCGTCGGTCAGTGCTCCTAAAACCCTCAGTAAAAACTACGAATCTTGTTCGTCATCAACACTGGTATACTGAAAAAGAAAATAGTGAAGGACGGCAGGCCTGGTACTTACCCAACGGCTAATGCCATGGCGAAGGTGATCGCCGGTATCAAGTTCGTCATGGTCGTGGCCAGCGACGACGTCCCTAAGTGGAGCCCTTGGTAGCACAGATTCTGGTTCACCGTTGCTCTGTTGCATAAAAATTAATGACTATCCAAAACAGATTCTGGTTCACCGCTGCTCTGTTGCACAAAAATTAATAACTATCCAAAACAGAGGAAGCAAAATGATGGGTACTTAGGAGTTGGCTACTACTCCATTCCCGTGAGCAAGCAAGATTTCGTACACGTACCCAAACAAAGCTGCCATGAACACCAAGAAAAAGCCTTTCATTCCAAGTCTCATCTCCTTCACTGTGCTCCTGATCATCAATTCAGGCCGGTTTCAGAAAGAATCAAAGCCAAAATTGCATAACGCTGAAGCAGAGTGCGCGTGCGCGGTCATGAGAAGCTCTGTGGGGGAGGAAAGAGGCGGAGGAGCACCATGGGAGAGTAGGAGACGGATCGATCAGATCCTACCGGTTGGCTACGACGGCGATGGGAGCGAGGACGAGGGTGGCGACGGCCTGCCTGTAGACGACGAAGACCATGGGGCTCATGCCGCCGGCGAACGCTGCCTTGACCCACAGCGTCATGGCCGCGAAGATGCACTGCGTGGCCACCATAGCCGCGCACGGCCTGTACCCCTCCGCGCCGGCGCAGATGCGGCCGCCGGCCATGTGTCCGGCCGGCAAGGCACCGGAGTGGAGAGGGTGAGAGAGAATCGCGAGCTTGCGATCTACGGCCTCGGGAGTTGGGAAGGGAGCGACTACAATCCGGCAGCGCGCGGTCGGCGTTGGATCGGCAGATAGCCACGCGCCCACGCGCACCACATCTTGCCGCTGGTTGATCCGAGAAAAAACAAATTTTATACTCCATGCTCTCTAGCGAATTTATACAAATGTTACTTCCTCCGTACCGAAATATTTGTCGTCGTTGACTTTTTTCTACAACTTTGACCATTCGTCTTATTCAAAATATTATGTAAGTATCATCCATTTTGTTTGTCACATGTTTTATTATTGTAGGTATTTTAAGCCTGACTTACCCTTTTACATATTTGCGATAATTTTTTGAATAAGACGAATGGTCAAAGTTGTAAGAAAAAGTCAACGGTGACAAATATTTCAATACGGGGGAGTATTTGATAATATTTTGAGAAATTATTTGTATAATATTAAGTAAAATATATTTGATCTATGAATTATCTATTTGTCTATATAGTCTAATTTAGCTCCTTTAAGGTTGATGTGGTGCCATATGGACGGCTGACGTGTTGTCGTATTAGCTAAAAATATCATCAAAATAGTTTGAGAACAAAAAAATAATCAGAATTTAGAATTAAAGGATATGAGTAATATCCGGATTTTATACATGATCAAGGATGGAAGTATGACTAGGTGACTATTCTGATGATATTTTCAGCCACACCGAACCCAAGCTAGACCGATGATGGATTGGTGGAGTAGTGGTTTTTTCTTCTCCTGAGATTACACTGTACAATGCAGACGCTCACACACGCTCGTACACTCACCCATATGAATACACGTACGCAAATAGGGGTGGATGTCGAGCCAGCTCGGCTCGTTTTGGCTCGGCTCGTTCGAGCTCGTTAGTCAAACGAGCCAGCTCGGCTCGGCTCGTTAAGGAAACGAGCAAAAATCCTGGCTCGGCTCGGCTCAGTAAGCTCGCGAGATGGCTCGTTAAGCTCGTTGAGCTAGAGTTAAAATTAAAATTGTCATAATAATGTATATAATATAACAAATTATAGTATTTATATGGTCTGAATATCTTTAAAATCTACTCTATCATACTATAATAATAAAATATTACCATAACATCATCTATAACTATATATATAGCATACATATATTATTATTGATTAATAATTTGCTTATTAGTCTATTAAACCTTCTAGCTCGTTTGGCTCGCGAGCAGCTCACGAGCCAACTCGAACTCGCTCGTTATACTAACGAGAAAAACTCTTGCTCGGCTCGTTAGGAATACGCACCTAGCCGAGCCGAGTCGAGCCGAGCCGGCTGCGATCCGAGCGCGCTAACGAGTTTCGAGCATTTGTCCAGCCCTATACGCAAACCCTACCCCTATGAGCACCTCCGAAGGACTGAGCAGAGCACCGTCAGATCTGGAGATTCTCGAAGTCACCATTGGCACCTCGTTGTCGACGGGAACGCCGATTACCACTTAACGCATAGCGCCGGTAAATCCTGGTAAATCTCAGGAAAAGGTGCGAGCAGATTTAAACCCTGGTGGGTAGCGTCCCACTGGACCGTCCTAATTGCTTCTTGAGACCAAAACTACTGTTCGGGCCTGGCCCGATAAGGGTATAAATTCAAGGAAGCCCAGCAGGACGAGGAACGCGGGGAGGCTATGGTTCTTGTGCTGTGGGCCACTTGGTACTAGCAGGCCTAATAGAAGCGGAAAACCCAAACGGAGACGGCCACCACACAGCAGCGTGCAGGTCAAACGTGACCAGCCAAAACTCCATGACAAAAATGGCTATGCAGTGCACTGCACCAATGATACAATGCCACCCCGAGACTGCTGACACATCAGAGCATGAGAACCGTGATGAGCTCTCAAGCGGGCTACCAACTGCAAAATCCCCGCTACTTCTCCGCCGGATCGCCGCCCGCCCGCAGGAGCGGCTCGGCGATGCCATCGCCGGCGTCGAGGTCGAGCTGCGAGTCCGACCGCGCCACCGTCTTCTCCAGATCGTCCGCATGCTCCTCCGGCTCACCCTTCCCTCCCTTGCCCTCGCCCGCTTTGCCCCACAGCACGACGTACAAGCCCGCGATGACGGCGACCGCCCCCAGCAAGCTGACCGATCGAACAAGCACAAAAGATCCATCATCAGATCAGCTCCAACACCATACGTTAATAATGCAAACTGAACTGAATTGTAACTCTTTGACAGATCGACGACATAGATCGATGTCGTCCGAGCAATTCACATATATACCTGCCGACGTGCAGCTCCTCGCGGAGGACGGCGGCGGCGAAGACGGTGGTGATGACGGTGCAGAGCGGGTTGAACATGGCGGAGTAGAGCGGGCCCCTCACCGAGATGCACCACGACTGAAGGTAGAACGTCACGCCGGACCCGAACACGCCGGAGAAGAGGCAGCAGCCGACCTCGAAGAGCGAGTGGACCCGCCAGGCGTCGGGGTCCGGTCTTCCGATCTGGGGTAAATTGGTCCGCCTTGAAGAAGGCCATGGCCATGGCGCCGCTCACGCAGACGGCCGTGCCGAATATCTTGGCCAGGCTCCTCGGCCTCCTCACGTCCACCTTCTCAAGGCTGTCGAGTGCATCAGATGCATGCATGGAGGCATATATATCAGATTCAGATGACGGTGGCAGTAACATCAGGTCTTCATCACGGTTTTCGGACAAATTTGTAACAAAATTTAATTTCAGTCGAAATTTAACATGGCATAGTTTGCCAAGTCAGGAAACATGTGATAGATCTGGTGGGAGACGATCCATTGCATAGGTGGCATATTCCGGGATCTAGCGAACGTCCCGACATAATTTAACATGGTTCATGCAGGAGCGAATGAACCTCCCAATCATTTTGTCTTAACTGAAAACTACAAAGCAAGCTGGAAAGTGTCCTGCATGGAAAGAAGAAACATATATGGGGCTAGATGCTTCTGGATGCTGACAAAGTTCAGACTGTCGGAGTAAGTATGCATGACCTGGAGCTTTATTCCAAATAAACAACCATATAGAAACTATGATGTGACTAGGTGCCAAGTAAGCAAGCAGCTATCGGAAGTCATGATCTGTTCAATAACCTTTGTTGATATTTTGGGGGAATTTGAGTCAATATTTGGATTTTGGAACGCATGAATTGCACAGGAATAATCAGTTTAGAGACAGCCTGAGATCTTGCTTGATCCCTTCAAGAAGAGGTGTGACCTGGTTTGTTACCCCGGTAGTAGGCACTAGGCAGCATCAAAAGTGTTCATGTGGGGGTTATGGTCGCTGCACAAATGAATTATTGAGTGAGGTGGCCCGTTGGTCCCGGGCACCGGCTGTGGCTCAAACAGGTGCAGGCGTGCAGCCATGGTGGCAGTTTGTAGAGAAACAACGCCCTACCAATTCGCTTGCTACTTGGAGTAATGGAGCTCAAACGAATTCTCTGTCAGGCACTCACCCGACTGATGCAGCCATGACGAAGGTGATGGCGGGGATCAAGTTTGTCATGGCCGTTGCCATCGATGACGAGCCCAGATTCACCCCTTGGTAGTACAAGCACTGGTTCACTGTTGCCCTGTCGCATGCATATAGAGCAAAAAAGGTTGATGTCAGATCTCACAGATAAGAATCTGAAAAAAAAGGTTCCACTACACTCTGTAATCGAATATTTGGTGAACAACTGATGTTGATCGGCAACAAAAAGGCTTCTGTGATCGATCTTCCAACCAGCCTTAGTATCGCTGCTATTTTGCATACCCGACAAGAGACGCGACGAAGACCAAGGAGAAGCCTACCATTCCAAGGCACACCATCTCCTTCATCTTCTTCCTGCAGATCACCGGCCGACGATCATCAGAATCAGTGAAACACAGTTGATTTGGTACACGATGAGTATATTATATACATGGAATTGAAGTTCTGTCAGAATTTAATTATGCCGGCGAAGGAATGCACCACCGTACCTGTTGGCGGCGATGACGATGGGGACGAGGAGAACGGTGGCGACGGCCTGCCTGTAGACGACGAAGACCAGGGGGCTCATGCCGCCGGTGAACGCCGCCTTGGACCACAGCGCCAGGCCCGCGTAGATGCACTGCGTCACCACCATGGCAGCGCACGGCTTGTACTCCTCCATGGCGGCTTCAGCTAGCTGCAACGCCGCCAGGCGCTGCCGCCGATTGCGGGTGAATTGGTTAGCTTCGCTTAGTGGCGCTGGCTCGATCTTGCACGGTGCTCTAGAGTTACGCAGGCGGCATATATATATAGCAAGCAGGAGAGGAGTGGCAGATCGACTGGCACACAACACAGGTCACAGGGAGAGGCCGGCCGCCTGTGGTTGTTACATATAGCTAGCTCAGAGCTAGCTAGGTTCCTGCATGTGCTCACAATGTAGCATATTTTTGGACATTGGACCTGGTTGCTATCATACAAGGGATCTGTTGTTAGAGCAACTTCAGTGGAGCCCTTCAAATTGAGGCCTTCAAAACTTATTTGCAGCTCATCTCTAAAAAATAGAGGCCCAAAATAAACACTCAACTCTAGTGGGCATATGAACTCGGTCCTCTATTTCTCCGTGGGCCCACCTATCAACCGCATCTACCTCTCTCTCCACTAGTGGAGGGGGAATTGGAGGGCCTCTAGGAATGGAGGCTTTGAGGGGAGATTTGGAGGCCTATGCAAAATGCAGACCCATTTGAAGGTCCTGCTAGAGTTGTGTTTTTGCTCCAAACTTCTAAATTTTAGAGTAGAGGCCCATATAGAGGCCCCTGCTGGAGTTGCTATTAAGTGGTTGCATATCACAAAAGTTTCTACGGACATGTGGTCACATGGTAGCTAGCTAGCTAACTTATGGAACTTGGAAAGTTGGCATGGTGTGTTCATGATCTTAGGGGCTTCTTCGGAACAGTGGCAGTACGGGTATAAGCCAAATTAACGTGCTTCTGGTGAGCACCCGAATCGGTCGGCTTAACACTAGTACTCAAAATATTGAATTCAATTGGCCCATTAACCCATGCTGATTTTAAGAAACATAATTAAGTATTAAAAATCATATATAAATTTGGATCCAGAGCTAACCAAAATTAATTATCTTTGATCTCTCTAACTTGTCTGCATATTTAATAAAGGACGCATGTAGACACTTTCTTATCTTTGTCTAATTGATATGTTACCAGAAAAAAATTAAAAATGTTTCAACCTCTAGATTTCTTAAAAGGATGTCTTGATTAAAAAATGTCAAGAGCTATATTCTATGATGCTGTTTGAGTACTTTTGGATGACGTGAAGTGTGTCTGGTGTTGTACGGGTTAAAAAACTTATATCTTCTTAATATAATGATATGTAGCTCTCTGGAATGTTAAAAAAAACTAAATATGATGGTAGTTTGCATTCGATTTCAAATGAGAAAATTACAACTATCCAAGATCCAAGCTACAAAGTTATAACCAATACTAGTTTTAGTTTACAAGTGACCCACTGGACATTTGCATAGCTACCTGCATGCATTCATATCTACACGCTTCTGCACATGTAGTTTATTGCTCTCTAGTTGATACAAACTAATAAATTAAACAAACACAAATGGTTTATCTAATCTTCTCATGCTAGTTATACTTAGCTTTGCTTTACATAATGGAATTGGCCCTCCTTGACTTCAACCCTGGCTCCGCCACTGGATCCAAATAACAGTTAAGTCAATATTATATAAACCCATAAACTCTCTCAAATATAACATGGGTGGAGCTTTTCCCTGTCTCTTCTATCAAGTCGTTCATTAGTTTCTTCAACATGGCCATCACGAGAGGAGCAAATTAGAGCTTGATGCAATGAAACGGCGATGGCCGCAAGGATCCAAGTTACATGTCGATTTCGATCCCCTGGTCACAAAACACCTCCTTGCGTGCTGATCCAAGTTACCAATCATTGACAGTACGGATACTAATTTACTACCGCTATCGTTTGCATGTAGATTAGAGGAACTATGAGTACTAATTTACTACTACGTACCACCACCACCATCTGCTTTTAGATTAGAGGAACTATGTGCACTAATTTACTACAACTACTACCATTCGCTTGTAGATTAATCTGCCCAGCTCTCAGATTGCAAGAGAGGATTAGAACTGCTCAGCTCACAGGTGTATAATTAAGAGGATATTTTCTTTTTCTTGATTTTTGCCATTTTGCCAAGCATCCATCTAAAATTTCTTATTTGTTGGGAGAAATTTCTGTTTCACTTGAACTAGGACCCTTAGTACCCATTCAGTTTGAATATTAATCCGGGTTCAGTGACCGAAGGTAACAATTATTGGTTTGGTTGTATGATCACCATCCACTGGGTGTAGAGTGAAGCCAGACCCAAGATGTCTTGATCTCCACATATACAAGCCCAAGTACTCTTGAAGTAGACAATTATTTTGCAAAAAAGAAAAATCATGGATGTGATACCACATAAATTAGTGGCCAAATTCATGCCTCACCAGAATAGACAGATACCGTATCAGCATCCCATATGAGTGTCTTTTGTGATCAGAAATACTCCGTAACAAATTAGCGGGTTCGGCAGCGTTTGCTCAGTGAACACCATGAAGTAATTTCCCTTTCATGGGTCAGAGAGGCTGCGAGTACTACGGGTGGAGCTTGATTGACAATTCTAGAAAAGACTAACCTGACTTTGTCCTGCGGACATCTATATATGATGATGAAAGCCGCTTATAATAAGCCAAGATCTCTTGACTTATTAAGATTTTCGAAGCCAAGCCTGATGGCCCCTAAGTTTTTTGAAAGTACAATTATTGGTTTGGTTGTAGGGTCACCATCCACAGAATTCTCGAGTGAAGCTTGGATCTTCCACACATATAACCAAAGCTTGATAGCCCCTGATAATTTATATATTTTGTAAGGTTGACACGCAATTACTTTACAAGAAAATCACGGATGTGATATAAACAAGTGTCCAAAATCATGTTTTATATGGGCAAATAAACATCATATCATCGACATCTCAATGAATGCCTTCTCGTAATTAGAGATACTATGTACGGAGTAGGAAACAAAAATACGGAGTAGCTAGTTGGCCAGCCGCATTAGCTCGATGATGAACACCATGAAGTAATCTCCCTTTCTTGGGTGGAGCCTGATTGCCACTCCGGATCGCGAGCATAGCAGCGTGTGTGGCTTCCAAACGACGAGGGCCCATTGGATATTTTCCGGCAAGCGAGGCGAAGAGAGACCGCCGGCCGGTGGCCGGGCCGCGGGCGCAGCTTGTCCATGGACCGTCCGTGGGCTCGCTCGCTCATGGTATTTCCTTTCCTCAGCGCCGTCGGAGTCCACTGGTTCTGCGCGCGACCACCAATAATTTCCGGCGGTTTTCGTCGCGTCGCCGTCGGGCACACGTGCCAGGACGGCCTGGTAGTTTGCTTTGCTTGCTTGTGCAGAACAGGTACGGAAACCGACAGTTCTGGAATTGTTTGCCGGCGATCTGCATCCACGGCCACCCGTTGCCGAGGATCAGCAGGCTGTGCTGTGGCACGGTTCGTCTTTGGTCTGACGCGGGGGGCCAGCGGCCGGTAGGAACCTGGAAACGCGGTGAGGTGACTGGTGGCCGGGTAGATCCACCGTGATGGGACACACGGACCAACATGCAAAGCATGCGGGCATGCGGCGGCGGTCGAAACAGTCGGTAATGGAACGCGAGACGGCGACCGGCGGCGCTCGACTTGCGGAGATACCCGGGCTGAGGGTGGGCCTTTTACCAGGCAGCACGCGGACGCGGGCCCGTGTGGCGAGGATATGCGCGGTCCATCCGTCATCCTGGCAGAGTGGCAGCAGCGAGGAAAAAAATCCATTCCACACCCCTGTCTGTGTCCAACCCTCAAATGCAAAACGAAACCATCCAACTCTATAAACCGTCCCATTTACGTCCCTTAGTTATTTTGATAACGGTTTTCGCTAACGTGGCACCACGTTTGTCGTCCCGTGTGGCGCCACATCAACGGTGAGGGGGTAAATTGGTCCCATTTGATAGTTTGAGGGGGTAAACTAGACTTTATCAAAAAATATTATCAAAATATAATTAAAATGCTAAAATCTAGTTCAATGTTAGAAAATCAATAGAAAATTCGTTTTAGCTTAGAAAAATATAGAATCAGTTTTATATTTTTTTTTCAAAAATCATGCTTTATAGTACCTAATTAGGAGGTATTTTGAGATTATATGATCATATTTTAATTTGTTTTGGATAAAAAACACTACTATTATTTATTCTAAGTAGTCTAATAGATCTTAAAAATGGCATGGAGGACATATAAGGCATCTGCTACAAAGAAGGACACATCACTTCAATGACAAGTAAGTTTCATTGCAAGTGGATAACGAGCTAAATTAATACTTTATTGAGTTTTTAAGTTAGATTATTATTATTTCTTATACTCCTAACAGCACACTTTAAGAGTATAGCGTGATTTTAAAAAATATAAAACTACTTTTATATTTTTTCTGAGCTAAAACATAATTTCTATTAATTTTCTAAGACCGAACAAGATTGTAGCATTTTTAATTACATATGTTTGCCAAGAAAAAATATTTTTCTATAACATTTTTTATAAAGTTTAGTTGACCCTTCAAACTATCAAAAGCAACCAATTTACCCCTTTATGGCTGACATGGCGCCACATGACAGTAAACGTGGCGCGACATCAGCGAAAACCACACCACCAAAGGGTATAAATCAAACAGTTTAGAAAGACGAAGGGTGTCGAATATCTGGTTTTTCTGTTGAGGGTTGAAAATTGAACAATGTCGATTGTTGAAGTGTGTGTAATGGACTTTTTCCTAGCAGGAATCTGGGCTCGCTTTGATGTTGCTGGGCCTTGATGGATCCACCGCATGCTCCCAACGACGACGACGGCCCGCGGGCACGCTCTCGGCTCCGCTGCAGTGCTTCTCCCTCCTGCGAATTTCTTGTTCCTGGGCTTCCTCCAGACGAAAAAAAAACTTTTTGGGCTTGACGGGACCAGAACCCACCAAACAAGAGACGCAAGGTCGCCGGAGTGCCGGACAAGTCGTCATCTCGGCAGCGACACTTTTGTTTATCGTCAAGACTTGAGAACAGCACAAGCGTGGGTCGCATCGGCTACACCCTACTAACTCGCTAGCTCCCAGTACATTGCAATAGACCTGCTGCAGGCACAGTCCAAGCGGACGCGGAACGCCGCAGCCATCACCCATCAGGCATCCCCATCGCGCCAACGACGACGCGCAACGCCCCCCGGCCCGTCGAGAGGGCTGTGTGGAAGCCCGGAGGCCACGGAGAGCGAGAGGCCGTGCTGCCGCCTGCCGGTGGCCGGTGCACGTAGCGCTCACGGCGGCAGCTGCGCGATCTCCCTGGCCTAGAGGGGCAATAAAAGCGTGGCCGATAGAGGCACCGGCGCTGCGTGCTGGGAAGGAAACGAGTAATAATGAATGGTTGGGGTGGTGGTTCCGCGCTGTTTTCAGGGCGGTTGATCGCTGACAGAGGCCTTCCACAAAAATACGTATATACGGAGGAGTGTATATATATACTGTTACTAGTAGTTCCTGATGATTAGCGCGCGCGGGGGATTTTGGCCTGGTTTTTATGAGGCGGGAAAGAATTGAAGATGCTCCTAGTTGATCGATGTGCCTGGTGTCCTGGCCACGACCCTAGCTAATTCCTTGAATGCGTTACAGGTCGCGTACAGTACAGGTACAGCTGAGCTAACACATGCTTTTCGTGTCCAAGACTGCCATTGCGTGGCACCGATCTGACCATTAAGAGTTTTCTTTTCGTTAAATAATTGGTTATTAGCTGCATGGGTTCCTGTCATGCTACTTGAAATGGAAAATTAAATGGAGATAGATAGAGTTGTGGTCGCTATTTGGCCTAGAAAAAAAAAGGTTATGAGCAATACGTACCTATCACTAAACGGAATAGGGGTAGTAGAAGGTCAGCTTAATTTCCTCGAATCTCGCTAGACGAAC
>OAMR01000608.1:716428-756758 GCA_900205405.1 Echinochloa crus-galli
ATCTAGATGTGTATAAGAGACAGACCCTAACCTCCGCCGCTGCCACCGCCCGCGGCCGGCGGTGCCCTCGCCGCCGAGCCGTCCCCACCCGGCTCCCGTCCCTCCGCCCTCGCCTTCTCCTGGCGCGCGCCGTCGGTCGAAGGTGAAAGAAGGAGATCGTGCGGCCGACAGTGACCACACGATGATTCTGGAAGCCATATAGGTTCCCGTGCGAGAGTCGCGGCGCTGGACTTGCTGGGGGTACCCAGGCTGAGGGTGGGCCTTTTTCCAGGCAGCACGCGGACGCGGGCCGCGTGGCGAGCATATGGGCGCGGTCCATCCGTCATCCTGGCAGCAGGAATCTGGGCTCGCTCGGAGTTGCTGGGCCTTGATGGATCCCCCGCATGCTCCCCACGACGACGACGGCCCGCGGGCACGCTCTCGGCTCGGCTCAGGTCCGCCGCAGTGCTTCTCCTTCCTGCGGATTTCTTGTTCCTCGAGGCAAAACCCCTCTTTTGGGCTTGACGGGACCAGAACCCACGAAACAAGAGACGCGAGGCCGCCGGACAAGTCGTCATCTCGCCAGCGTCAGCGACACTTTTGTTTATCGTTAAACAACAGCACAAGCGTGGGTCGCATCGACTACACCCTACTAAGTACTAAACTCGCTAGATCCCAGTACATTGCAATAGACCTGCTGCAGGCACAGTCCAAGCGGACGCGGAACGCCGCAGCCATCACCCATCAGGCATCCCCATCGCGCCAACGACGACGCGCAACGCCCCCCGGCCCGTCGAGAGGGCTGTGTGGAAGCCCGGAGGCCACGGAGAGCGAGAGGCCGTGCTGCCGCCTGCCGGTGGCCGGTGCACGTAGCGCTCACGGCGGCAGCTGCGCGATCTCCCTGGCCTAGAGGGGCAATAAAAGCGTGGCCGATAGAGGCACCGGCGCTGCGTGCTGGGAAGGAAACGAGTAATAATGAATGGTTGGGGTGGTGGTTCCGCGCTGTTTTCAGGGCGGTTGATCGCTGACAGAGGCCTTCCACAAAAATACGTATATACGGAGGAGTGTATATATATACTGTTACTAGTAGTTCCTGATGATTAGCGCGCGCGGGGGATTTTGGCCTGGTTTTTATGAGGCGGGAAAGAATTGAAGATGCTCCTAGTTGATCGATGTGCCTGGTGTCCTGGCCACGACCCTAGCTAATTCCTTGAATGCGTTACAGGTCGCGTACAGTACAGGTACAGCTGAGCTAACACATGCTTTTCGTGTCCAAGACTGCCATTGCGTGGCACCGATCTGACCATTAAGAGTTTTCTTTTCGTTAAATAATTGGTTATTAGCTGCATGGGTTCCTGTCATGCTACTTGAAATGGAAAATTAAATGGAGATAGATAGAGTTGTGGTCGCTATTTGGCCTAGAAAAAAAAAGGTTATGAGCAATACGTACCTATCACTAAACGGAATAGGGGTAGTAGAAGGTCAGCTTAATTTCCTCGAATCTCGCTAGACGAACACTTGTCCTGCGCCCTGGTTGGCTGAGACTTTCCACCTGAAGACTTTGAGCGTAGAGAGAATTTACTCGAGCATGGATAATCTCAAGCAAATTGGGGGTAGGTACCTACAGTAGGGATTTACGACTAGAGCGAGTTTAGCATTCCTCTTTGAAATAGATCGAGCCACAGAATTCAAGCTTGACCGTGGCGACAGACACGTTTCGCTCTTAGCGTTCCATCCTTTAAACTCGAGCTGTGTATGCCTGTATGGCATTTAAGCTTCATGACCGCGACGCGATCCGCTCCGAAATAGTACATGGCGTTCATTCTGGTCGGAACATAACTACATACGAACCCTGTGTTTTTTTATTTCTCAAAACAAAAGAAACGAAAAAGAAAACAGCGATTTCTTGAGCATGCGAGTGCTGCCACGTCAGACGATCGACGGGCGCGCAGCGGGCGTCTGTAACTCCGAGGTCGCCAGCGTCCGTACGTGCACTTTACAGGAGTCACGTAGAACATTTCCGGGCGGTTCTTCCTGTTCCGCGCGTACTGTACTCGGTTTAGCTGGCCTCCTCGTCCCCGTGCGTGTCAAGTCCAAGTCGGTCCGGTGCACGAAGAAATCCGGTACAGACAGCCGCACGGCGGCCGCCGCTGGCCACTAGTAACGCTGGAAAAAGCGCGCCGTCTTCAATGACGATACGAGCCGTACCGGCCGCCTCCGGCACTGCACCCTGCGCGCTTGCTTGGCTGATTGCCTGATTGGCTCGAATCGTTGCTTCCCTCCCTCCATCCGTCTCCCTGCTGCTGCCTGCGGGCCGAATTAATGCGGCATGCAACCACGAGCGACCCAGCCGGCCCCGACCGCCCGGCCGGTGAGCGGCTGGCCTCTCGCCGTCGTCTCGACCTCACCTGCCTCAGGCCTCCTCAGCCGCACGTGCCAGACTAGCTACTTGGGTCTACTTACTTCACCCGTATCGTCGTCGTACGCACGGGGTAAATAGAAGCTCCGACCCCCCGACGCCATCGCCATTCGCCAACGCCGCCGCGCGCGCACGCGGTTGGTCACGGCACCGGTCGGTTTCCTTTGCAGTTGGGCTGCGCAACGAACCGGAAGGCGACCGACGACGGCCCGCATCTATCCCCCCGCGACACGGACGGACGACGCGTGACACCGCCGCCTGCGCGCTGTACGTACTGTTACGCCGGCCGCATGGGATCGGAGTCGGAGCCCCGCCTGCTGCGCTGCCGTACGTACGTTGCGGTTGCGGGTGCGGGTACGTACGTACAGCCCGCTTGGCGCAAAAAACCGCTTGCTTCGTGGGCGCGCGAACTCTGGATTTGGAAACTAAAGCGCCACGCCACGCACGGGCCAGAGCCGCCGCCGTCCTAGCACGTACTGTAGCACACTGCTAGCTACGGAGTACTCCTATCTACCATCTCGTACCAGCTCCGTATAATTACCGCCGCTTCTCCTGTCCCGGGAACTGATCGACACGACACGACCGCCACCATCGCCGCCGTCCCCGTCGGGTTCGTCCCGGGCCGGTGGAGGATCGGAGCCATAACTCCAGCTAGGTGGCGCGGCCCTCGATCGATCGCCGTCCCTGTTCCATCCACCCTGCGTATGTACACACACGTCCCTCGCTCGGCGCCCAAGTAATTGCATAGTATACTTGCATGTATAAAGCAGCTATGGCTGAGATACGCCACGGCACGGAGGAGCTAGCAGAGAACAACAACAACGTTTGCCTTGGAAACAAAACCAACCACCTGGCCCGGCCTGCTGGTCTCGTCGCGCCCCTTTCGAATCTTCGTCTTTAAATCCCGCCACGGCTCCTGCCGCAGTGATCGAGTTCATTCCTCGGTCCACGACGTACGGCTCTCTCTGCTCTGCGCGCGCCACAGCAGAGCAGAGCATCAGGCAGAAGGCGCACGGCGCGGGAGGTGTCTGAGCTGCTGCGGCTAAGAGGAAGCTAGAGGCCGGCCGGCCCGCCCGCGCGACGACATGGGCGCCGCGTTCATGGGCTCGTGGCCGTGGGACAACCTCGGCTTCTACAAGGTGAGAGTGAGACCCGTGTCGCGCGCGTGCACGCACGCGTGCTTGGATTTGTTTATTATATATGCCGATCTATCGGCGTTTCCCTAGCTTCTTCGTCGCTTTGCTCAAGCTTCTCGATCCTTGGACGATCGATGATGGCAGTACGTGCTGTACGGGCCGCTGGTGGGCAAGGCGGTGGCGTCGCGGGCGTGGGAGTCGGCGAGCCCCGACCGGTGGATCCTCCTCCTGCTCGTCCTCTTCGGCCTCCGCGCGCTCACCTACCAGCTCTGGAGCTCCTTCAGCAACATGCTCTTCGCCACCCGCCGCCGCCGCATCGTCCGCGACGGCGTCGACTTCGACCAGATCGACAAGGAGTGGGACTGGTACGTATATATTACGCTTGCATCGCTGCTGCAACGCTGGAATTATGCTCTCGATCGCCTGCTCTGAACAATAATCACTCGATCTTCCTGCACGCACGTACGTACAGGGACAACTTCCTGATGCTACAGATCCTGATGGCGGCCACGGCGTTCTATGCGTTCCCGTCCCTGCGCCACCTCCCGCTCTGGGACGCCCGGGGCCTCGCCGTCGCGCTCCTCGCCCACGTCGCCGCCGCCGAGCCGCTCTCCTACGCGGCGCACCGCGCGTTCCACGCCTGCGGGCCCCTCTACGCGCGGTACCACGCGCTGCACCACTCGAGCCGGGTGCCCCAGCCGTTCACGGCCGGGTTCGCCACGCCGCTGGAGGGCGCCGTGCTGGGCGCCGCCATGGCGCTGCCCCTCGCCGCCGCCTGCGCCGCCGGGTGCGGCTCCGTCGCGCTCGCCTTCGCCTACGCGCTCGCCTTCGACAACCTCCGCGCCATGGGCCACTGCAACGTCGAGGTCTTCCCCAGCAGGGCCTTCCAGGCGTTCCCGGTCCTCAGATACCTCATCTACACCCCCACGTACGTCGTGCACGGTTATTTTTTACCTTTCGTTCTTTATTTGTCGCGTCGATCGTACACGATTTTGATTTCCCGACTCGATCAGTCCAATGGTCGCAACCGCAACCCACGCATCCACATCACGTGAGCTGAAGGGAAACAAACTCGATAGCGATCGCATTCAATGTGCAGCTGTGCACTGCCATGCAATGCAGCTATATCATGCGCGATCGATGGTGTCACTTGTAGCTGATACGTACATGCAACCGAACACCCCTCTTGCTTTTATACAACAAACCCCTCAAGTCCATCCACTGGTTTAATGCCGGCTTGCAAAGTAAATTATATATGCTTTATTTTGTCTAAGTGCTGATCGAATACGTTGAGACGAGACGGCATACTTGCCATCAGCCAACAACATCCAGCTGCTTGAGACATGAACCCGTACCGAACAGGAAGGGCCCGCAGCTTGCTTTCCTTTAGAGCGTGATGAGCTTTCGATCGTAACCGCCTTGCACTTGCCCATATCTCGCTTTTTGTCTTTGTGCCTCGGCAAGATCACGTGCTCAATGATAACTGGGTACCCTTGGTCATGTACCGCACCTTTTTTGTCTGCGGCTGATATATTCTGTCTACGAGCTGAGGGTTCCGGCCGGAGCTGATGATACGGTACGCGTCGCTGTCGTGTGCAGGTACCACGCGATCCACCACACCAAGAGGGAGTCCAACTTCTGCCTGTTCATGCCGCTGTTTGATCTGCTGGGTGGCACGCTCGACGACCAGTCGTGGGAGATGCAGAAGCAGACCAGCGCAGGTACGTGCTAGCCGCGCCCCAGCCCCATAACATCTTTTTTGGCCAACTGCATTGTACGCACGGCATACACAGAGGTGAATACTCAATTCTTCGAGAAATATCATTGGGCCCTATATATTTGGATGCAAAGCATTATTAAAGTTTTAGAAAAAAAAATTATGGTTTTATGTTTGGTTTTGGAGAGTTGCGGGCCGGGTATGCAGTTCCGATGAAAACCAGAGTGCTAAAACTGTAGTCTTTTTGGTGTTCTAGAAACTGTAGTCATCAAGTTATTGATACTACTAGTTGATGATAACAACAACAACAACAACAACGAGGACGACCACTACAACATGACCTCCTTTTACGCTGGCACGATATGCATGCACCGGATTGCTTCCTGCCATAGGAAGTTCTTGTTGCAAAGAAATCAAATTTTTGGTCCACCAAAAATGTGGCCGGTTTTGCGCGCGGTGCTGGCATCAGCAGCAGCAGGAGGCACCGCACGCGAAGCGTGCCCACGAAGTTCACGTCTAGTAGCTTTCTGTAAAATTGTTAAGATCAATGTCACCACGTACTCCTGAAAACAAGTCAAGGTCTCAGAAATAAATTATAAAAACCAGCCATATATGCAAGTATGCAACACGTCGTCTACAATAATACTGTAGGCTGTACTGTGTAATTCTAAAAAAAATGCGGTAGGCTCTTACTTTATTTGCCCTCTAAATTACCCAAAAATCAGCAAAGCCATTGCGCTCAGCCAGCAGACGACGATAGCACAACGTACGATCAACAAACACAGGCAGTTAAAGCTCGACCAGGACGAGTACGACCTTTTCTCACCACCTGAAGCCTGAATGACTCGAGTTCACACCAGCAGGAAGCTTCTAAATTCGCGGTGAGATCGATCGAGCATGCTGTTTCTAGAAAAGAAATTCACCGGAGTGTGACATGCATATACTCCGTATATACCATGATTGCGCGACGCAGCCACTCAACCGATTCCTCTTCGCCGGAGAAAGCTACCGCACTCTGCTCGATGGCCAATCTGTGGAGCACAATTGCACAAAGCTAGCGTCGAGAGGGACGGGCTCCGGCCGCTCCTCCGCCAGAAGATCTCGATCGATGGGAGTCACTGTTGTGGTGCTGTGCGTTCGTCTTCAACCCAATAATCCCCGGTCGATGTCCGGCGGATGGGGTGCGCCATCCGCCGCATTCATGGCGCTAGCTAGCCTGGTGTGACTGACGCCCGCGTCGTCCTCGTCGCCGTCGCCACCTGCGCGACCCAATAGTGAGTAGTTCCCTGATTCCCTGCTGTCCCGTCGTCTCTTGTCTCTGAGCCTGGTTGGTGCGTGGTATAGGCTATAGCCGATCGATCAGACCCGCATCAGTAGGCGGTTGGCAAGTGGCGAGCCACGTACAACAGCCAACCGCCGGGCCAGCGACACGGCCGGGCGCCCGTCCAGATGGTGTCGCCGGCCGAGCGGCATGGCCGGCATGGCGACATGGCGAGGTCGCCGGCCGCCACTGCTAGCTATAGGCTCGAAGGCTAGAGCTAGCAGTAGCTGCCATGTCACAGCAGAATCGGTTAGGAAAGCGAGGGTGATCGAGGATTATTTTAGGCGAATTAAACCGGCAGAGGTGGCTCCGGCCCGGGCGCTGGCTGATCCATCCGTCCCGACGCCGACGCACGCTTTGTCGCCCGGCCTGAACTACTGATATTCCTGACTGCTTTCTGACGACCGACGACGGCGACGCGTACGTGTGCTGCAGGGGTGGACGAGGTGCCGGACTTCGTGTTCCTGGCGCACGTGGTGGACGTGATGCAGTCGCTGCACGTGCCCTTCGTGCTGCGGACCTTCGCGTCCACGCCCTTCGGCGTGCAGCTCTTCCTGCTGCCCATGTGGCCCTTCGCCTTCCTCGTCATGCTCGCCATGTGGGTCTGGTCCAAGACCTTCGTCATCTCCTGCTACAACCTGCGGGGCCGCCTGCACCAGATATGGGCCGTCCCCAGATACGGCTTCCAGGTCTGTTTATTTTGTGTCTCGTCATTCTCTAGTTTGGAATTCAGGCATGTCGTTTTAATGAAATGACAACGTATGTACGCCATGTTTGCCGGCCGGCCTGCAGTACTTCTTGCCGTTTGCCAAGGACGGCATCAACAAGCAGATCGAGCTCGCCATCCTGAGGGCGGACAAGATGGGCGTCAAGGTCCTCAGCCTCGCAGCTCTCAACAAGGTAAACAATTCCGTGTGGTTTGCTTGTCTTGTCGTCATCAGTGGAGCAAGCAGTATTGATTCCTGGACGGATTGATCTGATCTGAGCTGACGGCTTTCTATGTACAATGGCGTGCGTGCAGAACGAGGCGCTGAACGGCGGCGGCACGCTGTTCGTGAACAAGCACCCTGACCTGCGCGTCCGCGTCGTCCACGGCAACACGCTGACGGCGGCGGTGATCCTGAACGAGATCCCCGAGGGCACGGCCGAGGTGTTCCTCACCGGCGCCACCTCCAAGCTCGGCAGGGCCATCGCGCTCTACCTCTGCAAGAAGAGGGTCCGCGTCATGATGATGACTCTGTCGGCGGAGCGTTTCCAGAAGATCCAGAAGGAGGCGCCGGCGGAGTTCCAGCACTACCTGGTGCAGGTGACCAAGTACCGGTCGGCGCAGCGCTGCAAAGGCACGGCTTCCGGCCGGCTTGATCCCATCCCATCCGCGACCGAGTTTATTGGACGGGCCGGACCGGAACGGCCTGGCTCTGTGGTTTACTTTCCTTCCTTCCGCCCCTTTGTTTTGTGTTCCCATCGAGTCCTTCTTCAGCATCAGCACCATCATCATCATCGACAGGGCCGGGTGTGGTTTGGTTGTTGCCTTGGTGGTGGTTCCTGTCTTCCTTTCCTGGCCATTCAATTTGCTGTTTCGATTTCCTTTCATTTCTTAAAAATATGTATACTGTAAACTATATACTACACGAGAGAAAATATATAATGTGGGAAATAGGAGGGAGAAAACAGACTATGATATGTGCAGATATTTCATTTTGGGCTGCCTGGTCCGCCTCGCTGATGCTTCCGTCCATCAAGCCAGGCCGTCGGATCCTATCTTCATTTTGGTGGGGGGTTGTGCAAAACGAGAAACGAGCCCAGGTCGGCCCAGCAAAGCCCAACCTCACAACTCTGCCCGTTCCGTTCGACCATATCGCGGCGTGGCCCATGCCGCACACAGTCCGCAGAGGCGGCAGAACAGAACCAGACCCTGTCACCGGCGGCCGCCGCGCCCGCCGCCCGCCGGTCGGCCTCGCCTCTGCTGCTCTGCACCTCCGCCTCGCGCGCGCCGGCTCAACCCGTTGCTTCCCAGTTCCCACCGCTCCAGGCGGGGACGCTCCTTCCGGTTCGACGGTTCGTACTCTTTCGCGCGTTGCAAACAGTTTGTAATGTTATCCGGTGTTTCTCTCTCAGCAGCATCGAGTGTATTTCTGTGTCTGATAATGAAGTTTCAGAAGAATATGCTGTGGCTAGTGGCAAATCATCGGGGTACCCGGTAGTTCTCCACGGTTGTTTCGGTTTCACGCTAGATCCTTGACTTATAACGTCCCAAGTTATTTTCTCTTTCTTATACAATGTGCAGCTTCTTTGTTGGAAGCTAGATCCATCCATAATGCTCATATTCCTTTTCTTCCTTTCACCATTTCGTTCCATTTTCTAAGGTTCACTTAGTTCAGCCATCCCAGGTACTTCTCCAATCGAGATATATATTGCTGATTAGGAGTAGTAGGTTCACTTGAATCATCTGTAGCAGTAGTTGTTCAAGTCGCAGCATAAGGTATATGATCTGATTTATTCTTTGTATGGTTACTTTAACAATTAATGCAATGTCCTTGGTTCAAATTCTGTAGTATATGATTCTTTTTCCTGATTTCCTGTACGGATTCCATACTTCATTATTTATATGGACGATGAATGTTTTCTGAATCATTTTCCCTTAGATGTGCCCAAGCTTTCCAATCAACTCAGATTTAAAATAGCATGTCTTATGCATCCCTTCCACTGAAAGATGTTTGTAAATTTCAAAAATATGTTTATATAGTTAAAAGGCCTGCCAATAGCTGGTACGCCCTGTGTCTCATGATTGTTTGACTCCAGTAGTGCTTTTAAGCTTGTTACATTGCTGTTTCAGTGATAGTTGGTAGCACTAAGAGTGCATAACCTATTCTCTGAGAAAATTTCATTATTGCTCATGCATGTGATTCTATTGGGTGTAGCAGTTATCAGTGCGTCAGCTCATGGTGGAAAGCTTAGGCTATAATGATATCTTGTCGTGTTGAAGCACTGTTGATGTATGCTAGCTCATTCTGAACAGTCATATATATGATCGATCTAATAGTAACATGACTAGTAAAAAAGATGACACAAAGCAAATCCGTATCCTATGAAACTAATAAATTACGTGGGAAATAAATAACTTGATTGGCAAGAGAAGCCTATCCTAGGGTTGTTGCTGGGGTCCACAGGAAAACTGGCGTGCATCTATTGTTCATGGCTGCATGATAATGGCTCTTCAGTGGTGTATTATTGAGTTGTAAAAACAGCCTTCTTGTGTTAGGTTTTATTCCAGGTGGTAAATAATTTTGTTTTTCTGTGTAAACACATGGAAACATGGAGTGTTGGAAATAATCTTAATATTCCTGTGTGGGGCTGCCATCAAGGGTAAGGCCATGCTTGTAAAGATGTGAGTTCTGGGTATTGAATGATAATTATATAGCATTAGTTTAAGAAAAATATATTTAGGAATACAACCCATAGCTGATGTATATCAAGGCAAAATGGTGAACAGACGAGTTTTGGCCCCTATTGTATGATGGGCATTTATGTTGTTTAGCCTTGAGCATATTCGTTTTGAAAGAGGCCAAACACCTTAACAAGCTATAAGTCATCATCATGTTTAACAGCCGTATTCATTTTGTTATTCCCTCAATTCACATACTTAATATTGAGATACATGTATCGATTTTTACCATCTTTACACCATAGTTATATGTATTCGCCACTTTCAACTTCAGAGGTTAACTGCAAGTCTGCAACTGAGGTTCTAAATACAGGATTTCTTAATTTAGTTTGAACTGCTTCCACACTATGATTTTTCAATTTAGGCAAAACCACATAATATGAATTGAACCATGTTCTTCAACCCTTAAAAATGTAGATAATGAGGCACCAATAGAGGTCTTAGTGTTAAGCAAGAAAAACCAAGTTGGCTTTGTTTTAATATATGTAACATTTTGAGGTTTGGCTTGTGCCATAATTCAATATTTGGGTCTACATTGTTGTTGTTGCTATTGGCTGTCTTCATAGATGCCACCTCAGCTAATACTTGTCTATGATGGATCGATGGATAGTCCAGTAGCGGTATTGACTGACACATGTTCACACATGGATGGGCTCCATGTATTGCAAAAAAGTCATGCAAGTGTGCAACTCCCTGGAGTTGTACCATTAAGGTACAGGGACCTTGACATTATATACATTTTGGCCTACCTTATTTTAAGGCAACTTTCTGAAAGATAAGTCAAACACAGGGTTAGGAGTGAAGTCAGATATTTATATTGTTTAATTATGTGATTCAATATTATATAGCTGGGGCACCAGTGTCAATAGTACCTTGATTTTCTTTTCTTAAAAAAGGAGCTCCCAAAGAAAGAAGTAATGAGGTTATCCATGATTTATGCTTGGCTTAGGTGCATATTTATGCAAGTTGGCAGTTTGGTGTTTCTGATATGTTTCTTACTAGTTTGATAAAGGGGCAATTAATCAATCTGTGACCGCTTCGTGCTTTGTGATTTCAGAAATTTCAACATGAAAAGAGCAACACAGGATGCTCGTGCTGAGAAGATTGTCCTGATGCATGTACTTTCGTACATGAGAACCTACAATGCCAACAAATGAGTGATGTTTACATAGTGTCTAGCCTTGGAGCTTAGGAAAAGGTACAAAATTACAAGCATCACACACATGACATGTCAGTCTTGAAATTTGACTGTAATGGCTATAGCAGTGGTTATACTGTTAAAATGCTCTTGGCATGACTATGCAATAATATCGAATCTAACTGTCAGGGCAGGTTTCTCTTATACAGTTATACCCCAATATAAAGTAGACTCACAGGAATAAATATCAAACACAGAAGCAGTTCAGCAGATTGAACTACTGTATTGACTTTGATGGGTAATGTTCAGTAAGCTGCATACTTGGTTATTCAAGTTCAATCCTCATGTAACAAAGCATAAGGTTGAGACTTTTGTGCCCTTGACACCCAGCATGGCATTACTGCATTCAACCTTATGGAGTATTGTTTTCAAATAAGGTTTAGTCTTTTTTTTTTCATTTGCGTACATGAAGAGTTCAGTTTTGCCAAACTTCACCTCTGCATGTATGTGTTTGTGTTGTTCTAGTGTGCACATGGGCCTCCCCTACTGACTTCGGTCAAAAAATAATTGAAACATGCAAGATTAGCAAACTTCAAAAAATCCTATTGTTGCTGTACATTATCTTCAACATGTTAGTAAAAAAATGGTGCTACTTATGCCTTGGCATGTGTGAGATTTGTTTCATATGTTTCAGTTGAGTTGAATAGTTGCAACTTATGCCTACATAAATGCAGTAGGAATAGTACATTGACAACCGACAAGGTGTGATATTAGTATCAACAAAAAGAGAAGAAAAAGTTTCTGTTGCTTGGTTTCTTAGCTTGCTTTCTTTATTTCAAATATTGTTGTCTTCTGTGTGTCACCATTTTGTATTGACTTTGTTACTCCACATTGCTCTATTATAAGCTGTTGGACTCCTGTACTTGCTCTTTCCTGAGTCAATGTATTTAGTATGCTTGCAATTCTATTACTGCATAGCTTTCAGAACCTAAGTTTTCAAGTGTTCACGTGGAAAGTTAAAATTTATTGTTGAGTAGCAAGTGGGTCATGGTTGCTGATGATCTGCACAGGATGGATAGTAGACAATAGTTATTTTTTTTTTGCTCAAGTGGAAAAGCTTCAGGGATCTAGGGGAACTGGATGATTAGCTCTTGATGTCTTCTGGAGGATTGTACCAAGGTAAGATCTGTCCTCCTGCATGTTGCTTCTGTCATGAAGACGTCACTATATCGTGTCTTGATGTTACTCTAGCATATATCTTCCATTGTTAAAACTTAAAAACCAGAAGGATTTGAATTCCATAGTTGCAGGAATGGTCCTTGAATGAAATATGACCCACTGTCATTATTAATCAGCTTTCGGTAAGTTGCAACAGCAAACGTGACATATATCATTCTATTAATTTTCTTCTAATGTAAAACACAGATGAGTGGTTATCCAAGGCAATATGGGACTTGCCTCTGTTTCCAGAGCCTCAATCATCTTGTTCTTTCACTGGTAGTCTCTTGCGCATTCATAGGCTTTTGCAGGTATCCTCTTAAACATTTATTTTTTCTGTTCAACAGTTCGAGGGTAGTAACTCCATCATTCATCCCACACAAAAACAAACTCCAGGCATTTTCATAACCTGGTAAATGTAGTTTTTTTTTGAAAGATGGGTAAATTTATATTGAAATCAGTATATCCAAAAAGTTCATTACGTGAGCAATAGTTCGTTCACTCATGAGATCTTTGAAAAGGAAAACTGAACATGAATAATTCCATTTACTGCATACAACCAACCTTCAAGCCAGCACCCGTGACCATAACAATGGATGGCTTCACCTATCAAACTAATTCCCATATGTGCCACACATATAGGATGCCAAACTAACTCCCATATGTACCACACATATAGGAGCCACAAAAATACTACCGCTGAGGGGCACAAGAGATGAGCAGGCAAGAAATGTTCTCCCTCCCCTGAATGTACAATTATTGCAACAGCTTTCGAGCTCAGAAACCTCTAACCATGTGTGGACATCGAAGTGGCCAGCGCAACAACGAAGATGATCCTCCCAATTCACACCCCATAGATGACTGATAGCCTCCGCAAAACGGTCACCTTGAGCTCAAGGATGCAGATGTACTCAGCCGTCTGCTGGAGTAGCACGTCCACATCGGCATCCTGGGCATCAGGAACGATCTTCTTAAGCTCCCTGAGCCTCCTCAGCACCATGTGCTGGAAGGGCCTCCTGCTCATCGGGTATGGCATGCCTTTCTTCTTCCTCCCCACTGTGAACATGGCTTTACTTCTCATATCTCTTCGGAGAAGCTACAAACTTCTGGTGTGTAGATCAGGATGTGTGGTATATGACTCGGCAAGGGGACATATATAGGTGAGAGATGCAGATGATATTTCACTTGGCCATGTGGGAGGACCTTGGTTCTAACCAGTAGGCTGAGCTGTCAGCCTGCAAGCATAGCTCTCACAAGGTATGGCTTGTTGCTGTGCTTGTCTGACATGCATGCATGGATAGATCGAGGAAACTATCTGGCATGCATGTCCATGCTTTTATCATTTAATTGCAGAGTTTGAGGTGATTATTATGTGAAAGCAACTCTCAGTCCCTTGTGTCAATGGAGCTGTGGTTTTCACTGTTTTAGACATCAAAATTGCACATGCATGTGGCGGTGTGGCCTAAGCTCCCTCTGTTCTTGCTGACCCGCAAGTAGGCGAGCTTAAGACAAATCTTCTTGTCCTAGTCGTAATCATCGAACTGTTAGCATTATTTTCAATGATTGGAGGAATTCCCATGTGATCTTTGCCAACTTGTGGCACGTAAACGTACTCCAACAAGCTGCGACTGGTGGACGGCATTCCTTCACTGTGGCCAACTGGGACTTGGCAAGTCAAGACTTGACTTATCTTATACTACCTCTGTTTTTAAATATGACATTTTGGACAAGAATATTAGTTTATTTTTAAACTAATTTGCTTGTCCTAAACAGCATATATTAAGAATGGAGGGAGCAAGTGTGAGAAATAACTCACTTATCATATACTATATTTTTGTCTCTTCTCTTGGGTTGTCCATATATTTCGACTGTTTTTTCTTTATAATTGCAAGCCATTGCCATGCTTATGAGTTTTTTTTCAAGAACATGCAGCACTTCTTCCATTAAGAGGACAATAATGCTTATGAGTTTGGGGCCTATATAAAAGGAAACTGAAAGATCGACCGATTGAACTGGTCATTGGGGACACTACATGTGACCCATACATCAGTCTCACCACTGCTCTGTTGCTGAAGAGTAGACTAGAGAGGAACATGGGCATGTTGCATTATATTGAGGCACTACTTGCGAAACACAGAGACAGATGCAAATGCCTCGGCGCATTTCATAAACGCGGCGAACCTACGTGGCCCGTGTAACCACCGCACGCGCCAGTTCTGAGCTCCGTACGGATCGTTTGAAAATCTTTTCCCAATCTGGTTTTGAGATAATCTTTTCAATTCGGATGATATATGCCGTTTTGCTTCCGGATCCAGCTCTAGGTTCGTCGCCGCAAGGGATCGGAGCAGCAGGCCATGAAGAGTACTCGCGTCCATGCAATGCGTGTGACTGTGTTGAGTTGGTGATGAACTGTTGTGTCGAGTATTTCTAGCCTAATGCATGGTCTTCACTTGTCGGACGCATGATATTGATCTCAAGTTCTGTACAAATGATGAAATGAAGATGGAATTTTTGGGAGCGATTATGCTAATGGTTATTATATACGGCACAAGTCAAAGTGGTACTTGTAGGTGATGACGCTAGCTTCACTGTTCTCCCTCCCAAGCAATCAGGGGTGTCAAGTACAATGCTAGCTAGATAGCCACTGTGTGGAGAACAGTTGAGAGAGAGCTCCTGATCTGAGCAGGCACGAGATGGCCTGGTACAGTTGGTTCTCGATCTACACCTCTCTTTTTTTCTCTGTTTCTGATGCTGCAGTTTGAGAAGCTGAAAGGAATAACCGACGAGCAACAAATTAAACCCTGTGCTAAATCTCTGTTTTATTTGAGTTTAACTTACACGCATGCATGTTGGTAGATCTACCATATACGTCAGAGTATATTCAATTACATGTTGCATGCGCAACGCACGTGTGCATGGGCAGAGCATGTACCCATGCGATCGATTAGGGCAGACAACCGCGACGTGTGAATGACAATTCACGCGCAGATGGATCGAATCATGCACGACGCATGCAACAAGGCCTGCTGACGGCGGATGTAGCCTTTCGACCCAGGGCCCAGCCGGCGGCTCTTCAGAGTTTACAGGCCGCCATCGGAACAACGCATGTGCCGACGATCTCGAGCTGCTTGATTGATGGATCCATTGCATTGAGATGTGGAGTTTACCGACGGTTACGATCACTCCACGCAGTTCCATTTACGTAACTGTATAGGTCACGTTTTGTACAGATTTTTATGTGGCAAAATAAATAAAATAAGTAGATATCTACGATCGATCACACACATATTTTTATGTGTCAATCTGATGTGACGACCCACTTGCATGCATGTCTACTGATGAGTCGTGTGCTGAGTGCGTACGCAGCCGGGCGGCGCTGCCGGTGCATGTGCGCGTCGCCTTCGCCCCGTGGGCCGCATTTAGCCCCATGCACGCGTGCGCGTCCACTGGTGCTGCCGCTGGTACGTGCTATATAGTTCGTATGGTGTGTGTGTGTGGTGGTTTCTGCATCGTGCGTACTCCGTATATACGTGTAGACGATTGCGCAGCCAGGTAGCAGTACATATATGTACGGAACGGGTATGTATAGTATTTTTATAGCAGCCCATCAGGGACGATATGATAGCTTTGGCAGGAGTACTAGTGTTATATTTTTCTGAATTTATTCTGAAATTAAACCAACACTATTTTTTCAGTTGTGTCCGTCGACAGCGAGACACCTGTGGTGGTTTTATAATCTCAATATTGTGAGCGTTGTTCTTTTAAAAAAAGTAGTGCTAAAGTTGTGGTGGTAGACTCTACATAGAGTACAAATTAGTCTTTTAGACTAAAAACAATCATATGAGATGTGATTTCGGCGCTACTACTACACATAAGGAGGAAGATGTTAGTTTGGAAGGTCAAGAAGAGCCCAAAAAAGATACCTTTTGATATTTGAGATCGATCGTATTTTTTTAAGATTTATTTTAGGATTTAACCAACACTATTTTTCAGTGGTAGGTGATGCGACGTCAATAGCAAGGCGGCTCTAATGTCATCTCAACATCTATAGGTCAAAGATGCTCATATGAGTATGATTTACGTGTGTATTCGTAGAAGTGAGTATACATGTATTGTGAGTGTCTATGTGTTAAACTGTTGGAGAAGCTAATAAGGAAATAGACTCCTTATTACGTTCCAAAAGTACAGCTAGAGACCTGTTGGCACTCTAGTTGAGATAACATCAATTTCATATAGACTATATTGATCTATTTAAAAAACCCTACTATATTTCAAGATCATGAGTATATAAAGGTTCCTTGAAAAAAAAGGGGGAGAGGCATGAAAAGTATTGAATTGAAAAAAGGGGGGAGACATGAAAAGTATTGAATCATTTGGAGCTTATGATGATTGTTCATTTCTCGATTTATCAAGTGCCATAAGGAAAAGGACAAGTGTGGAGGCCGTGTCATACCATGTACATGCCCAGGCAATCAAACTCCACCCATCGTGAGACTGAGGTTGAGACTGTTGGAAAATGGTCGGCTACTGCAGCTTCTTTCTTTTTCTTTCCTTTTTTTTGAAAATGGTCAGCTACCCCTTATACGATATGTCAGAAATTCAGTTCAGGTAATGCACATTCTTGTATTTCACTCCGTATCCGACTAGAATTGTTTTTTAAAAAAAACTGAAACTGCAAACTCATTGCGGTTGACACCTGCAAACTTCAAACCTGAAACTGAAAACTGCAAGGACTTTGGATAAGTCAAGTTGTGCTTGTAGATGATAAAGCAACTTCAGCTGTTTTCCAGGGCTGATGTATGCACCGTGGTACTCCTTCCGGTGCCATATTAGTAGGAAAGAGCACAAGGCATATGCATTAAGCAGAGGAGACATTCTGAATTTCTGATGACTGACGAGAAGTAGCTTCTTATCCTGAAATGGTGAGCAATGGTGACTGACGAGAAGTAGCTTCTTATCCTGAATCTACTGCAAATATGAGGGGAGGCAATGTTCAAGCCTTCAAGGATCATCTGGTTCTCGATTTAGAGGAGTAGCCTTTGTTCTGTATACATTTTTATTTTTTCCATCTTTTTGGCCTAGGCCTCTATACAGCCCTTGCCAGCGTTACGGTACAAAAAAAAAAAGGATCATCTGGTTGGCTTTCCAATGGCATCTATCATGATGTATGGTAGGTAATAGAAACAACAGATACTCCTAACTTGTTCATGAAAGAACATATAGTTATGCAGCATAGACTATATACATTCTGGTCCTGAACTATTGCTAAAGCAAATCAATCCTGTGAGCATCCAAGGTGAAATTCAGACACAGTGACACCACTAGACTGTAAGAAGATTCATCAATTACTTGAAAACAGAATTACATATTATGTTTCAGACTCTGAACATCAAAATTGGTAAACAGGGCAAGCACAAAGTATCAACAAAGCCAAGGCAGAGTGGTGGCTAACATTGACATTGCTCAGACATTCTTGAGCTTCTTCATCTTGGACGGTGGCCATCTGCCCTTCTTCCTAAGCTTCCTCTTGCGGAGAAGCCGCTTGCGCCGCTGCCTCAGTTTCTTGGCGACCTTCATCCGCGCCCTCTGCTCCATGATCATCTTCTGCTTCGATTCGAGCGGCATTTCCTCAATCTTAATCACCGGTTTCGGCTCTTCTGGTTGCTCTGCGTCAGCCTCACCACCCTCTCCGGCGGCATGGACAAGTACCAGCCTCTTCTCGGCCAAAGAAGCGCAAGTAGCAGCCACATTCAGAGGGCTTTGTAGGAATGAGAGGCTCTTACATTGCAGCCTTGGGGCTGAAAAGAACAGTAATAACAGAAGGTAAACCACTTAATAGGCTCCAAATTCACACTATTCCACACATTTTAATTCCGAGCTCACATGTGACTCGAAGGACACAGTATATGCAATGCAATACAATACTTCGCAGCAAATTCAGTGTGCTTCCTATATCACCAGATTAGCAATGCAGAGGGGGAAAAATGTGGGCATATGCTCAAACTATAGCAAGTATCAAGCATGGTTTGCATTAGCGCTTTGTTCTTCTTAGACCTTATTTGCGATGTTCCCGGAAAGAAAATTTTAATTGGTGTTAAGCAAAGCAGGGAAGGAGCAAACTTTGCGGTTTCATCGATCCTTTTACGACCCAATTGACACTGTTCTAACTTCTAAGCATATTGGGAGCATAGGACACTTCAGCTCTGAAGAAATTGCTGCATAATAGGTGTTCGAAGAAATTCCTGAACGAGTAACGAGCCAGCAGCATCACAGAGACGCATAAACGCCCGGGGGGCTCGGCGGCGCACACTTGAACCGGCAGAATACCAGAAACCTCGCCGCCATAGTTCCCTACAGGGAAATCCCAGCTGGTAACGCACGACACCCGTCCCAAGAACCGACCCCAACCAGCCAGACTAGCATACAGGGGCGTTGGGCTCGAACAAGATGCTGGGGATCGAGGATGGACGTCGGTGGAGCTTACCGGGGTAGGATGCATTGGCTACGGCGGAGAGACCTCGGGAGCGTGGAGCGGAGGGTGGAGAGATGAAGGAGACGGTCTGGGAGAGGAGGAGCACCATGGGTGGTGTGGCGCCTGGATGCTGTCGAGAGGGATAACAAATAACCGGATAAGCCTGCGGGAGTGCGAGGGGGAAGGCTGATTTGCTCTGTTCGGTTGGGCCGGGAAAGGCCGGGGTCAGGGCCCAACCCCCGCGATCGGCCCGGCATGAAAACAATTTCCATATTATATTGGTTTGGGCCGTGGCTAGATATTCAACAGGGTCGCATGGGCCGTGACCGCCTGACCGGGGGCCAGAACGGCTCCCAAGTCTCAGGTGGCCTGTTGCGGTAATGGACAGGCCCGGGAATCCTATATAGCTTCCGGAAGTTTTTTTTTCCAAAAATCGCAATGACTGCTTTATAGATAAAGTAAGGGTACTGGGGTTATCAGTTTTATAATGAAGTCCCAAGAAGATAGCAACTACTTACACAGATCCCGCAACAGTGCCCTCTAGGCGACACACCAGAAACTACAAGGGCCAACTCTAGGAGAACCTAAAACGCATGACTCCATTAAGGTCGGCCAGCCTCGGGATCCAAAGCGCCATCGTCACTGCCGAAGGAGAATCCACACAACAACGCCTTCAGGAAGGCAAAGGTGTCGAGTCGGCGCCAGCGTCAGGTTTTCACCTCGAAGATCTCCGCGGACCGCCAGAAGGAGTGATCCAACGCAACGCCCATAGCAGGAAAATACCGTTGCCAGTACAAGACCGCCCGACCACAGCTTTCGCCGACGAAACACTACCCAAAGAACCAGCAACACCTGCCCAAACAACTACTGCCTTCAACTGAATCCAACCTCGTCACCGTCAACCCAATTCCTACAGGCCCCCAAAGAAAACTAGAATTTGAAAAGGAAGCCTCTTCCCGCCATTTCCGGAGGCTTCCTTTTTCTAAAAAATTAGATGGATTTTAATGACAAATGGACTAAATTTTAGCTTGACGGTTGGCTAATTTTTAGCCCACATTAGCCTTTCTTCGTTTGGATCCGTAGAAACTAACGTTTAGCCGATTAAAATTTAGCTTCTGGATCCGACAAGGGCCACGGTACTTAACTCAAGCACAGGGCAGCCGTTTGGGCCAAACGGTTTGGCACGCCTCGGCCGATACCGCAGAGCTGCGCCCCGAGAACCACTCGCAAGAGCCACCCCAATCCAGTCGTGTCGACGTCGTCGCCCCCATCGGCCGGCCTCCGTTTGTCCATCGTCCTCACAAATCAACGCCGGGTGGCATTAAGCCTCGCCAAAAATGTGCCCCGTGATACGGATCCATATGGTGGGCACCGGGCGCTGGTGTGCTGACTGGTGCTATTGGTTGCAGTCTTGCAGATTCTCCGGTGCTCCTTCCAGCTCCCGAACAGTCCTCCCACCACACCACTCCTGTCTCCCCGCCGACAGATCTTGTGAGCCATGGACACCCTATAAGGAGTGGGGACTTGGGTTGGTGGCACGGAACAATCAGCAAAAAAGCATGTGTAAATTGTAATATACTGACATACTACGATGTGCCATAATCACAAGCTGAGATGATTGGAGTTATCTTGGATGGAGCTGGAGCTGCATTTCCCTCCAAGTTCGATCCCTCTGCGTTGCTGGTGCTGTTACCCTTCGCTCATGTTCATGTGCAGTCGGTCAGTCACAGGCAATAATTGTACTGACGGTGTGGTGATCACTGATCAGTGATTCATTACCACTTACCTGTGATTACTTTACTGACCGGAAAGCAAAGCTGTGCGTGTTTACTCGCCGTTCATGGCATCGCCATGGAAGCGGTGAGATCGGATCCGACGGATCGATGGGATCAGGTAGGACATGAATTCAGTAAAAAGAAGCTTAATGGCTTGGTCAGGTGAATAACTCGCGACTTTTAAAGGACGGGCTGTACTTATTCTAACTCAATGCAGTTCAGCACCAGCAACAGTCCATCCTCTCTATATATTCCACCAGGCACAGGCGACTTTTAGTAAGTTTACCATAGCTGGGAAAGATAGCAACTCGCTGGCACTTATACTACCAGTTATCACTAGTACTCAAACAGCCGAAACCCTGTAATAGCATCAGAAAACGAAAATGAGAGGCCAATTGTGACGCCGGTGCGCTACAAAGTCACAAACAAAATGTTGCTGGATGCCCTTGTGATGATGATTCTTGAAACGAAAGCTCACTGCAGCAACAGTTGATCCAACTACCTGCCCTGCCCTGTTGTGTACTCCAAAAGTAGATCCACCGACAAATAACAAGATAAGACTGCAATGCAATTCACCTTGCTATTCCCTCTTTGTATCTTGCTATTCCCTCTTAATACAAAGATACGCAGCTCTCCTGCGTGTTCGAGAAAAAAAAATTCACCTTGCTAGGATGGGACAAAAATCGACAGAATTTTGTACAGGTTCACAGTTCATCTCCAGAAAGAATTTTGCATAATCACAATTTACGTAGTTGTCTTTGCTCGAATTAGGGGTCTTGTTGCTCTGTTGTATCGCCCAGTCTGGGTTTTATCTACTTTTTAATATAATCGGCAGCTCTCCTGCTCGGTTCGTTTCAAAAAAAAATTTACAAATGAACGGTGGTACACATTTCAGTGTCTAAGAATTATTCAAAAAACATTGGTGGAGTGGAACTATATGCATGAACACCGCTGAAACATTTACGGACAGTGTACAGAAAAGCAGGTTATATGTCTATCTAATATTGAGTTTATTCCTGTTGGGCTTTCCCAGTTTGTGCCCTGAATCTGACTAGCCTGACTGCAGAACCAATTGCACCTGCCTCTCTTTTGAGCAGGGTTGCAATTCTGAAGCAAAACTCAAATTGGAAATCTAGAATATTGAACATCACTGTATGTTGATTTCGACGCTGTTTTGACAATAGCATGCGAGGAATCAACTTATCTGTTCACCGATCAGATCAAGGCCAACAACAAGGAATGACACCCCCTGGAACAGAAGGAAGTAGAAATGAATCCCTTGGGCAGACAAGAGGCTCCGAGTTGCAGCGGTGAGCAGGAGCAGAGAAAGAGCAAGCTCCTTCTTGTAGATCTTGTTAGCCTTCTTTGCATCATGTGGCGCCTCCTCGTGCTGCTCCTTTGGCACATTGATCTCAATCAGTTCACTTTTTTCAGGTAATTGCTTCTGGAACTGAGGAAGCATGATTCCTTTCTTATCCTTTTCTGCAGCTGTGAAGAGATCTGATTCGGATGATCGACCCGACTTCTTGGTGACAATCCATTCGTAGGAACTTCCAAGTTTGAACAACCCAGACAACATTGCATTGAACTTGATCACCGACATGGTGTTCTCGAAAAGGAGGTATGGTACAATGAAAGGAAATGATCTTGGTGATGGTAGAATGTTAAGAAAGGACATGCAGACAGGCACATAACAGATGACCCACACAGGCAATTCGGCCTCGGGAACAAACATGGTTAGTGGAAGAATGACACAAAACAATGTGAAAGAATAGAAAGGAAGTACCAATTTCCTCAAAAGAAAGAATAATAGTATCAAATTTGCTTTCTTCCACGAGGAGATCTGCATTGAAGTTAACAAACACTTGTCACAAAGAATATTGATGCATACCCCAAGGAAAGGAACTAATGATGCCCATTACAAGTCCCAACTTTGAGCTAATGAGATTGCATACCTTAGCAGTAATTATGTCAGGAAGGCACAACCGGAAAAGGTGCATTGGGCCAGAATGCCACCGGTATTGCTGTTTCCGATATGCTTCATAGCATTCTGGGAGTTCACACAAGACCTGGATAATGGTGTTAAGTAAAATCAATTTCCACACTGACATGAGATCGATTCCTCAAGTGAAATGCTATAAAATGAAAATGTACCTTCACATCATTCAGGAAGATGAATTTCCATCCATTCAGGTGTGCCCGGACAGCAATATCCATATCCTCTACGGTTGTTCTCTCAAGCCAGCCTCCTGATTCTTCCAACGCTTGAATCCTCCAAACTCCGGCAGTTCCATTGAACCCAAAGAAGTTCAGGAAAACCCCATTGACCTGCTGCTCCACTTCAAAGTGGAAGCAAAGATTGATATTCTGAAGGCGGGTCAACAGGTTCTCATCCTTGTTCACAAAGCTCCATCGTGCTTGAACTAATCCAAGTTCAGGATTCCCCTGAGCCATCCAAAGATTCAAAACTACTATCAGATAGATGTATGGTAGCTTACTGGAATTGAATCAACAGAAAATTGGTACCTGCTAGAATTGAACCAGTAGAGCAGACAGTTCTTACCTCAAAATGTGGGATAGTTTTCTTCAGAAAATCAGAGCTTGGTTGGAAGTCCGCGTCAAAAATGGCAACAAATTCATAGTTCTTGACATAGTCACAGCTCATTGCAGACTTGAGGTTCCCAGCTTTATACCCGGTCCTCAACACCCGATGCCGATAGACAATGTTCACACCCTGATGGCTCCACTTGGAAACTTCTGCTTTGATCAACATTTGAATGCTTTCGTCGCTCGAATCATCGAGCACCTGTATTAGAAATTTATCCCTAGGCCAGTCTAGCTGGCAGGCGGTTGAAATCGACTGCTCGTAGACCTGTCACAAGAACAATCCTATCATCCACAACCTAATGAACCAGCAAACTACAAGCTGCATAAACAATTCATCTCTTTACCTCCTTTTCGTTGCACATAGGAATTTGAACGAGCACCATTGGGTGCAGATACCCTGAACCCTTCCTAAATGGGTCCCCTTCAATCCTTGGCTTGATCTTCTTGAGCTTAATCCAGAAGCAACCCAAGCACAGGATGAGTCGGTCCAAGGATTGGACGACGAATAGAAAAATGCAAGCTTTGGACAAGAACTCGATCGGCCGCCGGATGTAGTCTGCTCGGAATGACATCCAGGTAAGGTACGCCAACTGCGCCCACCCCTGAATCTCCTCCACCTCCGGCACATGCAATTCAGGCACAGTCAAATTCGGCCTCTGGAAATGCCACCCATTCCAGTAGGCCGCCAGCTCCACGGCGAGCGCGAGCAAGGAGAGCGCCAAGAACCCCTTGATGAACCTGTAGAGCAGCCAGCCCCTTCCGTGGCCGGGGCCCTCACCGGCGGCGGCGGCCCGCCGGAACCGCTTCGCGACGGCCGACGGCAGCGCCCAGGAGACGGCGGCGAGTGAGGCGAGGCACCCGGCGGCGCGGTGTGCGCGGAGGAGCAGCACCCAGGTGAACTGCTTGGCGCTCCGGCTCCGGCCCCGGCCCTTGTCCAGGGGCGGCACGCCGGCCCGGAGCGCCTCCGCCTCGGGCCCGTCGATCTCCACCACCGAGTAGTTGGGGTTCTCCATGGTCACCACCACCGGCGTTCCCCGCCGGACATCCCTCCCCCACGGGTGGGCCAGGCCCGGGCCCGGCGCCATTGCCGCCGCCAGGAACAGGTGGCACGAACAAGCACTCGAGAAACACCAGCAACACTGACACTCTGAAGCAAGCACGGCTTCTCTTTTATGTTCTCACTTGCACTCGCCGTCGCTGCCGCCAAGTGCGACGCGAAACGAGCATCTCTGGCATCGACAAACCGCCTCCGGCCGTCTGGGTACGCGGAATGCAGCTGCTCGGATGGAATCAATTGGATTCTCAGCTGCTCCCAGAGCTCCTAACCTTCCACCGCCGCAAGAAAGAGAGGGGCGAAGCGGTGGTAGTGGAGCTCAGCGGCATGTGTGCTTTTTAATGGACGGCAACACACATCCTCTCTCTCCTCCTTTCTCCTGTTCCTCGCCTGGAGAGTGGAGACGAGTGCCGGCAGCCGGGCACCTCGTCTCCCTTCTCTCTGCCCCACACACGACACACCCTCTCGCTCACGTCCCTTTCCAGAGCTCAGAGGTGAAGAGCTGAAATGTGAATCACTGATGAATGTCCAGTTCCCCAAATCATTCCTCCCTGCACTGGTCCAAGAAAAGCAGCAAGAGAACAGGAACAAGGAACCCGTGCGCAAAAGGCCAGGCCCTTGTTTAGCCCTTCTCAGCAGTTTCCTTCAAACTTTGGGGGTTCAAAGTTTAGATTCTGACGTTGTAACGTTATTGTAGCATTTCGTTTGTATTTATAAATAATTATCTAAATATTTATTAATTATGTTTAAAATATTTGTTTCGCAAAGTACAACAAAACTGTTTAATTAGTTTTTAATTTTACCTACATTTAGTACTCCATACATGTACCGATATTTTGATATGATGTGAATCTTCTTTCTGCAAAAAGTCTCATCACATCACATTAAAATACCGGCGCATGCATGGAGCATTAAATGTAGGTAAATAAAAAACTAATTACATAGTTTTGATATACACGACGAGACGAATCTTTTGAGCCTAGTTAGATCACGGTAGAACAATAATTACCACAAAACAAACGAAAAGTGCTACAGTGCGCTACAGTGTCCGATGTGACTTTTCTACCACCCTTTTCGTCAGATCTAAACACAGCCAAGGACAAGGAGTTAGTTCCCAAATTACATCCCCAAATTTCACTATGCAAAAAAAAAGATTTTCATCACATCAAAATATCGGCACATACATGGAGTACTAAATGTAGATGAAATCAAAAACTAATTGTACAGTTTTGTTGTACTTTACGAGACGAACATTTTAAGTCTAATTAATCAATATTTGAACAATCAAATATAAACGAAATATCACAGTGACGCTACGGTAGAAAAGTCCCAACTTTGAACACTCAAAGTTGGGAACTAAACAAGGCCAGGATTTCTCTTCCTCTACGAAAGAGAGGATTTTGGGGAAAGAAACCGGACGGATTTATATTCTATCAAAAAGCTACCGGGAATTCCGATCCTGAAAGCTTGCAGCTGCCACGTTGCCTGGTGGCATTTGGTAAAGAAATCCGTCGGGTCCTATTGATGATGATGTGACGGTCGATATAATAACCGGTCAACACATTATTTGTTTTCAAAATTAAGGGTAAGGTCTTGCACCCATAACACTATAAATCTAAAAAGATGGCTGAATTTTCACATTTAACCTCTATTTGTGATCAGCTACCCTAGGTCTGGCTACTAACGGTGAGCAAAAGCTCTTCTCCTCTCCACATCCATTGTTTATCTACCTTCACAACAGATTCTTCTTCAACAAACAGAGGTACCTATGTGTTGTAAGGCTACAGTTAGTTTAATCTAATAATTTACTCCCTCCGTCTCTAAATATATGTCGTTTTCGCTTCCTGAAAAACATCTTTGATCGAATATATAAAAATATATATTAATATTTATGATACATAATAAATATCATTAGATAGATATTTGAATCTAGCTTTTTAATAAATTTATTTAAAGATTAAAATGTTGCACATATTTTCTACAAATCGAAGCAAAATTATGGCACGGAAACCAACGACGACAGTTATTTAGGGACGGAGGGAGTATATATTATGGTCTTCTTGAGATTTTTTTTGTTTCTTCGATAAAATTGATTTGTTTTATCTGAAATTTATGTGTTATTTTTATAAAATTCCTACGTGTTATTTTTATAAAATTCCTACGTTTTAAAGGAGACTTAAAATTATTAGCGGCTATGATTAGAAATCTTTTATGTTAACGCTGCAAGCCAGCGCGCAGTAAAGACAGAGAAGCGGACAGCAGGAACATGGCAGCCTATTTCGGAGCTTTCGGCGAGGCCGAGAAACATCTTTGATCGAATATATAAAAATATATATTAATATTTATGATACATAATAAATATCATTAGATAGATATTTGAATCTAGCTTTTTAATAAATTTATTTAAAGATTAAAATGTTGCACATATTTTCTACAAATCGAAGCAAAATTATGGCACGGAAACCAACGACGACAGTTATTTAGGGACGGAGGGAGTATATATTATGGTCTTCTTGAGATTTTTTTTGTTTCTTCGATAAAATTGATTTGTTTTATCTGAAATTTATGTGTTATTTTTATAAAATTCCTACGTGTTATTTTTATAAAATTCCTACGTTTTAAAGGAGACTTAAAATTATTAGCGGCTATGATTAGAAATCTTTTATGTTAACGCTGCAAGCCAGCGCGCAGTAAAGACAGAGAAGCGGACAGCAGGAACATGGCAGCCTATTTCGGAGCTTTCGGCGAGGCAAAGGACCAGTGCTTCCACTCCTGGCGCAGTGGCGTTCTTGTTGCTCCCCTTTATTATATCGTTTTCTGTTGTTTCCTCCCCATACCGTTTGGTCTGATGGCGGCATGGCATGGTGCAGGGGAGATTTTTGTCATTTTGAGTTGGGTGCTCATGGCTCACGGACACCGGCCACGCACGGGGGCTCACGAAGAGCAGGAAACGAGAATCGCCACCCATGATCGTAGCCTTCGCCCCGTGCGCGCCGTGACTTGGCTTGGCTTTGGCTACGGGACACGCGAGGCCACCATGACACGGACGTGCCAACCGATGCGGCGTATTCGCTTCTCGTTTCTCCCCGGCCAACGCCCGCGGCCCGCGGGAGCGAGGCGCTTTTCGTTTCTCCCCGGCCGCTCCAGCCGTGGATGGCTCGCTCGCGTGCCGCGCGCCCGCGCCCGCGCGTGTGTTTGCCGGCCGGATGATCATCGATGCCTCTCGTGCTCTCCACAAACGACGGACCCCCGGCCGGCGTCCATTCCCGTTGCCGTTGGCCTAAAGCCGCTTTCCGAGCCGGTCCAAAGCGGGCACAAGAACAGATAGTTTATGGAATGTGCTCGAGTGATCCGAGGCAGAGAACCCGTGCTCCTCGCAAACACCTTTCCGCCGTGCTCATGAGTCAATGGCCCTCCCAAATACACTACTCCCTCCGTCCCACAAAGACTGTCCATCTGAGTTTGTCCTAAGTCAAACCATCTTATGTTTGACTAAATTTATATCATAACATGTATTGAGTATTAAATGTAGACGAAATCAAAAACTAATTACACAGTTTTGTTGTACTCTGCGAGACGAACATTTTGAGCCTAATTAATCAATTTTTGGATAATTTTTCACAAATACAAACGAAATGCTACAGTAGCGTAATGATTACGAAGTGACATCTTACTCCCAAATTCACCCTCCCAATTCTAACATTTAAACACCACCGGTGAGTCACGAGTCAAAAAGTCGCCGATCACTACACGCGCTACGGACGCATGCACGATTCTTCTCAGTCCTTTTGCTATAGCTAGGAAAAGAAGGAACACAAGGTAGATAGGTAATGCGTGCCACACCACACGGCGTTCCTGAAAAAGGTTTCACCTCACCACCACGTCGCGTGCCGTGCTCCTTTATCTGAAGGCTTCTTTCTGTTTTTATTAATTTTGATCGAAGAAGAGCTCGTCTGCAGTTTCGCTCTTCACCACGCGAGTCGATCTCTGCTCCTCAGGTTCGAATTCGTGTTCCGAAACGGATGGCGTTGTTTAGGCCAGCCTTTTAGACTTTTTGTTATCCTCTCTGGTAATAATCTATCCACCGCGTCCCTGTCACGCTGTTGGAGTGATGGAGCACCCGGCACCGGCAGGTGGTACGTTGCAGTCATCTCAGCCAATGTGTGCGTGCATCCATCCAAGCCTGTCAAAGCTAGGGATGAACTATCCGGCCTGCCAAATGCTGATAGTCATTCAAATTCGGGGTTCACGTTGACATCAAAACTATAGAATCCCTACGAGGACAACAGCAGCTCTGCGCACGTCTCTACATCATCAACTCGCAGGAGATTCTCGCGGAATGTCCTCCGCTCCTCCATGCATCAAGTTTTTTTTTTTTTGAGCACATCCTCCATGCACCAAGTGAAGATCCCGTGCTAGCAATTGGCCCTCGATTACCTTCAATTTCGGCCTCAACCCGAAAACCCTGCTACGAAGAAGTTTTCGAAGTTTTCCATAGAGCCCATATGTCCATCGATTGTGGCCTACCAGTGGCCCAGAAGGAGCTTGGCTACTGACAGCTCGGCCCCACAAAGTCGGCCCACGAACGCCTACAAACTTTACGGAAGTCGGCGTCGGCCGGACCGTCGCCGTCGCCATCGACGCCTGCCGCCTTCCGGCATTGGCTCCGCCGCCCGCCGGACGCTTCAAGTAAATCAGCTGCCCTGCTACCTGCGTTCCGCCGCGTAGCCCTAGTGAGTCTCGCAGCCTAACAGCCTAGTCTCTCACTCTCTTGCAGACGCGGCCACTGTCCTGGGAGTGTGGAGTCCTGGCCGGCTGACCGGAGAGTGGAGAGAGCCGCCGCGGGGCGCGCCCGCGGAGGAGTATGAGATCAGGGGGCCGGACCAGGTCGTTGCACACGGGGTTCGCTCCTCTGCTCTTAACCTATGAGGCGGCCGCTGAATTTTGCTTCGTACGGACTACGGAGATGGCTCTCCCTCTGAGCGACCAGTAGGAGAATGAAGCAAGGGTCCGATTGAGGTGAAGCTCTCCACCCCAAGGGAAGGTTTATTCTGGTTTCCCACTACGATTTGCACCAATTAATCAACATTTCATTCTTCTTCAGTTGATCATCAGTGACAATAACTTTGGTGGGCAGTTGCCACCTGCGATTTCTGTTTCTTGCGAAAATGCCAGCGTTGCCAATAAGTGGGATCCTTCAGTTTCTTACATTCTATTCAAACTGCAAATACAAGCCTGTTTGAACCAATACCGATGCTTCTAGGCTAAGTGTAATATGCTGAAATCTCGATTGAAAAAAAAACTGCTCTGGCAAGCTTAATAATTCAACTGGCTAAAATCGAGCTGAACGCGAGCTTGGAATCATTTCACCTCTGTAAATGACAAGTGAGCCATTGCTCATGACCTTGTTTCTTTGTTCACGTGTCACTCTGGTTCTGGCTTCTTCTTGGCAATGGCCTTTTCCATCTAAACCTTCTTTATTTTCTTCTTGCGGCAAGATTTGATCCGAGCCGCCATTTCCAGGCTCTATTTGTTTGTTTTTGCAGAAATAGATTATCAAGGCAAACACGAGAGAAGTAGTTGAGGCAACTCCAGTAGCAATGATGGGTCCTGCAAAGTTGCCAAAGGTGAGGCTACCTGAACCAGAGATGGTGCCCACATTTTTGCAGTTATTTTGATTTCCTATCCATTTTTTCTCGAGTTGAATGATAGTGTCTCCCCCTGTTATATTGAGGATTGCTTGTGAGATGTCACCGATTATAGGGGATCCCTTCTGAAGAGCCTGTAGAAGAGGATAACACTTTTGTAAAACTCATGCACTCCATATCAGACTATTACACATCGATGTACAAACTAGAATAAAGCTGAATTTGAACTTGTTTATCCCAAAGTGAAGAACTTAATAAGCACAGTTGAACTTACGTATCCAAAACCAGCAGTCTTATATATTGGTCCAACCATGGTGTATCCCTTGCAGTGCTGTGCAAGAAATAACTTGATGTATGGGATTTCATCAACAAAGGCAGCAACACCACCATTCTTGCTTCCCCTGGAAAGTGCATTGTGATAGTGTCCAGGGGTGTCATAGGGCTTGATCTTTGATTTGTCAAAACCGAGTTCTTCCAAAAGACCCTTGATGTAGGAACCACGGCCATACCCAACGCATTCTCCAGTTTTTAGGAGTTCGTTGACATTTGTTACAGTTGGTTGCAGCTGTTGCACAGTTAGCATGGATGCTAAGCTTGCAGTGTAGCTTGACTTAAGTAACAGAAGAAAAAACACCCATATGACCAATACGATCCGAGAGATAAAGCGTTTCACCTTCTCTTCTGCAGATATTACATTACAAATTAATATAATTTTCAAACATCTTAAATTAAATTTTTGAAAAGAAAAATTAATTCACAAAACTCAAGATTTATTGATCTTAAATACACATATATGTTGTAAGCTAATCTTTCTTGCATTCCTAAACTTGTACATTCTTGATATTTCTTTATACGAGATTTAACCCCCTATTTGGGCACATGTGAGTTGTAAGAGGTGTCCTATGAACTTAACATATTTAGTGGAAACCATTAAAACAATGCACAAGTTCAAAAAATGTATATGTAAGTCATAATCTCCATATTTTGCTAATCTTTACATACATAATCTGTTCCATCCTTTTTCTTTTCAAAAATCATACTGTTTTGCTCTAAGACATGACTAGTGAACTCGGCGCATTGAGCGGATACCATATGAAAAATACACATTTCTTTTTTCAAGTTGTGGAATTTTACTGTATGAAACTCTTACCAGGAAAAGGGCATATCAACTTGATCATTATGCTGTAACTATCTACTATCTTACAGGAAAAAAATGTATTGTGATAACAAGTGCACTTAACTGTCTTTAAACAGTGAAAAATATATCATTGTAGCTAGTTGTTGGGGAATTGGACCATGAACATTCTTGTTGTTTCCTAGAAGCTCCAACAACCATATCACAATGCCTGTGTAGAGAAAGAGTACGATGGTCCCACACCACATGCCAGGCGTTAATGGCTTCAAGAAAATCCATGTATTCTTGTTTATGCTTTCCCTTACGGGAACAATCATCGCTATCCCTGATTCAGTGTATGGAAGAGTGAAGTCGACGTACAAACTTCTGTTGTACCTAATTGTTATGTCTCCAACTGCTATATCGTACCTCTGTAATGGTGCCAAAGAAAATTCTTTAACCAATGCAAGAGTATGAAAACCTATATAGTGCCTGTACAGACTATATTACTGCCCATCATTTCATGCTAAATAAATGGAACAATAACTACTACCAACTGTGTAAGCTCACAAAAGGAGCTCAGATTTGTTTTCTTGTATTATGGCATTTACATCATTCACTACACTAACAAGCATCAGAATAGCCGAAGTAGTTTTAATTGTATCTGAAGTAACAACATGCTATATGAAATGTCAGGTATTAAAAAGGAGAAATTTGTGGAACTTAAAAAAAAATTTGACCATGATGGGAGACTCCCACCAGGTTTTGGTCTAAGATCCCGTGCTTCGAACCCGGGTTGGGATGGGAGTTTCTACAACTCCCGGAGTTCAACGCTCTAACTGGTCCACCGCGAGAAGCTTGGCGAAATTTGTGGGTTTGACTTGAAAAGGGCAAGCTTGCAAAGTCATTCTTACCTTAAGATAAACTTGGTTGACAAAATCATCGTAGCTTGAACTTCCATTCTTTGTGGTGTTAAATACTACATATTCGTAAATCAGTGCATAAGGAAGTCTCTTTACCGCCTCTTCAAATATATCAATTGCAAGGCCACTTGCTTTAACCAAACCTGTAAGGGGGTCTTCATCTGCATCTATGTATTCTGGATAGCTTCCACCTATGGCTATACCAACTTGTAACTTCTTCCCATTTGTTGGAATTTCCCAGCCTCTAGGCACTTCTGTTGATTCTCCTGGCCAAATCACAATATTCAAATTATGTGCGGTGCTCCAGTATGTTGTGTTTGATTTCCTTCGATCTAACTGCTGTGAAATTCCATTCTGTGTGGTCCAAAACCCAATTACTCTATGTGTTTTTCCAACTACATTTATTATCTGAAACATTGAAACTTGCAGCTGCCCATCTGAAAGGTCAAAGTAACCACTTAAGCCTTCAAACTTTGTTTGCAAGATCGCCTTTAGGACTGCTGGACCATTTCTTGAATTTTCTAAGGTTTCTAAACTTGTGGAGTTTTTCAGTGCAGATGGTCTGTGAAAATTTCTTTCAGTAACCTTTGCCTTTTCTGCTGCTTGTGCTACCGCCCAGATTGTATCATAGCTCCATAGTCCAAAGATGCTTAACTTCATTGTTGATTCATCTGGATGATCATTTCGGAACCTCATATACCATCTCATGGTGAAATTGTCAAGTTCCGTTGATTTAGGTATGTAGAACTGGACCCCCAAGGCACCACTCATTGCTTCCACGACTGAAGGATTTAGTGAGTCCATGAAATTTGCTAGTGCATCTGTCACGATCCAAACAAATCCTTTGGTCATCATCCCAATTTCCTTGGCTTTTGTGAAGAAGAGGGAGCCCAAGGAGGAGGACATGTGCACAACAAAGACCCTTGTTTGCATTGTCATAAGCTTGTACAGTTCTTGGGTAATTTGTTCACCGGTTGCTGATTCATCTATCGCACTCCGATAAGAAATGTGAGCATCTATTCCTTCAAGGACATCGACAAGGTCTGGTATAATACCTCTACCATAATCGTTGTCTACGTAGATAGGCACCACCTCTCTCCATCCATAGGTCTTGATTATGGAGGCAATGCTACTCACTTGTGCAGAGTCATGCGCTGTTGCTTGAACAAAATATGGAAGACTACGAGAATGTAAAGATGCGCTTGTTGCTGTGAATGAGATAACTGGGACTTGGCACTTGTTTCCGAGAGCTGACACAAATACAGCTTGAGAAGATTTCTGCGGGCCAATGATAGCTTGGACATTGTAGTTCTCCAGCAAATCAAGAACTGTAGAATTGCACACAGAGACAGGCTTCAACTTTTGATGGAAGCAAATTTCTTGTATTCAGAAGCTGTGTACCCAGAATTCAATAGCTCTATCATAATAGCACTCAGAGGGATGGATTGATCACTAGAATATAATTTATTCACTACACGGTTTAATAATAATTTATAGCACGAAACTTAGCATACCCTTATTAAGGTCAAATTGGCTATCATATCAAATCAACCCAAAGCTACAGTTAAATTACAAAAATACGACACCATGCATAGTTTTGTTTCCTCCCCTTTGATGTAGTACCAGCAGTGAAGGAACTCTAGGGATTGCAACAATTAGGTGCCACTAGATATAAACATATATATCATGTTTTCCACTGCATAGGTGGTTTTCGATACACTGAGTATGAGTGCCAGTGCTTTGTAACAGCAATATTTAAGAAATCCCACATATTTGTCTAATGCATCAATGCAGCTTGTTTTCTGCAAACCTCTGCAGATTCCTTCTAGGCACATGTCACTTGTTTATAATTGCCCCCATTTGTTACCACTTAGTTATAGAGTTGGCTGCATTATAAATTGGCGAAACTAAAGCCCTTTTACCTCTTTTTATGTTTATACTCTGTGCAACAATTTAAATGGAGTAGAGCAGCTTTATATACTCCCAAATTATTTTGTATGTTCAAAAGACGAAACTTCTGAAATAGTATGTGCGCAAACTGTACATAATGAAATAACACATGTACTCTGACCTGCAGAGGCAGCTTGGACGTCATCACTCATGGAGTCCCTGACATGGAGGACAAGCCGCGTGGTGTAGTTTGGATGGGCAGCATAGAAATCTTCTACAGCGATTGAAATGCATGTATGTGCCACCTTTCCCACCGTTGTCCCCAAATCAAGTACCACTCCTACATGGAATTCTTCTGCTTTAATGTTTTGACCGACTGCAGTGCTGAATGCCAAGAATAGGAACATTGTGATCCTAACCCTTGTTGCCATCTCTTGAACCGTGAGGTTTGCAATAGAATCTTTCTGCATTGATGCATTAAATATAGTTGCATAGGTTGCGTGTTTCTCTCATGTTAGGGTGTGTTTGGGTCCACCCAGATTGTGGAATCTGTGTGTTTAAAAGCTGACCCGACCCAAACAGGTTAGTTCTTGGTGCAGCCTCCTCTCTTTAGCTTTTACCAGTCTGTGTATAACTTTTAAAACATCTAGCTGATCTAAATAGGCCAGCTTTTGGTCAATCTTTTACAACAATCCACAACAAGCTACTTTCTCCGCTTCAAATTATAGATGTTTTGGTATCTGTAGATATGGTATGTAGAAGCTATGTATGTAGAAAAATTATAATAACATACAATTTGAAACGAAGAAAATGGCTTTTTCACAATCTCAGCGGATAGAAGCCATTCCTTGTTGAAGTGAACCTTAGTCAAGCCTTTGTATTTCCTTGCAATTCCGAGAATTTGTTTTTTTTTTGTTTTCCTTGATCGGATCGTGTCGTTTTCTTTGCAGTTGCCACGAGAATCTGTTTGTTTGGAAGTTTCTTCCAGGCTGGTGGCTCAGCTCTCGTCTTACATTCAAAAGGCTCCACTACTTATTTGGGGTGGCAAATATTTGCTCCTGTTTCGTTGAAGCGGCAAGTGGGGTGCATGCAATTTCGGACTGGTGTAGCCGTGTGGCGAGCTGAAGACCTGTAAGTAGCGCCGCAGTCTTGTGTGGGTGCAAATGCTAGTGAAAGTTCCCTGTAGGAGACCGGATCTTCTCCGTGCTAAACCTTGACGCCGCAGAGTATGAAGTCTGATCGTCACTGCGCCACGCATTTTGACTGAGGGAATGCTATATTTCTGGTTTTGTCTTTTTGGTTGTCTTAGAAGGAAAACTTTGGTGGTAGTTACCGACTTACCGTGGACTTTTTGGGTGAAGATTTAGTAATTTGGGTGGTAATGACATTGACACACATTATGTGGTCCATGCTTTAGGGCTTGTTTGGTAGAGTTCCATCTGATTTTGATTCTCTGTGAGAGATGATTTTCCGAGAAAAGTGATTATGTGGCTGGAAGTGATCTCTTTGATTATTTAGCATAAACTGTCAAAATCATGAGGAAGAATCGCTTCACATAATCAAGAGGAGTTATTTTTTAAGCTCTCAGGCTCTTAGTTAATTTCAGAGAATTACTTCACAGGATCAGCAGAAAATCATTTCTTTAAAAAAACTATTTGACAGAACTCCTCCTAGATTCATCAGAGAATCATTTTGGGAGCTCCATCTAACCGGCCTTATTTAGGGCCTGATTTGCTTCCTTCCGATTCTTAGCTTGCCCTTAGGCCTTCTCCAACATGTACTGTACACTAGCTCTAAGGCAAGCCGCAATTACTCCATGCCGGCACCGGTGTCCGCTCCCCACCCTCCCCGCGCCACGCGCAGCTGTACTCACGCAGCCGTCCCCCCACCCTCTGCCATGCCGAATCCATGGCTGCTCCCCGCGCTGCACACCGCTATCCCCCGCTGGCTTGTCCCCCGCTGCAGCCGCTCGCGCGTGAGAGAAAACTTGGCACCGACACATGGGGTCAGGGGCAAAGTCGTCTTTTTCTATGGTGAAGGAATGACATTGATGGGAAAAAATTAGAATTTTTGTGACACTGAGGAAAATTTGTGAGAATTTATAGACCGAGGGAAGTGGGTCTAATTTTTGTGGCACTGAGAAAATTGGCTCCGATACAAATTAAGTACCACTCCTACATGGAATTTTTCTAGTTTACTTTCTGTAATCATTTGGGCAATTGCATAGCAGAATGCCAAGAACAGGAGCATTGTGATCGTAACTGCTGTTGCCATCTCATGAGGGATGTTGTTTGCAAATAAATCTCTATGCACTGGTGTGCTACTTATAGATGAATCTGATCTTGCTTATTCTGGAAAAAAGAAGGAAGCTCCATGTTCGTCGTGTTAGTTGATCAAGTCTTCATAAGACTACTTGACTTTGATTTGATTAAAATTTGTCTCTCGTTTGCTGTTCCTGTCGAGAAAAGTGTTTGCTCACCCTGCGGAGGTTTTCTTCCCTATCTTTTGCAAAGGCTCGACAACTGTGGCTCTGCTCTCCTGTTACTTTCCAAAGGCTCCACTGCCTTTGAGGTTACCGTCTGATGGTGTCATTTTAGTTTTCCTCTCACTAACCATTTACTCGACTGAATGTTAGAATAGTAAGCTGATGACTGGTTTGCTTTCTCCTCCCTGCAGGCTGCGGTGGTATCCATGTTCCCTGAAATGAAGCAACGTCTTGCACTTGCACAGTATTGCATGGTGAGTGCAAGTGAACTTCCATGAAATTCCGTTGGCGATGTATATTACTAGGACTGGGACTGGGAGGCTAGATTTTTCATGCGAAGGAGGTAACAGAGCAAGTCAGCATCTTTGAAGTAACGTGGTACGACTGTATGAGTACAAGATATGTATATATCTGGAGCTGTAGAACGTTGGACTGAGAGGTGGTTATGCCTTATAAATATGCACAGTTATACATCCTAAGTCTCATTTGAATATAGAAATTTCGTTTTGCTAAAAAATTATGAAACTTGTTTATTATTTTTCATAAAATCAAGCAATGTAGGTTAAAAACAATATGAAATCAATTTCATTTTTGTAAAATCATGCTCTATATTTAGGTGCCTAATTTGTAGCTATTTATATCTTCTACTGTCATCGTATTTTTTTTGCTAGTAGCTATTCTTATTATCAATTATCATTAATCGATGTTGATGACCGAGACTATGTAAAAGGACAATCGATGCTCTCCAGGTCGCTTCAAGACTTATCAGACTACTAGAATAATAATAAGAGCAACTACTAGCAAAAAAGCAAGGCGTATAAGATCTAAATATTTAAAAGTTAGATACTAAAAGTGCATGATTTTAGAAAAAAATGAAAGTAATTTCGTATTTTTTATCTAAAACAAATTTTCTATGATGTCACACCCGGTTTTAAAGGCAAAACCAGGTGCATCTCATATGTGCGCCAGGATCAGTTTACACACATATGGTAGACGTCACAAGTGAATATCCATAACCATGCATAACGAAAGAATATTATAGAGCAATTATTACAATCTCAGAGTTGACTCAAATGTCATAGAGGAAGACTTAAATAAACGTTCATCTAACGAAGCAAAAGTGACTCCAACTCCACAGGCATTGACTGGGGGAGACTCGCCTAGAACTCCTCAAAATCAGCAGTGAAATCCTCAAAATTCTCCCAATCTGAGCAGCATTCCGGGTGTAGTTGATGCAATAAAAGAAAGAAAGAAAACAAGCATGAGCACATGACGTACTCAACAAATGTAATATGACATACAAGGCTGAGGCAAAAAGGTTGGCTGACCATACTGCAGTAAGCACTTTTAGTTGGTCAAGTTTTATTAAGCAACTATTTACTAGCAAATGAAAGTATATACCACCCACAAATTAATGAATGTCATATTCCCAACATATTCATATAACCACGATTTAGATCATGTTCAAGTATGATTATCATGTAAGGAAACAACAGATGAGGCAGGCTAAGCAGCTGCTGCAAATAAGTTTCATTGTCAAAGTAATGTTACTCTGGTATATTACTAGTATGTTAACACCCAAAGCCCAAACAGGCCAATTGTTCACCATAGGGGAATGGTCTTGCTCAACAGTCTATATGAAGCAACTAGGGATAAATGAAAAGCAAAACTAGGATACCGTTTCTGTGGCAGTACTTCCAGTCCTTGCAAAATCATGCTCCTCAAATTCTCGAAACAGCCTGCAAGTATAATACAGGATAATAATCAATCTTTATGTAAGCCACAANNNNCTACGCTAGACTACGAACACATGAGCGCGAAAATCACACTAATCGGAGCTAGAACGAAGAAGATATGGCTTTTCTAAGGTTCAGGGACTTGCTGGCAAAGTTTTAAAAGTTCCAGGGGCTTAACTGCGAAAATCCGAGGGCTAAAACATAATTTTGTATAAAAACTCGAGGGATAAACCATAAAATAACAAAACTTGGACCTCGGGCATAATTTTAAATCTTGCAGGGGCTAAAACAGAAGAGAAAGGACCTATTTGGAATTATTTTTAAACTAGACTGGACCGCGGGTTGATTTCCAGAAAACCCGGGGGCTCTTTAGCAAATTTGCCACCACTGACCGTTACGCAACTGCTTTGACTCGGGGCGGGTTCTAATACGGGCCGTTGGATCGCGATTGGGTGGCTAAAAATAGATCGGCCGAGGGAGTCGCCGGCGGGGAAGAAGACAGCGGCGGCGCCGCTCGCGGACGCGGCGGAGCCTCGCCGGCGAAAACCCGATCTAAGGCTACGGTGCACCTCATCTGGGGCGTAACGAGACAACTGAATGAACTTATCCCGGTACTCACTGACGGTCATCCCACTTTGCTTGAGTGAGAGGAACTCCTTCTTCTTTAGCTTCATGACACCAGCAGGAATATGGTGGCTCCTGAAGTTGGTCCTAAACTCCTGCCAGGTGATAGCATCAGGGGTGGCATGAGCAGCATGGTAAGCATCCCACCAATCTGAAGCTGATCCCTCCAAGCGACCTGAGGCATACAGGACCTTCTCCATGTCATTGCACTGAGCCATATCCAGCTTCTTCTCAACAGTCTTCAGCCAATCATCAGCATCAAGTGGATCCGAGAATTCACATTTACTAAACTTGGCATACAACTGGTTCTCTCTAAGAGTCTGCAACACCAACCTCAAATGCTCCTCATGCTCCTCCTCATTCTTAGAGTAAACCAACCACGTGGACCGAATACTGGGTTTCACTATGAGACCTTTACAAAAGCACTCTAATAAATGATAGCCCGCTAAGGTTTCCGGTTCAGAAGCAAAGCATAACCCTCCCTAATGAAGTCTGTCTCTTACCAAAGCCCACAGCTCAAAAGGACCAAGCTATACCCCGTCAACCGCCGCCCCCCATGCACCTTTCGAGTGAAGCTACCATAAACTAAAGCACCTAATTAGTCAGTCAAAGCCAGAGCCACATGGCACTCATGGTTGTACTGTTTTCCTGGGTGGTTCTCCATGTTCCAATTAAAAAGATATGATCTTGCCATTTAATTAATTCAAAGAGTATTTGGAACATAGAGTAGGGGTTCATTTAACCAATCCCAGTTGAGCAAGCTAAGCATCATCTACCATCAAAGTTAATTAAATAACCCAGTTTCAGGGACAGGAAAATATAGTGGCTAGGCAAATCCTTAAATAGGAACCCATCAAATTAAGACACATGCATGGGTGGTGAAATTAATAATTATTAGGACATTTGCATGACATAATACACTTGCCTTCTTCCCAACTCTGTTGCTGCTCAAATCCTTCTCCAACAGTTGGTTCTTCAGAGAAATCCTCGAACTGCTCGCTTCCTAATCGCATCACACATACATATGCAACGAAACAATACACTAAATAAGAAACAGTACACCAAACAATTCCAACAGAAGAAAACAACAGCACAAAACTAATCTACGCGTTACAACGAACGCGTGAGCACGAGAATCACTAAAATTGGAGTTAAAACGCAAAAGATATGGCTTTTCTAAGGTTCAGGGACTTGCTGGCAAAGTTTTAAAAGTTCCAGGGGCTTAACTGCGAAAAACCAGGGGCTAAAACATAATTTTGTATAAAAACCCGAGGGCTAAACCATAAAATAACAAAACTTGGACCTCGGGCACAATTTTAAAACTTACAGGGGTTTAAACAGAAGAAAACATGACCTAATCGTAATTATTTTTGAACTAGATTGGACTGCGGGTTGATATTAGAAAACTTGGAGGGCTCTTTAGCAAAAACGCCACTGTTGACCGTTACGCGGTCAGATTGACTCGAGGTTAGATCTAATCTTGGCCGTTGGATCGCGATCGGATGGTCAGGAACACATCGGCCGAGGGGTGACCGGCGGCGATGAAGACGACGGCGGCGCTGCCAAGGCCGCGGCGGCGCATCGCCGGACTTGGGACAATCTCGGGCTACACAGCTCTATTCTCGACGA
>OAMR01000608.1:758478-777022 GCA_900205405.1 Echinochloa crus-galli
ACCATCTGATGGTTAGAACATGAGGTTCATAGGGTGGTAAAAAGATCTAACTCAAATCATGAACAGATAAGAGTTAACGTAGAACGAGTTGCCAATAACGGGCAAATCAAATTCTGAAACAGATTCTGTTCGTCCTAATTAAACAGTTGTAACTCTCATTCTGTGTATCCAAAAATCATGATCTTTTGTTTGAACGTAGACTATCAAATTCCAAAACTATCCCAACTTGAATCACCTCAATCGGAATTTTGTGGCTCGAGGTATAAAATAAACAAGACAGCTGTGTCAGGACCACGGAACAGATCTTGGTTACTCCAATAAAACCATTATATCTCTCTGCCAGAACCTCCAAAAATCACGAAAAATTCCCAGAACCTAGGTTATCAAGTCCGTAATCCAACCCAACTGGATTTACATCAAACGGAGTTCTGATGCTCCAGAAACAATTTGGATAGTACCAGGATGTCATGCAACAGCGAGAACAGATTATCGCATAACATGATTTATCGGAGGGGTACAATTATAGGGATAAAGTGATGGTTAAGGGCTAAGATCAGAGACCAAGATAAACCCAAACTAACTAAATTTATTTATTTAATAATTACTCAATTGTGGTCATCACTCCACAATTAAGTTCAATCATTACAAAGATCCAAATCACACACTTAGCACAAAAGCAAACATCTCTAGCACACTTTTAAACCAAACTAAAACACACACCACGCACGAGTCTCAACGATTCTAAACGTACTGAACTAACAAAGGGTATCCTATCTTAATAGGTATGGGTGAAGCAATTAAGCGATCCACCGAACATTCTCTAGCGGGGCGGTGAATGACCCAACAATCCTTCTATATCTTCATCCAAGGGCGGAAGTGCTTCTCCTTTGAGTTCAGCTATCAGCCTTTTGTTCTTCCTTCGTTCAGCAGCGAGTTCTTCATGCACTTCTTGTAGTTCTCTTGAGGTGTCATCAGCGTGCACGTCAAGCATCTGGGTGAACGCCACCTGGCTACTGCAAGGCTGAAGGGTGCAATTGGAAGATACATGCTTCCAAGTTGCAGGGTGAAAGTACTTGGAAGGTACTAAATTTTGTACTGATTTTTTTTTTGCTTTTGATCCAAATTGATCTTGATTTTATACTGATTTTTTTATTTGATGCAGATAAAAAAGATACCTTGTCCACATACTTGTCAAAGTACTGGGAAAGTTGAGAAGAACAGTATGGCAACTAATCATTGGGTCAGAGATAGGGTTCTGAATTGTCTTGCAGAGGACAAAAATATTGGGGCTGGACAACTGAAGAAAAGACTGGAACAAGAGTATCACTTGCAAGTTGCAATTGTCATACTATGTTGTGTGGGACGGTAGAAATATGGCTTTGGAACAACTCCAGGGGAAGTGGGAGGATAGCTTTGAGCATGCTTTCAGTTTCAAGGCAGAGGTGGAGAAGACCAATCCAGGCAGTTTGGTGGACATTGAATATGAGCAAGTTGGGAAGAAGAAGAGATTTACAAGAATGTTTGTTGCCTTGAAATCTTGTGTGGATGGCTTTCTGAATGGCTGTAGGCCTTTCCTTGGTGTGGATTCAACTCATTTGACTGGGAAATGGAAGGGTCAACTTGCATCCGCGACTGCTATTGATGGGCACAATTGGATGTTTCCCGTGTGTTATGGTGTGTTTGGATCAGAGACAACTGAAAATTGGGCTTGGTTTTTCAGTAGACTTCAACAGGCTATTGGATCCCCTCCAGGCCTAGTGATCTCAACAGATGCAGGTAAAGGAATTGATTCAGCTGTCACTCGAGTCTTCAAAAATGGGGTTGAGCATAGAGAGTGCATGAGGCACTTAGTTGCAAACTTCCAGAAGCGTTTTCGAGGTGAGGTCTTTGAGAAGCACCTATGGCCAGCATGTAGAGCTTTCCAGAGACATAGGTTTGAAGAGCACTACAATCTTATGTATGAAGCTTGTCCTGAAGCCATGAAGTGGATACATGAAAACCATAAGCACCTCTGGACAAGGCACTTGTTCTCTGAAGCAAGCAAATGTGACTATGTAACAAACAACATAGCTGAAACATTCAATAGCTGGATTAGGAATAAAAAATCCCTGCCTGTAATTGATCTAATGGATAGGATAAGACAACTGTGCATGGAGAAAATGTTCTTGAGAAGAAAAATTTCCAAAAAGCTTGAAGATAAGGTATTGCCTAACGTCATGAAGGACCTTAATGACAGGAGCAGGGGGCTGAAATATATGTGGAAGTACTCACACAAAGATGGTGACGATGAGAACATGTTAGGTGAAGTGGAAGGTGTTACAAGAGATCTAGTTCACTGGAGGCATACTGTTGATCTTCAGGAGAGGAAGTGCACCTGTAGGCGTTGGCAAGTTACTGGACTGCCATGTACACATGCATTGTGCATTATCACCTCAATTCGAGGCTACAAGATTGAAGACTATGTTCATGAATATTATTCAGTTGCAAAGTTCAAGAAAGCTTATGGAAAGTCTGTGAAGCCAATGACAGATAGCAAACAATGGCCTCAAGTGGATCTTGGGTTCAAGTTATGGCCGCCAATTCTAAAAAGGGCAGCTGGGAGGCCAAGAGAAAGAAGGTACAAATCAGTTGGTGAAGGGGGGAGCGGAAGAAGAACCACAATATGCAAAAGGTGCAAACAGCTTGGACACATGGCAAAAACATGCAATGAATATGTTTATGATTCTGATGCCCCACCACCTGCCCCTCCAAAGCCAAAGAGAAAGAGAGGCAAGAAAAATGTTACAGTAGTGCCATCTTGCACTACTGAACCACTAGTGGAACAACCACCATGTGCTGACCCGTTGTGGTAAGCTTTCAACCCAAACTTTATGATTTTTCACCAATCTTACACATATCTTACATATCTAAACAATTTACAGTGCTACACCAACTAAAGGCATCACTTGTCCTACACAAAGCCCTGTTACAAGGAGGTAAATTGCCATTTGCACATTTTAAAATATTTGTCTTCAGCTTACATATGCAATTTCACATGCTTTTATCCATATGCAGTATGTCCAGGAGGTTGCTGGAACTAGAACCATCTACACCAACTAAAGTTGTCACTCCTGTTTCTTCACCAAGCCCTATGACAAGAGGGTATAACTCCAAACTTTTTATGTGTTCATGTTTCTTATTTCCATTTAGTTGACATGCTTCTGTACCTGTCTACAGCCGTAAAAGGATGCTGGAACTTGATGGCACCATAGAGCCCTTTGCATGTTTAGACATATCTCCAAAGGATGGAAATGCAAAGAAGTTGAAGGTTGTCAGGTCTAAGAAAAAATAGACGATGAGCTGTTCATGTTCTGCTCTTGTAATGTGTGGATTTGGAGCAACATGGCTAAAACATGTTATTTTGTGTTGTACTTGGCAGCCAAATGTTGTTGAACACCTGTTATTTTGTATTGCTGTACGTGAAGCCAAACATGTTCTGAATCATGTTTTTTCCATGTCTGTACGTGCTTCATATGGCATGTTTGAAGGGCAAGGGTATTCTTGTCCGGATTTATGTGTTTGTGATCTGTTTGAAGTGTATATATTAAACGGACAAACGGACCGAGAACGACACAATCCGTACGGCCCATGTCCGGCTTTGTAAAGCCCAGCCCACTAACTCCCGAGCCCGTGTCTTAGCGTTTGCTTCGGCACCTTCAGGGCCGCTTCCGCCATGGCGCCGCCGCAAAGCCTCACCGCCGTCGCCACCCTCGTGGCCGCGGCCACTGCCGTCGTCCTCTCAAGTAATATCGAGCTCTTCCCTCAACCCTAGCTACGCGCGTCAAACACTTTCGTCTCCTCCCTCATCGACGTGCCTGTCCCGCAGGCCTGCTCTACAGGCGAAAATGCGGTCGCCTGGCCGCGCGGGTCCGGGAGCTGGAGGCCGCGCTGGAGGACGCCAAGGAGAAGGCAGCCTCCGAGCGCCGGGGTAGGGTGCGTGCTCAGCAGGTGAGATGGCCGCCCTGCTGCGCGGCAAGCTGTCGTGCGTTCAGGCTTTGTACTCTTTGGTCCGAAGCTCATATGCTGCTGATTGCTGAATCCTGCCTCTTTTTTGCAGTCATTGAGGAGCGCTCTGAGCGAGCGGGAGCCCCGCTCCGACGAGGTGAGGCCGGCCAGGGCTGCCACTGCCGCTCCGGCATCCTACCCGATGGCGCCCATCGGCATCGTCCAGTCCTGCTTCTCCACTAGGTGCTGCCTGCCTTCGATTTTGTTTCCATTTCCCATGCCTTATAGCATTCAGTCAATTTCTTGAGTAGTAACTGGAGTGAGTCATTGGTGAGTGGTGAGTGAGTGATTCTGCAGAAAGAAGAAGAAGAAAAAACTAGAGTTAGTGATTGCTGTTGATGTATCCATGGTGAAACCAAGCTTTGGACCTAAGTTTGTTGCTTGGTTGACCTTTCAATTGCAGGAATGGCACATCAAGGCAGCCTTTGGTGGTGACACTGGCCAGAGCAACCGTGGCGCTTGATCCAGCCCGAGTCCCGGCAGCAGCGCTGGAGGGACTAGCTAGTTACTCGCATTGCTGGATCCTTTACGTTTTCCATCTGAATACTGATCTTGATAAAATGTGGAAAGATCCTGTTAGGTCCAAGTTAAAAGCAAAGGTACGGTTGTGTTCTCAGTCCTTCGGTGGCTTCCTTTTCAAATGAAAAATAAATTCTTTTAAATGTTGTAGTGTATAGGACTGAACTTATGAAATCTTCTATTTTTCTCGTGGAAGGTAAGGGTACCGAGATTGAAAGGGGGCAAGATGGGGGTTTTGGCAACTAGATCGCCACATCGTCCTAATCCAGTCGGACTCAGTGTAGCAAAGGTAAGAATTGTTGAGTACAATTTAGCCTTCCTCTTTTTTCTTTTTTCTTTTCCTTATGGCCTGTGCGGTACAATTGTTGAAGTGAAATGGTTCAATGTCTGTCTCCAATTGTTACTGCTTTCTGGAACACATAGAGGATATTGGTGTTATGATGGGAAATTGAGAACTTTTAGGTAGACAATAATTGTAATGATCACTGCTATCTATATGTTGCTTGTTATCTATCGTGGGAAGGATGGGTTTGCACACAGATTTCACCAGATACATGCTCTTCAGAAAGGTTTCCTTGCGACCAACACATGCTATTGCGCCACTTAAACTATAAGAAAGGCAACTAATATGTTGATCGGATTTTTTCCTCATTTTTGTATGCCGTAGTTTGAATATTTCTTATCCACTTTGGACTATTGCCTAGTTATATTGATCTTGTTAAGCATTTTAGTGCCTGCTGAGTTTTTTCATTTCAACCTTTTACAGGTGGAGGCAGTGGATGGGCATGCTATTTTGCTTTCTGGAGTAGATTTGGTTGACGGCACGGTATCACTTTAAGTGCTTATATGCAATATACAGAGGATGGTATAATTTAGCAATGTCAGCTGTGAGTTCTTCCTAATGCGTTAATCCCCTATCGACAGCCTGTGCTTGATATTAAGCCATACCTGCCATATTCTGACAGTGTTAAAGGTGCAGTTGTTCCCAGTTGGTTAGAGGTATTTGCTAAATCGCATCTCAGTTCACTCATTTCTCATCTCATAAAAATTAAATTCATTTTTCTCATTTTTTTTAAAAAATTGTCGCCTTTTCTTGATCTCCTTCATTCGGGCACAATTTTAAAACTTGCAGGGGCTAAAACAGAAGAAAAAGGACCTAAACGTAATTATTTTTGAACTAAACTGGACCGCGGGTTTATTTCGAAAAACTTCAAGGGTTTCTTTGCAAAACAGCCAGGTTGACCGGTACGCGGCCTAATTGACTCGGGGCTCGGGCGGCTGTGGACCGTTGGATCGCGATCGGATGGTCTGAAACAGATCGGCCGAGGGGGTCGTCGGCGGGGAAGAAGACAGCGGCGGCGCCGCTCGCGGACGCGGCGGAGCCTCGCCGGCGAAAACCCGATCTAAGGCTACGGTGCACTAAACTCGACGAGAGTTGGCCGGGGAGGAAGAGGAGAAGATGGCGAGCTCACCGGGCCAGATCTCGACGGGCTTGGAGCTACGACGGCGTCGGGCGGCGATGAACGGCGGCCGGCGGCACTGGAAGTCGACGGCGAGCAATGTTAGCGCGAACGAAGCGAGGAAACGGAGCGCGAGCAGCACAGGAGGGTTGAGAGGACGACGACGAACTCACCCGAGGCAATTTCGACGAGAAAAGGCTCGGGACGGCGACCAACGACGGCGGCGGCTCGAGCTCGGTCAAAGGCGGCGGCTCGGGTTCTCGATCGGTCTTCGATGGGGAAAACAGCAGCGGCGGCCGGGTTAAATAGGTCGAGGAAGGGGCTTGGGCCCTCGCCTAGGCGTGCGTGCCCTGTCAGCGACGCGGGGAGAGGGAGAAGCGGGGAGAATCGGGATGGGCCGGAGATGGGCCGAAAGTGGAGAAGGCCGGGCGGGGAGAAAGGATTCGGCCCGGGAAAAGAGAAAGAAGGCGGGAGAAAAAGCGAGCGGGAGAAAAGTCCAGGGGGCAAACTTGGACCGGGCCAAGAGTTGAAGGGGCGAAACGAACTCGACTATTTTAACTTTTCTAAAACTCAAACAAAAGCAAATCAAATCCGAATTTAAACAGAATTTAAATTCCAACTTGATTTACTAGCAACCAAAAATATATGCAACAGCATGAATGCAACAAAAACTTATTTTGACTAAAATAATTATTTAATGTGATATTTAATTTAATAAAAAGGCTAGAAATTCCAATTAAATCCTAGAAAATTTATTTAAGCCTTAATAAATCCTAGAAAAATTCAAAGGGTTGCTACAATTTAAATGTGATGAATTTTAGGGTGTTACATATGACATGGCAACAAATTATTTTATAAAATATATTATATTTTATCTAAAACAAATTTAATTGTATATATATTTTATAAAAATAATATTATTTGATAAAGTCTATTTGATCAGTCAAACTATCTTGCAAAGTCAAGTTGATCTCCCTCAAAGCTGACGTGGCACCATGTAGGACGGTTAAGGACAAAATCGGACATTTTTTCTGGTGAAGGAGGTCATATGTCTACTTTTTTTCAGATAGTTTTTGAGTCTAGGGTAAGAGTGCAAACTCGGCCCATTGTTTAAAGAAGTAAATAAGACTTTTTTCGTGTTAAAAAATGTGACTTTTCTTTTCTACCATTAATAATTATCTCAATCCTATTTATTTAGACATGGAGGTTGTTGATCATTGCAGATAATTATCTATTTTAAAAATTAAAAAAATAGTTACGACTAAAGTTGCAGTTTTTTTAGATTCTTTTAATCTCAGAATTGAACTGTATATATTAAACGGACAAACGGACCGAGAACGACACAATCCGTACGGCCCATGTCCGGCTTTGTAAAGCCCAGCCCACTAACTCCCGAGCCCGTGTCTTAGCGTTTGCTTCGGCACCTTCAGGGCCGCTTCCGCCATGGCGCCGCCGCAAAGCCTCACCGCCGTCGCCACCCTCGTGGCCGCGGCCACTGCCGTCGTCCTCTCAAGTAATATCGAGCTCTTCCCTCAACCCTAGCCGCGTCGGATTCGGCAACCCCTCGCCCCTCGGCGCCAACTCACGGCCAAAATCCCCCGGCCTCGAGCAGCCAGGCAAGTGTGTTCGTTTCACTGCGCGCGCCCGCGCGTGGCTCGTCATTAACTCATTATCGGTCTGAAAAATGGCGCGATTAATTAGTTTAGTGGGACTACGTCGCCACGCTGCGCTGAATGCTGAGTATGCCATTAGCGAAGGCGCAAACAGTGCCGTGTGAGGAGCCTGGTGCTGGTGCCTGGTGGCGAGGTCGGGGCTGATGTAGCACAGGTGTTTGTTGGAATGCCGCTGCAGTTTTGCAAAATAGAAGATTGCGTTATTAGTTTCTGTCAAAATGGATTACATGCCTAACGAGTGCTTTCTCCCCCAACTCAGCGTTACCGGTCCTTAGTCAGCTTCCCATACACAACGGCGCAAATTAGGTTGGGTTCAAAAATTCATCTGCTCTTTGCGCTAGAGACTAGATGTTAGCATACCATTGAACTTTTTGTTTGATGAGGAGAGGAGCTTTTTTGGCAACTAGATCGCCACATCGTCCTAATCCAGTCGGACTCAGTGTAGCAAAGGTAAGAATTGTTGAGTACAATTTAGCCTTCCTCTTTTTTCTTTTTTCTTTTCCTTATGGCCTGTGCGGTACAATTGTTGAAGTGAAATGGTTCAATGTCTGTCTCCAATTGTTACTGCTTTCTGGAACACATAGAGGATATTGGTGTTATGATGGGAAATTGAGAACTTTTAGGTAGACAATAATTGTAATGATCACTGCTATCTATATGTTGCTTGTTATCTATCGTGGGAAGGATGGGTTTGCACACAGATTTCACCAGATACATGCTCTTCAGAAAGGTTTCCTTGCGACCAACACATGCTATTGCGCCACTTAAACTATAAGAAAGGCAACTAATATGTTGATCGGATTTTTTCCTCATTTTTGTATGCCGTAGTTTGAATATTTCTTATCCACTTTGGACTATTGCCTAGTTATATTGATCTTGTTAAGCATTTTAGTGCCTGCTGAGTTTTTTCATTTCAACCTTTTACAGGTGGAGGCAGTGGATGGGCATGCTATTTTGCTTTCTGGAGTAGATTTGGTTGACGGCACGGTATCACTTTAAGTGCTTATATGCAATATACAGAGGATGGTATAATTTAGCAATGTCAGCTGTGAGTTCTTCCTAATGCGTTAATCCCCTATCGACAGCCTGTGCTTGATATTAAGCCATACCTGCCATATTCTGACAGTGTTAAAGGTGCAGTTGTTCCCAGTTGGTTAGAGGTATTTGCTAAATCGCATCTCAGTTCACTCATTTCTCATCTCATAAAAATTAAATTCATTTTTCTCATTTTTTTTAAAAAATTGTCGCCTTTTCTTGATCTCCTTCATTCTGTACCTGAGTAGACAGCACATGATGGTTTCCAAATACCCTTATAAATGCTAATTAGTTATTTATCTCATGGACATATTCTTACAATCAGCACTCTACACTTGGTAAAATTTTTCTGCTGTGATGTGGGGTTGTGTGTGAGATTTGGACCTGCTGTGTTAGGCTGAAAGCTCACTTAGTTGTGATGGTGAAATGGCACGCAAGATCTCATAGGCTGCATTCGAGGGAAAAAAAAAGAATCCCATAGTCTCTCTCTTTTTGTTCTATTGTCAAATATATCACCATGTAAAACATTTATACATCGAACCTTCATGCAGCAGGCTTGCTTGTTACCTTGTATTGAAATGCTACAGTTGAGTTACCTTCATTGTTCACCACCTAGTAATGTTAAAGAGACATGTTAAATATTTTGTGGAAACAGGCTGATGGTGCATTAGGCGTGGAGTCTATCCATTTTTCTGAACACTTCATTTCTGCGCTTTCCACCTGCTGGATGCATGCAGTAAGTGATACAATTTTGTTTAATTCTTATGTGCTGACTGCTGAGGAACGAGTAAATTGCAGTTTCTTTTATCAAAAGATAAGAAGTGTCACATTAGGTCAGCCGCAATATACCAATTGTGCCTACAATTAAAAATATATTTATTTGTTTCAGCAGAAGCAGTCGCTGTACGCTTCAGCTGATGAGTTCCAGGATCTGATCAAGCAGGTCCTCTCCTGGGACATCAGGTCGATCTCACAGCGGATCCGCCCCCACCAAGCCGATGCCGGTGACCATCGTGGCGAAGAAGCTGATGAGGACCACGGTGACGGAATGTGCAATGGCGTTGTCTACCACCTCCATCTCGAAGGCATCGATGTGTCGTACAGGATAGACCAAGGCTCCAACATCGTCGTCGAGGACGCGGCCCTCCTTCCCGGTGCCACCGGAAACCAGAACCGGCACGGTTACTTGGCGTGGAGGGATAAACTTGGCAGCGGCGTTTTGTAGCATGGCCAGTCGGATCTCTGCGTTTTCCTATCGTTTTACGGAATTCGTGCTATAGTATGCGGTATGCCGTGATGCTGATGAATTTAAATATGATGGTGTCGGATCTCTGAATTGGATTTGGAATGTCGAAATTTCCCCCACTGATTTTGCCCAGGTGCCTTAAAAAAGCTCGATCTGATTCCCCTATGTTTCACACTTTCACTCGAGCACGAGGCTTTGGTTAGCCTCTCCAGAGCGCGCGGTTGCCAAGCCTGTGCAAAGTGAGAAGGATCGCGGTGGAAGAACACCGGACTTGCGCGGTCATCGATGAAGAACGGAGCGGAGCGAGCAGCAGCGGGTGAAGAACGTTTTTTTTTTGAGAGAACAGGAGGGGAATCCCCTACTGATTATATATTAGAAAAAAGAACAGAAAGCAATTACAGAGTCTGTTTCTAAGGAACAAAGAAAGAAAGAAAATCAAAATTACATCGAAGCGTCTATCCATGCTGACATTGCCAAGTGCAACTGCTAATTTGCTCTAAGCATAGCTAAAGCAAATTCATTCCTGAAACGTGCTCTTACTGCCTGTAATGATGGCTGAATGTTACTGAAGATCAAGTCATTTCTAGCCATCCAAGCCATAAGTATAATTATCTCCATGAAGAATGCCACATTTAACTGTTGTCGGAAAGATACGAGAGCTTCAAATGGGTTGAAATCCGTAACTTGGACTCCTATGAGATCCCAGCATTCTTGAGCAAAGGGGCACTGTAGAAACAGATGCTCTAGAACTTCTTCATTTGGGCTTATGCATAGAACGCAGTCATAGCTTTGAAGGTGCATATTTTTTCTGCGCAGTAAGTGTCTTGTGCTTAATCTATCTTTCATCAGTAACCAAAAAAAAACACTTTATGCTTGTGCTGTACACACGATTTCCACAGACACTTAAAACCTGGATGTGTGTCCCTATGCCCCATCAGTTGCTTGTATGCCTTTTTGGAGGAGAAAATACTATTACCCCAAATATAGCTCCATGTATCACTTTCTTCTGTGACTGGCAGATTTTCAATTATTTGAGCTATTTCCAATAGTTGCTGAAAGGCTTCGTCTGATAATGGTAAGTGAAAAATCTGGCTTACATCTGTTGAAATTTTCATGTTCCTTACTGTTATTTCTGGTGCTGAAGCAAATGAGAATAATTCTGGGTAAGATTGGCTAGGCACTAAACCATTCCATTGGTCATACCAAAAATAGCATGAAGCTCCATTGAAGACAGTTGGTGCAGCTATTCCTTTGTATGTGTCAATGAGCTTCAGCATATCCCTCCACCAAAAAGACCCCACTTTTCTTGTGCTTGGCAAGGTTCCATTATTGTAATAGCAACTCCAGACTAATGCACCCATGGCAGATCTGCTCTGTTGAAGAACTTGTGAAAGTTTTTTAACAAGAGTGCCTCATTTTGTGTTTGCAACCTGATAATCCCCAAGCCTCCTTCTTCTTTAGGTAAACATCAAACCATCTCCCAAGCTGCTTTTGGTGGCTTTTTTGCATTTATATCCGATCCTCTCCACAGGCAATGTTTCCTGTACTTATCAACTTGTTTGATCACTGTTTTGTGCATTTTGAAGGTACAAAGGAAGAAGGTGGGCAGGGAAGTAAAAACAGAATTTGTCATTTGTAGCTTCCCAGCCTGTGACAGGTACAACGAAGTGCTGAGGAGCCTTTTTTCACACCTTGTAATCAAAGGCATAAATTCCTGGATCCTTGGTCTGGTTGTCCCTAAAGGCAAACCCAGATATGTGAAGGGGAAATTTCCTTTTTTACAACCAAAAGTGTCTGCCAGCAGCGTGTGTCTTTCTTCACTGATGTTGAGAGGTATCATCATAGACTTTGAATAATTGACCTTTAAACCAGTTGTTGCCCCAAAAGCCTGCAGCAAGCTTTTAACAAAGAACAGTTGTCTTGGGCAACCTTTCATAATAATCAACGTATCATCTGCATACTGCAGGATTGGAAAGTCCTCACTTACAGGCAAATCTATTGGAGGCTGTAACAAATCCATCTGCTTAGCTTTATTTATGAGCGTTTGCAAGAAATCCGCTGCCAGAACAAAGAGAAGAGGAGATAAAGGATCTCCTTGCCTTATCCCTATTTTGCAATGAAAAGTCTTGCCAGGCACACCATTGAGAAGAACTGCTTAAGTCCCTGAGCTTAGAATTCCTGCTGTCCATTCTTCGCCACTGTTCTTCCACCCCGTGGTTAGTTAGTCTGATGCATTAGAATACTTTTTTCAGGTACCTTTTTTTTAAAAAATCCAGTTACACTATTGGGATTTGGGATAGCTTCTCAGCTGATCTAACACCAAATCCATCACTTGAGTGAGAGTAGGAAAAATGTATTCTTGTGGTGCAATTGTTAATTTGGCCATGTTTAGATCCTAATTTGGGACCTCCCAATTTGGGAGTAGAGTAATAAATGCGCACTGTAACATTTCATTTGTATGTGTAAAAAATTGTCCAAAAATTTATAAATTAGGCTCAAAATGTTCGTCTCACAGAGTACAACAAAACTGTGTAATTAGTTTTTTAATTTCATCTATATTTAGTACTCCATGCATGCTATGACATTTTGATGTGACGAGAATCTTCTTTTTGTATAGTGTATTTGGGGGTGAGAACTTGGGAACTAAGGGGGTGTTTGGTTCTCAGGACTAAAGTTTCAGTCCCGTCATATCGAATGGAAGAATGCTAATTAGAAGTATTAAATATAGATTAATTATAAAATGCATTACATAAGCAAGGACTAATTTACGATACGAAGCTATTAAGCCTAATTAGTCCATGATTATACAATATAATGCTACAGTAATAATTTGATAATTATATACTAATTATAGGTTAATTAGGCTTGTTAGGTTCGTCTCGCAGAGTAGATATGACTTATGCAATTAGTTTTATAATTAGTTTATATTTACTGCCACTTATCTGAGGGACCGAAGGATCCAAACACAGCCTAAACAAGGCCTTCCATGGGCAAAAAGTTAGGATTAATAATAAACTCTTAATCCTTCATGTCCGACGCGCTATTATAGTACGTATATATTGTTTGAAAACATGGAAAATTCGTTGGATTCATGCGCACGGTCGCTGAGTTCCAAAACCTGATGCGCTCAAGATTACATAGTGGCGGCGACTTGTCGTCGACGAGGAGGTGGCGGCGCCAGTTCGTTCGCCTCTACCACCCGCACCCGCGTCGGATTCGGCAACCCCTCGCCCCTCGGCGCCAACTCACGGCCAAAATCCCCCGGCCTCGAGCAGCCAGGCAAGTGTGTTCATTTCACTGCGCGCGCCCGTGCGTGTGGCTCGCCATTAACTCATTATCGGTCTGAAAAATGTCGCGGTTAATTAGTTTAGTGGGACTACGTCGCCACGCTGCGCTGAATGCTGAGTATGCCATTAGCGAAGGCGCAAACAGTGCCGTGTGAGGAGCCTGGTGCTGGTGCCTGGTGGCGAGGTCGGGGCTGATGTAGCACACGTGTTTGTTGGAATGCCGCTGCAGTTTTGCAAAATAGAAGATTACGTTATTAGTTTCTGTCAAAATTCCCTCAAAAAAAAAAGTTTCTGTCAAAATGGATTACATGCCTAACGAGTGCTTTCTCCCCCAACTCAGCGTTACCGGTCCTTAGTCAGCTTCCCATACACAACGGCGCAAATTAGGTTGGGTTCAAAAATTCATCTGCTCTTTGCGCTAGAGACTAGATGTTAGCATACCATTGAACTTTTTGTTTGATGAGGAGAGGAGCTTTGCTTCCAAGGGCAGGGTTTTAATCAACATGCAATCTGATCAAAATTATTTTGTTTGACGGCCACTTACATAATTTTATCACCTGTAGGCTTCAATCCTTGTCTTACTATGCTACTAGCTGTTCCATGTTAAGGTTTTATGCTCAAGGCTGCTAACCTCCCGGGACGTAGGTTTCACAAGAGTTGGCTTCAGATGGATTACGTTTGCAGGTTGGTAGTCTTTTCTCCCCCATGAATGACATTCCGATCATTTCGCATAACTGTGCTTATCTGTCGACTTCTGTCTGACAGGTGCTCCGCGCCATGATGTTGTATATTTTCCTCAATGTCTTCTCTGGGCTGAATATTTTCTTCGACTCTTCCACGTCCAGCTTCTTCGTCAGGTTCATTATTTTCGCCATCTATTCCATGTTCTTGTTGAGTCTCAATATATTCCTGCATGACTTTTGCTGACCTTTCTTTCCTTTTGTATAAATAAATACCCAAGGCTATCAAGAGTGACAAGGTTGAAGCAACTCCAGTGAGGATGAACAGTCCCCTAAAATCGGCAAGGGTGAGACTTCCTGAACCTGTGATAGTGCCCACATTTTGGCAATTGTTCTTGTCTCCAATCCATTCTTTCTCAATTCGAATCATAGCATCTCCCCCTGTTATGTTAAGGATTTCCTTTGAGATGTCACCAATTACAGGGTCTCTTTTAGCAAATGCCTGTGCAGGAAATGTAAAAACCAGTGAGGCTGCCATGATTATTTGCCAACTTCAAACAATGAAGGGTGAATCAGTAGCTCTTTCTATTTTTTTAAAAAAATATTTCAATCCTCTTATATGTTCAATATTAGATTAACATAAACAATAACTGATATCCTTGTTGGCAATGGCCAGCCCAGGTGAGTTCCCAACTCACTCCTCTCCTCACTCCCCAAGTTCCCAACTCTGAAGAATGTGGAATGGTGCTGCTGAACCGATGAGCTTGCAGCTGCTCTTGTTTTCTTTATACACTAGCAAAAGTCTGTCCTAGTACAAGGATACAGTGGAGTAGGAATACCAACTACTAGTACTATGTACATGACACTACAAGGCATGCTCCTGCCTCTACTGAGTGCACTGCTGCCATATACGGCTGGGCAGTTAGCACTTGAGGAGTTCTACCAACTCCTTTGACTTTGCTAAAGAGAGATCAAGGGGAGCAGAACAATTACTTAACAATTCTTCCCCTAATTGTGATCCTCCTTGATCTCCCCCATTCCCACCTTGCTCCTCAGCTCCTGGAACCGAAGACGCCCAAGTGGTTTGGTGAGAATGTCACCAAGCTGTCGAGCTGTCTCAACATACTCGATCTTGATCTTCCCTTCTTCAACGCAGTCACGAATGAAGTGAAACTTGGTGTCAATGTGCTTGCTGCGGTCATGAAGAACAGGATTCTTTGTGAGAGCAATGGCGGACTTGTTGTCCACCTTCAGGACTGGCGCCCGGCCTTCTTCTCCGGTGAGCTGAGAAGCACCATTAGGGTTAGGACTAATGGGAGAGAACATTTATAATTAGAATCTTCAAAACGATTAGCCGGTACTTTGTGGCCGTGTTTCTTTCTCTTCCGGAAAAAAATTTCCAAAAAGAATCTTGCATGCATGGAGTATTAAATAAGATCTATTTGTAAAACATTTTTATAGATGAGTGTAACTTTGCACGACGAATCTAACAAGCCTAATTAGTCCATGATAACCATTCTCTAATCGTGCGGTCAAAGGTCTTATTAAATTTGTTTCGTAAATTAACCTAGGATTGTGAGGATAGTTTTGTAAACTGACTTTATTTAATACCCTTAATCATCGGTCAAACGGGGTGAAAAAAAAACATTGCCTTTGTACACTGGAACATGTACATGGAGAAATCTATTATATTGCTGATTATGAACCTAGAATTCGGGTCACTGCATAGTGCATACGACGAAACAACCCTCAGTTAAAAAAAAATCATGAATGATGGGAAGTTTTGACAAATCATTTCTCAGCGAAGGCAAATCTCAATCCCAGTGAAAGGGAGACAAATGGTTAGTTTTCCTTGCATTTGATGCTCGAACGGCAAACATAGAGCAAAGCTATGACTAGCTGATAACACCGGTGTAAGCCAAACAGAAATCCCTTGTAAAATTTCTACTGTTACAAAAATGATGGGCACTGTATAATTAGCAAATTATGTCTTCATAATGTTCTGAAGACGACCAGCATGGTCATTGGATTATTACATTAGTGTGTCAAGCATCTAAGATACAGAAATAGGGCGCACCTCCTCGAACTTTGAAAGAAACTAAAATGTGAATCAGTAGTCTGGCTCAGACGTATCTATGTCACAAACACAACATCTGCTGCATGAGCAGTAGCTTTGCCACTTTGCAAGCCCTTTCCCTTTCCCCCTTCTCCGCCAGATCATCCAAAATGTTTATCATCAACATAGTCGCAGCTCATAATCTGCATGCTGGAGCATAATTTGGTGCATTCCACTGGAGCAAGTTCTACCAAAGTAGCCGACGAACCTGGTTTATCCAAGCTGTTGGAGTATGGAGTTGTATTAGGCCCATCTAGGCCCATGTATGGATAACTATATTCCCACCCATTAGGGTTGGAGGAATACAAGGGAAAATTTCCTAATAGCATGGTATATGTCTTGTTTTGGAAGTTGGTGGAAACGAATGGGTAGTGGTTGCCTCTAAGTTGGGGTCTCGACATGTTGGATTGCTTGTGAGGCGTCAGAGTCCTGTTTTTCAATGAAATGCAGCAGACCATATCGCTGTGATACTGCTGGAGTCCTGGATTAATACTGATGTCCTCGATTGGTCATATTTCCCCCCTATTTTGCACATTTGTATAACATGAATAAATTGTAATAGAATTCACTGCATCTCTTCAAAACTAGTGCTGTTTTGGGAAATATTCCCAGATTGGGACATTTGCCGACGAACAGGGCAAGTCGATGTACACGTGCACCCTGGGCGGCTGGGCTCTACAGTACCATGTAACGGCGTAAGAACTCGTCAGTAAGAACCCGTCAGGGTGAGCAGGTCAAAAGTGCACCTGATCCTCTTCCATCTGACTTCTTCGGTAAGCAATTGATTTGTGTGAATGCAAATGTCGATGGCGAACTAAATCGAGAAATAAAGAGGTATTGCTTTCTGTTTTTTTTACAGAAACTTAAAAAAAATTATGAGAGCATGTCATGTCGCATTCCCGTAGTCGAAGCTTAAAAAAGAAAACTTTCTTGGGGATTTCATGTTCCATATTGCGCACTGTGGCATATCTGTTCTAGAGTCAGATCGACCCAGGCTGTTTTTTCTATTCTTCATTCACGGTAACAATGAGAGCAGTAAATTTTAGTGTCATGTGACAGAAATGCACACTATTCATAAGAATTGAGTCTAGTCACCATTTGATCGTTAAATTTTCTGTTGCTTAATATTGAACAGTCATTAAACAACAACTAAATTGCTGTCCAGGACCAAACATATTTAGCTACTTTGTGTGAACTTGATAGTAATGTTAGCAGTATTTTGGCACTCAAACTGTATTAAATTGGATGTATATGATTATTTGTGGGTTAAAAATAACAAAAGATTATTCTCTTGTCACGAGCTTTTGTAGAATCAGGATTTATGGTTGGTGTGTTCCTCATGAAATTTAATACAATATTTATTGGTAGACTGGTTGCTTAGATTAAAGGAAAAGTTGAGCTAGGCACAGCAAAGCGTGTAATTATTTTTGTTAAGTTGATTCCTCTACCTTCTGATGTGTTCATATGAAGTTATTGTTGCTCCTTTTTCCTTGTTATATTTAATTCTGTTGTGAGGTTGATAATCTGTTCCCCCAATGTCCACAAGCTTGCAGAAGCATGCACTTTGTTTTTTATAAAAAAAATTCTTATGTTTCATGTAACCATTTCACAGGTTCTAGGGGCAGTAAAGCTGCTAAGAATAAGAAAAAGAATAAAAGAAGGAAAGACCAAGCTAAGAATCCTGCAAAAGCGAACTCTGAACCTGTAAATAAGGTTAGAGCTTCAGTCTTTTTTTTCTGTGGGGTGTAACCTTTTATAGAATGTTGTATTTCTTACATATTTTTTTTGGGAGTTCAGGAGGGAGCTGGCTGTGTGGTTCCTCGCAAAGCAGATGGTAATATTTCTGGGCTTCCTTGCCAAAGTTCAGATTTGCAAGATGATATTGAGTACCCCTTCGACGATGCTGACCTTGATGATGGACTTGATCCTGCAATGAGGGAAGAGATTGATAGGTGAGGATATGAGATTTCTTGTAGGTGCATGCATGTAGGCTCCTTTTTGTGCCATTAGTCTGTTTCTCAATTGAAAAGCACGTTGTTGAACCTAAAGCAGCAAATCTTTAGTGTTTATATACTGAGATGTCAAGAATTATGAGCTGATTTCTGGACTGGAAATCGATGAGTTATTTCAGATACAGCAACCCATTATTTGATCCAAGTATCCAGCTTCTGCTTGTACCTGCACTGAATCTTATGCCTCATTGTTTGATCTGAAGGCAAATAAAGCCATCCTCCATTCTGAAGGTGAAAAAGGAGTACCAAGATTTATTCTATAGGATAAAGTTTTCTCAGCTGGTTGCTGGACTTCGGAGAGCCCAGGGGTGGTTGTATACCTTGAAAGGAATTCTTTGTAAATTTTCCCCTGTATCTGGTTCTATTAGTATCATTATTTTTCTGGCATTGGGCAATCATGTCAGAGAGCGAGTTAGCAGTAATAAAACCAGAGGTACGTTGCTGTTTCCACTTCTTAATTGTGACCTTTTTG
>OAMR01000608.1:778401-819542 GCA_900205405.1 Echinochloa crus-galli
CACACTTGAATGTAAGAGTTCACTGAGTCCATGCGGAGGAGACGGAGGCGGCAGCACTAGCATGTCCGAGTCCGGCGCTAGCAAACACCGCTGCTAGTTCGAGTTCATCTTCCTCGTTGACTCCGTCGGAGGTGGAGCAGTTTGATTTGTGCTATTAGGGTAGTGTCCTGTGCATGAGTTCTCGTGTAGACACTAGGTCTTGTATGAAACCTGGTTTCTTTCTCTTTCTATTCTCTCTTTTATTTAATACAGTGCTACATAAGTAAAGAGTCCTACGTGACAGCCTAATCTTTTGTCTATTAGCAATACGGGATAATTGTGTGCACGTGGGGAGTTAGGGGCCCACCTGGCCGGAGGTGGGTACGCGCGGGACGTTGGGTGAAAAAAGTTTTGTGGAGAATGAACTAAAAGCGCCTGGAACATCAAGTTTTTCCTACCTTTCCCACGTTCACCACCCAAAAAAAATCTGACAGGTGGGGCCTCTGTGAGAGGGTGGGGTAGATTTTTTGGTAGAAAACGTTTTCAATTCTCTAGGATCTAATTGTCTAAGATCCATAAAGCTTCCCTTTTCAAAAAAAAAAAAATAGTTTGCACTTGTTTTACAACCTTACCATGTTTAACTTTTTTTTATTGTCAATGTATTATTGCAAATTATTGTGCTCACTAGTAAGACCAAAATTTGGTCTTGTCCTGCAGCTTTTATCAGCAGAGAGTTTATGGGAGCATGGGCTGTGCGCTAGCAATTTTGAAGCGTCATGGATCTCCAAGACCTGGAAGAAAGGAGTAGGCAATTTAAGTGTAGGTATTCTTTCATCGAGTACTTAGAAGTAGTAAAGATTGGACTCTTATACCATGAAAAAGCAAACAACAATATTTTTTCTTTCCTTTATGCAGGTTGAAGATTTCTTGGATCGGTCACAAAATTTCGCAAGGGCAGTGGGTAAGGTGCAGATGCAGAAGATCTGCAAATGCCTTAGACAATGTGCTTTGAATTTGTTGGATTTCATGAGGCGGAAAGTGGACACTCCGAAGCTGAAGACCCTTCTGTTTGGGCGGCTTAGCCCAGATGAGTTAGTCAGCAAACCTCGGTTGAAGCATGGTAAGAGGAAAAAGAAGCGGGAACTAAGCACACAAGGAAGATTGTTCCAGAAGAGAGCAAAGCATGGCAGTAATGCCCTACATGATCGACACACCATCCAGCAGTCTAGTATTCATCGGTTTGTGCCTGTTATTCGGTGGCCTCGTATCATCCCATCTGGTTTTGGCTATGGGTTGTCGCTTGAGTTCCCATCTATAGCTCCTCACCCTGGTAAGGGAATACTGGGCAAACGGCCAATCAATTTAGTTCCCTTAAACCAATTGAACTCAACTAAGCTGGTACAGCGAAAGCAATAAGATGATGTTCTGACGCAATGCCGGCATGCACTTCAGCAGTCATGTAGTGGAGCTTAAAACGGAGCCGAGTAGCTCCGGCACAATTAGAATCTGAGGTGATGACAGCTGCTACCGGGCTGCAAGTAGAGCTTGGTTTATGTCCTCTGCAGATTAGATTCGTGTGCTAATGAAAGGTCTGAGATGCAAAAGCTCAGGATGTCTTGTAACAGCTAATATGTTCTTGTGTCAACAGAGGGTTATTTGCCAATTGCCATCCTTACTACATGAGTTGCACATGATTTGCCATACTGGTTCACTTTTTAATGACTAAAGATAGTCTCACATGCCAGATATTCGTGTAATTGACCCTGGACATGTTTACTGTGAAGAGTGTGGATTGGTGCTGCTGAACTGATGAGCTTGCAGCTGCTCTGTTTCTTTTATACACTAGCAAAAGTCTGTCCTAGTACAAGCTACAGTGGAGTAGGAATACCAAATACCAACTATTAGTACTATGTACAAGACACTACAAGGCATGCTTCTGCCTCTACTGAGTGCACTGCTGCCATATACGGCTGGGCAGTTAGCACTTGAGGAGTTCTACCAACTCCTTTGACTTTGCTAAAGAGAGATCAAGGGGAGCAGAACAATTACTTAACAATTCTTCCCCTAATTGTGATCCTCCTTGATCTCCCCCATTCCCACCTTGCTCCTCAGCTCCTGGAACCGAAGACGCCCAAGTGGTTTGGTGAGAATGTCACCAAGCTGTCGAGCTGTCTCAACATACTCGATCTTGATCTTCCCTTCTTCAACGCAGTCACGGATGAAGTGATACTTGGTGTCGATGTGCTTGCTGCGGTCATGAAGAACAGGGTTCTTTGTGAGAGCAATGGCAGACTTGTTGTCCACCTTCAAGACTGGCGCCCGGCCTTCTTCTCCGGTGAGCTCCTTGAGCAAGCGCGCCAGCCACACTCCTTGGCAGCTTGCTGTGGCCGCCGCGATGTACTCTGCCTCGTAGGTGGACAGCGCGACGGTCTTCTGCTTCTGTGACTGCCATGACACCGGGCAATCTCCAAGGAAGAACAGCACGCCAGAGGTGCTCTTCCTTCCATCAATGTCGCCCGCCATGTCGCTGTCGCTGAACCCAGTCAGCTTCAGCCCTTCCTTGCCTCGCTTCGGGTAACTGATTCCATACCCGAGTGTCCCTGCGATGTATCGCAGGAGATGCTTGACCGCGGCGAAATGATCTTCCCGCGGATCCTCCATGAAGCGGCTCAGATACCCAACGGCGAACGCAATGTCCGGCCGTGTATGTGTCAAGTACCTCAGGCTGCCCACAATGCTCATGTATCTTGTGGCGTCGACCCTCGCCGCCGTGCTGTTCTTGGGCAGCTTGAGCTTCTCCTCCATCGGCGCCTGACACGGCTTGCATTCTCCCATGCCGCACCGCTCCTAGAGCTTCTTTGCGTAGGCGCTCTGGCAGAGAGTGATGCCGCGGCTGCTCTGCTCCACTTCTACTCCCAGGTAGTAGCTGAGCAGGCCCAAATCGCTCTTGCGGAACATGGCTATCATCTCCTTCTTGAAGCCGTTGATGTCGCTCTGCTTGTCGCCGGTGATGATCAGATCATTAACGTACACGCCGACGACCAGCGTGCCGCGCTCCGCCCGCCTGGTGTAGAGCGCGTGCTCTGTCGAGCACTTGGTGAAGCCGAGGGAGGTCAAGCTCTCGTCGAGCTTGATGTTCCAGGCGCGCGGCGCCTGCCGCAGGCCGTAGAGCGCCTTGCGCAGGCGGAGCACCTTGTGCTCCTCGCCGGCGATGATGAATCCCGGCGGCTGCCGCACGTACACCTCCTCCATCAGCTCGCCATTGAGGAAGGCGGACTTGACGTCCATGTGATGGACCTCCCAATCCTTGATCGCCGCCATCGCCATCAACAGCCGCACGGACTCCATCCGCGCCACCGGCGCAAAGACTTCCTCGAAGTCGGTTCCTTCTTGCTGGACGAATCCCTTCACCACCAGCCGCGCCTTGTGCTTCACCACGTTCTCGTGCTCGTCGTGCTTCACCTTGAAGACCCATTTGAGCCCAATCGGCCGGCAATTTGCCGGCGGAACGACGAGGGCCCAAGTCTTGTTCTCTTCAATCGAGCTCATCTCCTCGATCATGGCTTTTTGCCACCGGTGATCCTGTTCCGCCTCGCGGAACGTCGCCGGCTCTTTTGCGCTGCCCAGGTGCAGCTCTTGCTCGTCGAGGATGCGCTCCGCGAGCCCCGGCGGAGCACCATGGCCGACGATGTTGTCCACTGCGCGAAAACGAAGTGGCTCCCCTTCGTAGTCGTCGTCGACGAGATCCGACACTTCTTGCGGAGGAGAGGTGAATCGAATTGGGGATGGTGCGGTCGGGGACGGCACGCCTGGGGCCGCCGCCGGTGTTGCCTGTCCCACAGGCGTTCCTGGCGCGGGGGATCCTTGTCCCATAGGGAGTGCAGGGTCCTCTGCTTCCGCCGCCGCGCCCTGCTCTGCTTCTTCTTCTTCTTCTTCTTCTTCCGCACCACGGAACACGAGCTGCTCGATGGTGAACGAGCTGCTCAGTGCTTCCGCGCCTCCATCTTCCCCGTCGCCGGACTGCTCCCAGCTCCACCCCTTCTTCTCGTCGAACACCACGTCGCGCGAGATGCAGACTCGCTGCGCCCGTGGATCAAACAAGCGGTAAGCCTTGCTTCTTGCCTCATAGCCTAGGAACACCATTGGTGTGCTCCTGTCCTCCAGCTTGGTGAGCCCCGGCTTCGTCTTCTTGACGTGCCCCACGCACCCGAACGTGCGCAGGAACGACACGTCCGGCTTCCGGCCGTGCCATGCTTCAAAAGGGGTCATCCCCTTCAAGCTCTTCGTCGGTGAGCGGTTCAAGATGAACACCGCCGTGCTCACCGCCTCGCCCCAGAACGTCGCCGGCACGCTCTTGGCCTTCAACATGCTCCGCGCCATGCCGACGATCGTCTGGTTGCGCCGCTCCACCACGCCGTTCTGCTGCGGCGAGTACGGCGCCGTGAGGTGCCTCTGCACCCCCTCCTCTGCACAAAACAGACCGAATTCAATCGAATTGAACTCACCACCGCGGTCTGTCCTGAGCACCTTCAGCTTCTTCCCCGTCTCCGTCTCCACCTTCGCCTTGAACTGGCGGATCGCCGCCGCCGTCTCTGCTTTGCTCGTTAGTAGATGCAGCCACATGTAGCGGCTGCAATCGTCGACGAGGAGGAGGAAGAAGCGCCTCCCACCGTGCGTAGCCGGGGCGATTGGACCGCACAGGTCGCCGTGGACGAGTTCCAGCAGCTCGTCGGCGCGGTACCTCGCCGTCTTTGGGAACGCACGCCTCCTTTGCTTCCCCGCCAGGCAGCTGTCACACAGCTCGCCTGCGTGCTCGATCCTGGGTAGCCCACGCACCATCTCATGGCGTTCCAGGCTCGCCAAGGCATCGAAGCTGAGATGCCCGAAGCGGGCATGCCACAGCCATGCCTCGTCGTTGCCGTGCGCCGCCAGACACACGGGCCTCGTGAGCTGCAAATCAATCTTGTAGAGGCGGTTCGATGAGCGTTTCACCTTGGCGAGCAGCTGGCGGCTCCTGTCGTGGATGCGGAGCACGCCGTCGTCGATCAGCACTCGGCAGCCTCGCTCGTCGAGCTGCCCGATGCTGATGATGTTGCTCCGCAGCTTGGGGATGAAGTAGACGTCGCCGAGGGCGCGGTGCTCGCCGTTCTGGCACGTGAAGACGATGGTGCCCCGCCCATGAATCTCCACGCGCGAGCCGTCGCCGAACTTCACTGTTCCGACGACGCCCGTGTCGAGCTCGGAGAAGACCTCGCGTTCCCCAGTCATGTGGTTGCTGGCCCCTGAGTCCAGGAACCACATGTTCTTGCCGCCGCCGCCGCCGCTGCCCTTCTCCACGAGGTAGGCTTGCGCTCGCGTTTCGTCGAGCACCACGCGAGCGCGCGACGTCTCCTCCTCTGCGTCGTGGAGTGCGCCATCAGGAGCGCGGGCTCGTCGTCATCCTGCTGGGCCAGATGGGCCCCCTCCTTGCGCGGCTGCTTGCAATCACGGGCCCAATGCCCGGATTCGCCACAGTTCAGGCATTGGTCCTTGGTGACCTTCTTGCCGCCGCCACGACCTCCGCCTCTACTGCCACGACCCCTTCCTCGACCGCGGCTCCTGCCGCGTCCACTGCTTCCGCCACCGCGCGGAGCAGAGGAGCCTTCCCCTGCTTCGCGTCCGCGCGTGCGCGCCACCCACTCATCGTGGGTGAGCAGGAGCTGGCCGGAGGCAGCTCCGCCAGCCGCCGCAGGCTCCTTGAGCCTCTCATTGGTGCGGTCCTCGACCGCCCTCAGGCGTCCGGTCACGTCCTCGATGGTGAGGTCGTTCAAATCGAGCATGGTCTCGATGGAGAGGACGATGTGGTCGAACTGCGGCGGCACGACGCGGAGGTACTTGGCGATGACGTCCGCCTCGCCGATTTCATCCCCCAGCACCGCTAATTGGTTCACCAATCCGGTGAGGCGCAGCGTGAAGTCCTCGACGACCTCGCCGTCGCGGAAGGAGATGGCCTCGTACTCGCGGCGCAGCTGTTGCGCCTTGGCCTTGCGCACTCGTTCGCCGCCGAGCCGCATGGTCTTGAGCTTCTCCCACGCCTTCTTCGCCGTCGCATCCTCAGGGCCGCCCAGTGGAGTCACGAGCTCCGACGGTACGCCCTTGAGGATGGCCTCCATCGCCATCTGGTCGTCCTGCTCATCCACCTCGTCGGAGGTGACCGCCGCGTACAGGCCCCTGGCCTTGAGCATCACCTTCATCAACACCGCCCACTCAGGGTAGTTGGTGCGGGTGAGCATCGGGTACTTGGCGCTGCCGACGTCGCGGACGGTCTTCTGCACCACATACGTCGCCCCGCGACGCGGTGAGATGGACCTGTCCCGACGCCGCCGATGGAGTGCGCGCGCCCCGGCCGCGCTCCTGGCGCCCTCTTCCCCGCTCCGCCATTGCCGCCCGGTCGAGCTCAACCGCGGCTCTGATGCCACTTGTTGGCAATGGCCAGCCCAGGTGAGTTCCCAACTCACTCCTCTCCTCACTCCCCAAGTTCCCAACTCTGAAGAATGTGGAATGGTGCTGCTGAACTGATGAGCTTGCAGCTGCTCTGTTTCTTTATACACTAGCAAAAGTCTGTCCTAGTACAAGCTACAGTGGAGTAGGAATACCAAATACCAACTACTAGTACTATGTACAAGACACTACAAGGCATGCTTCTGCCTCTACTGAGTGCACTGCTGCCATATACGGCTGGGCAGTCAGCACTTGAGGAGTTCTACCAACTCCATTGACTTTGCTAAAGAGAGAGATCAAGGGGAGCAAAACAATTACTCAACAATTCTTCCCCTAATTGTGATCCTCCTTCTTGATCTCCCCCATTCCCACCTTGCTCCTCAGCTCCTGGAACCGAAGACGCCCAAGTGGTTTGGTGAGAATGTCACCAAGCTGTCGAGCTGTCTCAACATACTCGATCTTGATCTTCCCTTCTTCAACGCAGTCACGAATGAAGTGAAACTTGGTGTCAATGTGCTTGCTGCGGTCATGAAGAACAGGGTTCTTTGTGAGAGCAATGGCGGACTTGTTGTCCACCTTCAGGACTGGCGCCCGGCCTTCTTCTCCGGTGAGCTCCTTGAGCAAGCGCGCCAGCCACACTCCTTGGCAGCTTGCCGTAGCCGCTGCGATGTACTCTGCCTCACAGGTGGACAGCGCCACGGTCTTCTGCTTCTATCTAGATGTGTATAAGAGACAGGAGCAGAGGAACCTTCCCCTGCTTCGCGTCCGCGCGTGCGCGCCACCCACTCATCGTGGGTGAGCAGAAGCTGGCCGGAGGCGGCTCCGCCAGCCGCTGCAGGCTCCTTGAGCCTCTCGTTGGCGCGGTCCTCGACCGCCCTCAGGCGCCCGGTCACGTCCTCGATGGTGAGGTCCTTCAAATCGAGCATGGTCTCGATGGAGAGCGCGATGTGGTCGAATTGAGGCGGCACGACGCGGAGGTACTTGGCGATGACGTCCGTCTCGCTGATTTCATCGCCCAGCACCGCCAACTGGTTCACCAATCCGGTGAGGCGCAGCGCGAAGTCCTCGACGACCTCGCCGTCGCGGAAGGAGATGGCCTCGTACTCGCGGCGCAGCTGCTGCGCCTTCGCCTTGCGCACTCGCTCGCCGCCGAGTCGCATGGTCTTGAGCTTCTCCCACGCCTTCTTCGTCGTCGCATCCTCGGGCTCGCCCAGCGGAGTCACGAGCTCCGGCGGGACGCCCTTGAGGATGGCCTCCATCGCCATCTGGTCGTCCTGCTCGTCCACCTCGTCGGAGGTGACCGCCGCGTACAGGCCCCTGGCCTTGAGCATCACCTTCATCAACACAGCCCACTCTGGGTAGTTGGTGCGGGTGAGCATCGGGTACTTGGCGCTACCGACGTCGCGGACGGTCTTCTGCACCACATACGTCGCCCCGCGACGCGGTGAGATGGACCTGTCCCGGCGTCCGCCGATGGAGTGCGCGCGCCCCCGACCGCGCTCCTGGCGCCCTCTTCCCCGCTCCGCCATTGCCGCCCGGTCGAGCTCAACCGCGGCTCTGATGCCACTTGTTGGCAATGGCCAGCCCAGGTGAGTTCCCAACTCACTCCTCTCCTCGCTCCCTAAGTTCCCAACTCTGAAGAATGTGGAATGGTGCTGCTGAACCGATGAGCTTGCAGCTGCTCTTGTTTTCTTTATACACTAGCAAAAGTCTGTCCTAGTACAAGGCTACAGTGGAGTAGGAATACCAACTACTAGTACTATGTACATGACACTACAAGGCATGCTCCTGCCTCTACTGAGTGCACTGCTGCCATATACGGCTGGGCAGTTAGCACTTGAGGAGTTCTACCAACTCCTTTGACTTTGCTAAAGAGAGATCAAGGGGAGCAGAACAATTACTGAACAATCCTTACTTTAAAGGTTTCATCTTGGAGCACAGATGGTCAGTATTTGCTTTGCTGATGTCATTTCAATAATCTAGAAATTTCTCTGCATGGTTGCTCATTTCTGTCTATTTTGTTGACACGAATTATTCATTTTCTCTATTCACTTAAATTATTTCATTTCCCTAGTTTCTTCTGATTGCCTGTACAGAATTGTTTGTGCAGTGTTATAAATGGAATTCCAGGATAGTTGGGGCACAACTTTGCTGACTTAATATTGCTGAAAGTGATTAATAATTATCTCGTCTAGCCCTATAACAGGAAACAATGCCTACTTATGAATGGTTAAAAATATCATGAACTGTGGCCATGTCTGAAATCTAGTTTGTTGGTGTAGTAAATCATCTGGCTGGTGAACATTTGCGGGTTTCAGTTGTTGGTGATGAGGCGAACTAATTATCCTTTTTTTGCGAGAAAACTGTTGATGAACTCATTTCCCTTAGAATTACTGGGATGTCGTGCAAAGCAAATATATGCAACACTCATCGACGTACATATCCAAAGCCTGCACTTTTGTAGATTGGTCCTATCATCGTGTACCCTTCGCAGTGCTTTGCAAGAAAAAGTTTGATGTATGGAACTTCATGTACAAGGGCTGCAATGCCACCATTGTTGCTTCCCCTAGAAAGTGCATTATTAAAATCATCAGGTGTATCATATGGCTTGATCTTAGATCTGTCAAAACCGAGTTCCTCCAAAACTCCCTTAACATAGGAACCACGATGGTATCCTACACATTCCCCGTTCTTTAAGAGTTCTCGAACATCAGTAACTGTTGGTTGAAGCTGTTGCACAGTAAGAATTGATGATAAATTAGCTGTATAGCTTGATGTAAGTACAAGCAGAAAACACAGCCACACTATCACAACTATCCTGGATAGAAAGCGTTCCACAATCTCTTCTGCAAAAGACAAGATAAAAGAATTTAGTTATTCTTTAGCCATCACAAATCAAAATTAAGAAACTACAACATACAGATCAAGTTAACTTGTAAGTTTCTACATATCGAACTTGGGGAGTTATAGTAACAGTGTTTCTTGTATTTAAAGAACCATGCATCGCCGACTGTTGTTAGGAACATATCAGTAACTAAGTGCATTGCAAGGATCAGGCTATGATCACTTTACATCCATAATTATGTTCTTTCTTCTCATCTTCATCTTTTAAACTTCTTATGATGAGATTTTTGTATCTAAATATCAATGGTTCTAAGACACGGAATAAGAACTGTTTACATTTCAATGAACAAAAGTGAACTAGATGCATGTCCTTTGCAAACAATTAAGAAGCTTTGTTGGTTGCATAAAAATTACACTATTTATTTGCATGCAGATGTCAGATGGTTATTATATTTTATATTTTAGTAAAGGCATTGTAGAGAGAAAATATATGATGATAAATGTACTCAACTCTCTCCAATAGAGAAAAAGATCATAATCCCAAGTAGTCTAGGAATTGGTCCACGGACATTTTCATTGTTCCCAAGAAATTCCAGTGATAATAAAATTACACCAGTGTAGAAAAAAATTGCAATTGTTGCAAACCACATGCCAGGCGTCAGTGGCTTCAAGAAAATCCATGTGTTCTTGTTAACAGCCTCCTTGGCTGGAACAACCATTGCTATTCCTGATTCTGTGTATGGTACTGTGAAGTCGACATAGAATGTCCGGTTATATGTGATTGTGATATCTCCAATCACTATATCATATTTCTGTGAAGTCATGAAAAAAATCATAGCTGAGTAATCTTCTTTTACTAAGAATGTTGACTTCCTGCCAAGGTTTTTAGAAAACGAACTTGCAGTGATAATTGTGAGTGCCAGCTATTAAATTGTTGCAGCATATTCCTCGCAAAAAAAATGTTACAGCATATGTTTTCGTGTGCAGAGTCATATCCCATTTTACCTTCTCTCATATAATAGAGCCTTTTGTTGGTGCTACAGTTTATGATTGTGTGATAGGTGTCGACTGTCGTGCTACTAATTTATAAATTCTGAAGACATATTGCATGTTTCTGTTGTTATGATAAAAAAAAGGGCGTACCCAGTGCCGTAGGCTTCCCGCACCGTGCGGGGTCTGGGGAAGGGTTGTAATAGCGCCCAAACCTTACCCGCACAAATGTGCAGAGGCTGGGGCTTGAACCCGGGACCTTCCGGTTACAGACGGTAGGCTCTACCGCTGCACCAAGCCCGCCCTTCTAAAAAAAGGGCGTACCCAGTGCCTTAGGCTTCCCGCACCGTGTGGGGTCTGGGGAAGGGTTGTAATAGCGCCCAAACCTTACCCGCACAAATGTGCAGAGGCTGGGGCTTGAACCCGGGACCTTCCGGTTACAGACGGTAGGCTCTACCGCTGCACCAAGCCCGCCCTTCTTTCTGTTGTTATGATAAACTAGTATAATTAGAGAATGGAAATAGCTTTACAGTGATATAGAATTAAGAGAAAAAAAGAGGAGATGATGGTGGAGATATGTCTACATCTTTTGCCTTCCAACATATTATATGTCTTGTGTATTGCTAAGGTTTTTTTATATGACCTTCATGGCTTGAACTTTTACCAGCTTAAGGAAATAGAGTAGCTCAAGAAATCAACTCCTGAACTTTTCTCTTACCTTAAGATAAACTTGGTATATAAAATCATCATAACTCCCGCTACTCATATCCTCTGTACTACCAAATATTACATATTCGTAGGGGAGTGCATAAGGAAGTCTCTTTACTGCCTCTTGAAATACATCAACTGAAAGACCGATTGCTTTAGTTGACCCTGTGATGTGATCCTTTTCAACCTTTATAAATTCTGGATAGCCACTTGTGCGAACACCAACTCGAATTTTCTTCCCACTTACAGGAATCTCAAAGCCTCGGGGTACCTCTATGGAGTCACCTGGCCAGATCACAGGATTTAGATCAGGCGTGGATCCTGAATGTGTAGTTGTTAGTCTTGTTTGATTTAATTTCCTTGAAATACCATTTTGCGCAGACCAAAATCCAATTTCTCTCCCTCCTTTCCCAACTACATTTATTATTCTGAATGCTGAAACTTCCAGTTGCCTATACTGAAGGTCAAAGTGGCCACTCAGGCCTCTAAATTTGTTCTGCAATATAGCATTTAAGAGTTCTGGGCCATTACTGGAAGTTTCCAAATCTTCCAGCCTTATTGAATTTTTTGTGAATAGTGGTTTTTGAAATCTGGCATTAGAATGTCCAACCTTTTCTGCGGCTTGTGCTACTGCCCATATTGTATCGTATCCCCATAATCCAAAGATGTTTAGTTTTGATGGCCGATCAGTTGGGTTGTCAATTTGGAATCTCCTGTTCCATCTTGTGGTGAATTTGTTGAGTTCTTTTGATATAGGAACATAAAACTCAACACCCAAGGCACCATTCATTGATTCCACGACAGAAGGATCCAATGATTCTACGATGCTAGTTAATCCATCTGTCATGATCCATACATACCCTTTGCTCATCATTCCTACTTCCTTTGCCTTTATGAATAGGTTGGAGGCCAAGGTGGATGACATATGCACAATGAAGACCCGTGTTTCCATAGTCATCAACCTATAAAGTTCTTGAGTAATTTGCTCACTTGTTGCTGACAGAGGGATCACACTTTGATAGGGAATACGAGCATTTATTATTTGGAGGCCATCAATAAGATATGGTATAATACCTCTTCCGTAATCTGTGTCTTCATAGATGGGGACTGCTTCTCTCCATCCATAGGCTTTGATTAAGGACACAATGCTAGTCACTTGTGCAGAGTCATTTAGTGTTGCACGCACAAAATATGGAAGACTGCTGGAATGTAGTGATGGACTTGTTGCTGTGAAGGAAATGATTGGGACATGACTTTTATTTCCAAGATCTGAGATAAATACAGCCTGTGAAGATTTCTGAGGACCAATGATGGCTTCTACCTTGTAACTTGAAAGTAGGTCAATGGCTGTAGAATTGCATCAAAAATGCAAAATTTGGTTAAACACTTCATGTAGAATGAAATCTTCACAATGCAACAAAATATCAGCAACATGGATTGGATTTTTTTAATATAGTACATTAGAGGCTATTTCTGCAACACTTACACAAAATCAAAAGGTAAAGAAAAGCCTTCAAACTGTACTCAACTATGCTCCGTTTCCAGAACCAATTTAATTACATGATTATACTGGATTCTCTTGGTAACTCCTATATTCTTGTCCTCGTATTGTATTGTCTGATAGCCCCTATATATTATTTCTCAGTGCAGAGGATGTGTCCTTACCGATGATTTTTGTACAGGACACTGAAAAAGTAGTTCTTGACTTCTTATCTCTGCAGCTTATTTTGTTTGCAATTATGTACAGCATCTCTGGGTTCCTGATATTTTTTTTGAAAGAAATACTTCAAGGGAGACCCCTGAAGTTTAATGTGCCTCACCCAGGATTTGAACCATGGGTGGGAGCCTTCTAGTTAGTGGCCTTTGCCACTGCACCATGAGCTCCTTAGGTTCCCGATTTTTTAGTGGATCCTTTTTTTTCTCGCTAGATAACAGCAGCCATAGATTTTTTTTTGAAACGACAGCAGCCATAGATATACTATTGCTTCAAGTATATGTATATTTATTAACTCTCATCTTACATCATGTTAAAATTTGTTTGTCTCACAACCCAACTTTGGAAATCTGCAGGAAGCAAGTGAATTCCTTTTAGTAAGACCAAGCAAATGTATGCTCATTTGAAAAACTGTAGAACATATTCATTCCTTCTCTCCTGATGCATCCACTCATGGTAAATAGTAGGCGTGAAGTTCAGCTGAGACATATTAGACTATTAGAAGCAACTAACATATATGGGCATGCCATTTTGCTACTGGACACTAGTGTTGTGTAATACGGCTTTCTAGTTTTACCTGTTGAGTGGTGATTATGTTTTCTTTTATGGATTTTTATTGCTTCTTAGACAACATCAAGGTGTCAAGGATCTTCCTGGCCAGGCCAGTTGTTTTGGCTAGCACCACAAGATGTGGTCTTCAATTCATCCCTTAACAAAAGTGTTGGACGGGATGGCTCTCCCCGTTCCAACCACATAATCTTTTTACCCCCACAACCATCATCACACATTCACAATGTAGACCTATGTTTCAGCCGGAGTTCTGAATGCATATTTGATAAGATATGTTCAAGATTATGTGTGGCCCAAGGTATGTACCCCTCCTGTTTCCAGCTACAGGTTTGTGCATAATTTATCTTGTCTTCTGATATAAAACAAAGATCATTTTACATATTTATTATGCTTTCCGTTACTTGTACCCTTTTTTTTTTGCAGCTATTCTGTTATGCGATTGTACATATATTCTGCATCCATTCTCCACTGACTATTAAGCACCGATTTGTACAGCTGCTGCTTGAAGATGAATTGAATTAATCTTTATAATGCCATAATCACCAACAGTGCATTGTTGTGCAATCAGCAACAGCAGCAGACCAGCACTATACAAGCATACCACTAAAGCAAGCCGTACGAATAAAGAAGAACACGCAGATGCAATGTAGTAACAACAAAGAGTTCAAAATATCTACCTTCAGACGCAGCCTGCACGTCGTCGTCCATGGAATCCCTGACGTGGAGAACCAGCCGTGTGCTGTAATTCTGATGGACGGCATAGAAATCCTCCATCGCCAGTTCAATGCTGGTTCGTCCCATTCTGCCGACCAAGCTCTCCAAGTCAAGGATCACCCCAACATGAAGCTCCTTCGCCCCTCGCCCGGTTGCATTCTGGGCGCAAGCAACGCCGAAAAGCAAGAAGAGGAGCAGGATGGATCTGGGTGCTCTATCCATCTCTTATGTTTGCCGTGAGGTTTGCAGTGTCTCTTTCGCACCCTTTCTGCATCCAGTCATAAGGGGTGGCTCCGGCACTCCTCTCTTCTGGTGCAGCTGCAGGTCTGGAGTTCGTATGCGGGAGAAACCTAATAATACCTAAGTCTCAGGTGTGAGCTGTCACGAAATCCCAGCCGTTTGACTTTCCATTCATTGGGTGACCTAGTTGTGCTCTCATACCAATGTGCTGACTCGGCAGATGTATGGCTACTACTCGCAAGTGTGAGAGTTTGACTTAGTTTTAAATGGTTTCTGTTACCCTTTGTCGAAGGCATCATATATGCTCTATTTTATATATCGTACATAAAGTTAGTATTGTTTGGTGGCATTTGATATTACTTTTTTTTTTCTTGTGTGTCAACTTGTGAGCCATTGTCACCGCCGCCCCAGTGTCAATTGTCTCTCTAGCTGATGCGTGCACAACTTCGAGGAAGTTAGGAAGCCTTCGTGCTTATTTTCAGCTTAGATAATTTGAAGGCGACATCTCAGCATATATAATCCTATAACGACCAACCTCCGTAAAAGAAACAAAAAGAGAGAGGGAAACAAAAAAAAAGCACAAAGAGACAAATTCAAATTCTACATTGTACGGAACCAGTCTCCCTGCGTTTTGAACCCAAAAGGAGGAATGCTGCCACACGGGCCTCCTTCAAAAGACAGAAAGAGAGCAGGGTGGGTTCGTGACCTGTGTGAGCCAAAAGCTTCAATATATGAGGCAATTACGGTGGAGCCATTATTGCCAGACAACCCTAAAGCTCTCCATACAAAGTATAAGAAAAAAGCCCTCTACACACCCAAACAGGCCGTATGGGATAGCCTAACACCTCAGAAAACCTATGTAGCTTCCTGAAGAACGGGAAGTTACATGGCTCCCACGGCTTTAAGATTCGTGCGGCCGGCGTTGGTCGTACGGTTCTCTTCTCTTCCTCCTCTGCCCATGCTTGCCCTCGCCGCCGTTTCGGAGGAGGAGGTCGGAGGTGGCGGGTGGTGGGCAGGAGCGGCACGGAGGCGAGATCGCCGCAGGCCACCTATGGTGGTGGAAGCGGCAGAGGTTAAGGTTTTGGGGTTTCCATGGGGGAAGGGGGACTTCGATGGCCGGTGACCTTAGAAGAGAAGGGCCAGCGACGGTGATGGTTCAGCCGGTGGCTGAAGTGAGGCGGTGCGGGCAGGGCCGGCCCTGAGTTTTGAAGGGCCTAGGGCAAAACACAAATACGGGCCCCTATTGTTCAGTTAGATCTCGAATATGTTCTGATCGCTGGTTTTGAGGTTAAGGTTTTGGATTAGAATCCTAGAGTCCTGATCGCTGGTTTGCATAGTTTGCATAGGAACCGGGTTTGCACCCCATACGGTCCCCTATACAATACCTATAGGCTTAGAATATGAAAGGAGAATCACTATTATTTGTTTTGAGAAATGTTGATATTTGTTTCTGTGTAGTAATTGATTTGTAGCAGGTAGCAGACTAATAAACTTTGAACCTTATTAGTATATACTAAACAGAATGTATGTAAAATGGGGCCCTATAGTTTCGGGGGCCCGGGGCGGCTGCCCCGGATGGTAACACTGTAGGGCCGGCCCTGGGTGCGGGAGCGCCGACGGCCGAGCGAGGTTAGACTTACAGTGGGCGGTGGGCACGCAAGGTGGTGAGAAAGTTACCAGATTAGGAAGGACGGGGGCGCACGGCAAGGGTGAATGGTGGGTGGTCGCGCAGCGGCGCGGCAGCCACCGGCCGAGGCGCCGGTGGAAAGGACGGGGGCGGAGGTTGAGGAAGAAGGAGAAGAAAGAGGTGGGTCTAATAAGCCGAAAGCGATGAAGGTTAACTGGCTTCCGTGCGCTATATAGACGCCCTTTGACACCTAGCCAACTGGCGGACAAGTTGACCCCGCCTCACCACCTACTTCCACCTACTTCCAGTTCTCGGCTTACTCCCTAGTCCCTCCTCGAACTCTGTCCCCTTAGAGAAACTTCAGCAATAGCCCCTAAATTAGACCATCCAAATACTAAATGAGGGCTGGCTCCATTTTTTGAGGGCAGTAGGATTTGTTCCAATTCCAGCAATAGCCCATAAGAATGGAGGGCTTCGTACAAAACCCCCGGAATGGAGTGTAACTTTTTGGGGGGAGTTACACTAAACCCTAAACCGTGTTGCAGACCATTAATAGAGGCCGATTAGAGCAACTCCAGTAACAGCCCTCAAATCAGGCCCTCTAAATATTAAATGAGGGTTGCCTCTATCTTTTGAGGGCCTCAAAACTTATTTTAACTCCAGCATTAGCCTATAAAAATGGAGGGCTCCCTAGAGACCCCCCTAGGAATGGAGTGTGGAGGGATAAATTTAGAGGCCTCCCCAAAATAGGGAGCGGGTTAACCTGCGACCGGTCGCGCTTTAGCGCACCGTGCGGCCCCCTCTCCCTGGTCGTCTTCCTCCTGACCTCCTCCATCTAGTGCCCCCGCCTCCTCCACCGCCCGGCTTTGGCGGCGCCACGCCGCCTCCACCGCCGCCCACTGCTGCGGCCAACACTAACCCGTCGGCGCCGCCTCCTCTGCCCCCGCCGCCACCACCTGACGCCACATTGAACCGTCGGGCCGCCGCCGTCTCCTCTCCGCTGTCTTCGCCCCCGCCGCCAGCACCGCCCATCTGGGGTCCCCTATCGCCTGGCCGGCGGCGCCCTCGCCGAGCCAACCGCCGCCCCCGAACCCCTTTTCTAGAGCCGCCGGCGTCGGATCTCCCCTGGCAACCCCGGGCCGCTAACCCGTCCGGCGCCGGCGTCGGAGAAAGAGGGCGCGCGGAGGCGTGCGCAGGTCGCGCGCTTTGGCGCGTGCACGACCAGTGGCGGACAGCCGCCTAGGGCCACCCGGGCCATGGCCCTAGGCGCTGGGCCGAATTCTCCATACTGTATCTACTGTAGCTACTAAGGCCCAATGCAGATGGCCCATTATCTCCTTTAGCTGGCCCTAGGCGCTGGGCCGATTTCTGTCCGCCCCTGTGCACGACCAATCGCGCGACAAACTTAACGCAAAATAGGGAAACTTAACGCAAAATAGGGGCACGTATAGGGTCTGCTGGAGTACATTTTTTTGTTTGCCCTCTAAATTTAAGTTGTGGGCTTGTTTAGAGGGTCTGCTGGAGTTGCTCTTATATAGATAGAAGTTTTGACCGATTATATAGTGCCAGCAGTTCAGTGAAATGCTGATTATTCGATGAGATAAATGATGTTCTTTTTATCATTTGGCCGTTTTTTGCGGAAACAATTTGACCATGAAAACTGCGATCTGGTATTGGGTATGTATCTCCAAGATATGTTGCCATAAGTTCTATCTATATAATCGGCCTCTATTTTTTTGCAAGGTGCTACCGTACGTTGGTGCATATTAGTTCCTTTCATGAAACCGTTCAATGGATACTTGATAGCTGTGGCTTATTCACATTCATGCACGCAATGGCTTATTTTCCTAAAGGAGCTGACATCTATTCACACTATTTCTGTTTATTTAAGATCCAATAATTGCACATTTACCCAGGATTGACCTAGTAAAAAAATTGAACGATTTTGACAATGGAACTTGTCGTAAGCGAATGCGCGTGTTGACATTTGAGGCAGGGGGCAGGAATAATAATCTATTGTAGCAAGTGCAAATGTGAAATTCCGGTGTGGGGTCACCTTCAGAGCATTGGACTTGGTTACAATTACCCAACAACCTGAATTATTCTCTCATGATCAAACGTTGTTGTTGCACTAGAAATTTGTTTATTTCAGTGTCCATCTGATGATATTTGCAATAACCCAGTCCGACAGTGTATTGATATTTGAAGCACTTCCTATATTGTTACTTGTTAGCATTCTATTTTTTTTCTTGAATACGCATAGATCTATGTATCATTATATTAAGAAAAAACTTCACGTAAGAATACTTATTAGCATTCTTAGTTTGATCTAGTTTGGACCCCTTAAGCATTGCGCTTGCTTTGCAAAATTAGATTTGAGAAATTTTGTTGAGTTATTAAGGCAGAATGTTACTCACTATAGTCGGGATATACCATGAATTGCTATGATGTCTGGCCGAACAAAGCGCCACAACAGGTGAAGTTCTTCCTCTGTATATTGGTTCAAGAGCGCATACGGTGCAGGCATAACTTGGCACGCAAAAACACCACCGCCGACGCAGCCTGTGTTCTGATAACGATGTGGGTTTACATTTGTAACAGCAACTGAGGAAGACGAACACAGATCGTTATAATCAGAACAGAAGTTTGTGCTTGTGAATTGTATTTCTTTGTTTTTTTTTCTGCGATGCATTCTGATCTCTTGCGTAGAACAAGAAGTGACCTGACACTAAAGCTGTCTATTGGAACATAAACGTTCATGGATAGTGGACTTTTGTGATCCTTGATCCGTGTTAGATATCAGTTGGAATATATTCTTCACCGTCACCGTCACCGTCACCGTCACCTGCTGAATATACGAGTCCCTCATAGGTTGTTCTTTCTCCTGTAGGATTCTTTCCATTCTCAATGTAATGTAACTGGTCAAGTAAATCCAGGAAAGCTGCAGGAAAGAACAAAACTTTCTTTACGTGATATATAGAACAATCCTTTTTTGTATATGGAACAATCTTTACCAAACAAGAAGCGTTCAAGCTTCAAAATGAGATTTCTTTTTTTTAGGAGAATTTTTTTTTGATATCGATCCCCTGTGTGTGGGCCAAAAGCTTCAGGATAGGCCTTATTGGCAGCCCATAAGCCTACGACAGGCCCAAACAGGCCGTATGGACAAGTGGTGCCGACTTGCTCTGCTTCCACAGGACTGACGAAACTGAAGATAAGCTTGGCCATTCAGTAGACTACGATTTGCAATGCCTGACAGGGAAAACGGCTTCAGTTTAGGATGTTGCCCAAACTGTAACCAAGCAGGTAACTGTCACCTCTCCCCGTGTTGTTCTACTTCTACCCGATTTGCCCATCGTCGTCTCCCAAGTCCCACCTATCCCTAGCCGCCTCAGCTCTTGATTCTGATTTTGGTGTGCAGGCTTCAGTGACGTTGAGTCCCAGCCCAGCGATGGTGAAGGAAGGCTCTCTTATGCATTCATGCTTTGTTGTTTGCTATGTAATCCCATTTGCCATAAACAAATCTATTTATCATTCTTTTGTTATCCTTCCTGGTTCCTGCCATCTCGATCATCTGCTTCACATTTTTTATTTGGATTCCACTTCAAGTTTTAGTCGCGAGCGATGTTGGCCACAGGCCACGAGCCCACGAAGCATAAGTCAGGGTGGTAGCAGGAACTGCCCCGCCATCTCGCCGCAGAAGGTCGGGCTCGGGTCGGTAGCGGCGGCACCCTAGCGACAGTTCTCCACCACCTCGCTACTCTCCCAGAGAGTCAGAGCTGGCACGGACAGACGGGGAAAGGGATTTTTGCACAATAGCATAATATAGACCAGACGAATTCTTCAGCCCACAAAGCAAAGACAGATGGCCAAAGCCAAATGGGCAAAGAAAGGCTATGGTGTTGCAATGGAAAACAGGGATGGATCGAATTCTGGATTAGAAGGACACCGGTGCTCAAGAACCCACCTTTCGGTGACACAAGTTGGATCAAACCAAAAGTCAAAACAGAAACGTACCTTACTTGCTTTATTAGAAAAAGAAATAGAAATACATATAAGATTTGAACCATGCAATATCTACCAGGCAGTTTCCAGGAACCTTCAACGTATAACATCAGCTCTGCCTCTCATTTAGTTCAGAAACTAATAAACTTGAGCAACTTTATGACATATTAGCTTCGCCCCCACTGTGAATGACTTGTGAACCGAAATGAGTTGTCTCTGTCACCATGTCATTCTGTTTGCAGTCTCCTGCCAGACCACTATTTGTGTTCGGACTATCAGGCATCGATACTGTTGCTTGATTATCTATATCATTGCAGTCTCCATTTTCTACATTGCCTTGATCATCAGCTTGAATATTCTCATTTTCTCCTTGTTTCCCATGTCTTTGTTTATTCGGGTCGTCATCTAATTTGCTCGTGGCTTTTTGTTGATCTTTCTTGTAGTGATTCATCAGCAACGCTACAGGAATGGAACAGGTTGTCACAAATCCAGTTAGGAGGAATAATCCCCCAAAACTACCAAAAGTGATAGCACTGCCTGAGCCATCTATTTTTTCCTCGTTTTGACAACTGTTTTGAGCAATCCATTTCTTTTCAATTTGAATAATAGTATCTCCTCCGGATATGTTGATGATCGCCCTTGATATTTCAGCAAGTAGTGGAGATCTCTTGGGAAGTGCCTAATCAGTAAAGAGAATGCTTATATTAGGTTGAGCATACTGCCATTTCATTCAAGCAATACCACATTATACCACATTATATCCTAATTTATCTTAACATTTTTAGCTGAAATGATACATTGGAATGTGGAATTCAATGCAGCACATCAAGATAATGTTTCAATTCTACGAATCTACAACCTAATTTCCGTGGTAGCTTAGTAGTCTTTTGTTTTTTAAAAAATAGTTGATAGATGGAAAATTGGCTCGAAAGTGTAGTTGAACTTACAAAGGCAAACCCTGCACTCTTGTAAATAGGTCCAACCATCGTGTAACCTTTGCAGTACTTGGCAAGAAACACTTTGCTATATGGAACATCCAGAACAAGTGCAGCGACACCACCATTTGCATCTCCATTAGAAAGAGCAATGTGAAACTCGTCAGGAGCATAGGGTCTCAGTTTTGATCTGTCAAAACCAATATCCACCAATAGGCCTTCTATATAGGAACCACGGTGGAATCCTACATATCGTCCTTGCTTCTTGAGTTCATGAATATCAGTAAATGTTGGTGAAAGCTGCTCTACAGTAAGCATTGATGCAAGGCTTGCTGTATAACTTGATGCAAGTACCAGAAACACAAACATCCATACCAGTAGAACTATTCGAGACAGAAAGCATTCCAGCTTTTCCTCTGCGGAATTAACAATAAAAAGGTTATTTTAATAGTACACCAAATCAATTAGCAAAGCTGAGAGGTAAGGCAAGCATGCTACGACTACAGGATTTCCATGATAGCAGAGATGCAGTATCTGTTTCTTTAGACTATACATTCAGACAATCAGTCTTAGATGTTAAGGATACTTCTTTCATTATTATTTTACATTTTTATAATTTGGTATATTTAAGATTCGTTTTGCGAAAAAAAGGGTTGAAACTACCCTTTTGATTAGGAAATCAACATGAGCCATAGCTAGAGTGCATTATGCTTTCTATAACAAATTAGCTTCCATGTCACGATCTTTCTTGCAGAAACTTTTCAATGCTTGTACCTTTTTAAGGTGGTTCAGTACTTCACATATCTAGGAAAACTGTACATTAAGCTTATTGTTTGGAACTGACCATGGTTGTTAAAAAATTTGCATACATGGATAAAAAAAATAACTGTTCTGTTTCAGTGCTTTACTCTCTTCGAATATGGAGAAAAACATCAGAATCTCCAGTTGTTTAAGTGAAAAGGGGCCATGTAGAGTTTCGTTGCCAGTTAGACGCTCTAACAGCCACACAGCAATTACTGTGTACATAGTGAACATGATGCTTCCAAACCACATTCCTTTGCTTAGTGGTTTCAAGAAAATCCACATATTTTTGTTCACTTTTTCCTTGACTGGGACAATCATCCCCACGCCTGATTCTGTGTATGGAACCGTGAAGTCGACATACGGTGTTCTGTTGTATATGATAGTTATATCTCCAATTGCTATGTCATATCTCTGCAACACCAGTAGTTAATCATCATGTACTACACATGTCAACTGATTCAAGAATGCATGCTCATGTATTACCACTTAAGCTAAACATTTACATATATCACATTTTTAACTAAATAATCCTATATGAATATCTCATATACAACACATTAATAATTCCTTTTAGATATGCGCTACATTAATACCTCCACTATTCGGTCGCCTTCGTTTCTCTTTCCCGCCGTCGCCGTGGCCCGATGCCGACCACCTGAGGCTGGATCCACGCCTCCATTGCCGGATCTGCACTTTTTGGGTGGGGATCCGTCCCCACCCCTTGCCGTCTCTCGCCCCATCGTTGGTGCCTGGGGGCTTTGCCTAGGGGTGGCGATGCCTCATTGCTGCCATGCCTCTATCCAACGCAGGATGGTGGTGCATCACCATCCCGTCAGCGGTTGTGCGGCCACGCTCCAACTGGGGTCCGGTCGTTTACTTTCTTGGAGGCGTCATTAATTACCCCATCTTTCCTCCACTCCAGCAAGCCTTCGGGGTGAAAACCTTAACCGTGCAGGTACATGGTCGGGTGACAGTGGCGCCACTAGCGTCGCTCCCCTCCCTGGAGGCGTCGTCTTAGAAGCTCTTCTTGCTCTGCTGCTCGCGCTTCTAGATCTTTGTGGTTGCTGTCGTCAATTTTCTTCGGGGAGACGGTCCTTTCTGAACCTATCTTCACTTCACTTGGCCCAACGTCGCTTCGGTTGCCTAGGTTGCTAGAGTTTGGCAGATGCTTTACCACCTATATCTTGTTGGATGGTGCTACCTTTGGGTGGATGCTTTGCCGTCTTGGTGTATTGGTGGGGTGGATGCTTTTCCACCGCTAGTTGTGCGGGCAGATGCTTTGTCGCCGTGGTTCTCGTTTGATGCTCCGGCAAATGCTTTTCCCTTGAGGTCGTTCTAGTTGATATTTTCCTTTGGTGGATGCTTTGCCACTGGATGTGATCGTGCTCTCTTTGTGGCAACCTTGACGATGTTTTATCTCTTTGCAGGTTCTATTGTTTGGGTGGCTTAAGTTGTTTAGGTTTGTGGGTTTGTTTCCCTCCTCGTTTTTCTTGCTTGTGTTGGGTCACCTGCCACTAGCTTGGTGGTACTTTATAACAACCTTAATAGCCTATGTCTGTTAAGGTCTTTGTCACACCCGGTCCAGTTTGTATGACCCAGTAGTGACCCATGAGTGTGAGTGCAAGTGTTTAGTGCCACCTTACTAGTTTAGCAAGGGTGGAGGCAACTTATAAGCCCTTGTCTTCCAGCCATAGCATATTCGGGTTAACCCTTTTACACGAAGCGAGGACAAAAGTGTAAGTAGGGTGCTATGTGTACACATGCACGCCCCTCGGAAGGGTTGTGCGGGCTTTGGAGGGCGGGGTGTTACAAATGGTATCAGAGCCGATCCTCGCGGTTGTGCATACGGGACAGTGTGCAGGCATATAGCGCATGGAGCATGTGGCTCGGATAGGGCATACGACATGGAATATGGCACCGGCACTAGACGTACGGTTGTGCACTAAGAGGGAACGTTTATGGATATTTTCCCGTGTGGGTGAGTTGTGCCGACGAGGACGTCGCGTTCTTTGAAGGGGGTGTACGTCACACGTCGGATAGCACCTTCCAGCCATAGCACCTTCGGGTTATTAACCCTTTTACACGAAGCGATGATGAAAGTGTAAGCATGGTGCTATGTGTATGTATGGACGCTCCTTAGAAGGGCTGTGCGGAGTGGCTTTGGAGGGCGGGGTGTTACAGTCTTATACCGGTCATATTGCTCTCCCTTTTAATGAAATACGTGCTAAGACACGGTCGTGAAACAAAGAGATGGCACCTAGACAATCGGTTGTCTTGTCTTTTCTGGACCAACTATATATATTTTGCGACTAGTGATAAACAATAAGGCATAAATCTGATGAATGAAGGCAACAAAAAGTTTACAGTGGTGAAACTTTAAAAAAACAAGGGACATATTGTATACTTATGCAACATTTTGTTTATTCAGTAGGCGATTGAGAACTGGATATAGTATGTATCTTTTATAAATTATTTCTTACCTGAAGATAAACTTGGCGAACAAAATCATCATAACTCCTTGAAGTCGTTGCATCAATTGTGTCAAATGCTTGGTACTCGTGATTAAGTGCAAAAGGTAGCCTCTTTACTACCTCCTCAAATATGTCTATTGAAAGCCCACTAGCTCTGGTTGCATTATTGACAGGATCCTTTGTTGTCCTTACAAACTCTGGATATGCACTTGAGGGCACACCAACCCTAAACTTGTTACCAATTGCTGGAATTTCCCAACCCCTTGGTATCTCTGTTGATTCTCCTGGCCAAACTACATGATTTAGATCAAGCATTGAGGCCGACCCTGTTATTTTCAAACCATTTTGATTTAACTGCCGAGAAAGTCCATTTTTCAAAGTCCAAAACCCAATATGTCTCCAACTTCTCCCAACCACATTTATTATTTGTAATGCAGAAACTGGCAGTTGTCTATCGGTAAGGTCGAAATTTCCACTTAAGCCTCTAAATTTGTTCTGCACAATTTCTTTTAGGAGCTCTGGACCATTTGTGGAAACAGCCAACAAGTCCAAGCTTGTACTATTTTTAGTGGACTGTGGTCTCTTATTTTTGTTTCCAGATAACCCAACCTTTTCTGCAGCCTGTGCTAATGCCCAAACTGTATCATAGGCCCATAGCCCAAAGATGCTTAGTTTATTATGTGGCAATTCGTTAGGGTTAAGTTGCTGGTACATTCTGTTCCATCTTATCAAGAAGCTAGTGTCAAGTTCTTGTGATTTGGGGACATGGAATCTTATTCCTATTACACCATTCATTGCCTCAATGACAGATGGGTTGAGTGAGTCGATTATGTTTGCTACTCCATTTGTAATTATCCACACAAATCCTTTGTTCATCATCCCTGCCTCCTTAGCCTTTGTAAATATAAGAGAGGCCCTGGTCGATGACATATGAACAATGAATACCCTTGTTTGCATTGCCATTAACTTGTAGAGTTCTTGCATTATGCTTTCACTTGTTGCTGACAAAGGGATAACACTACGATATGGAACATGAGCATCAATCTGTTCAAGGGTGTCAACAAGGTGTGGTAGAATGCCTCGCCCATAGTCACTATCATCGTATATCAGCACCACTTCTCTCCATCCATAGCCTTTGATAAGAGAGACAATACTATTCACTTGAACTGAGTCATTTAGAGTCGCACGCACGAAATATGACATACTATCATAAGTGAGAGTAGGGCTTGTTGCTGTGAAGGATACAATAGGTACTTGTTTTATACTCCCAAGTTTAGATATGAATGTAGCTTCTGATGATTTCTGGGGGCCAATAAGGGCTTGCACTTTGTAGTTCTCCAGCAATTCAATAGCTTAAGAATTGAATGAGGAAGGAAACTTTAGTCAAACAAGTATCAGAACAAATTTGCAATTCTCAACATGATTATTCTCAAACAGTATCAATGATATGCAACGCTCATTGGTGGCCACGATATTTTTTTCATTCTCAGTATTTGTCAACGTATAGTTGTCATCCATAGGTGTTCATAGGGATAGGGTGCATGTGTGAAAGTTCACAGGGATGGATGTGCATGCGTGTGTGAGATTCTTTTCCAAAAAAAGATTGAGTGTCACTAGTGTAGTTATATCTTTAAGTTTAGTGATCAAGTTTCATTAGGTTAGGTTAGTTACCAAGTTTGATGATATTCACAGGGCTTAGACAACTCTAATATGTTGGACTTTTATGTGACTTCAACTTATTAATATATTGTGGTTATTGTTGAATTCTTCAAATATATCTTCTAGGGAATAATGATACATGATTCAATGTGAGAAAGAAGTACATGAGGTATAGTACCAAGGATGTCTGTTGGAATACATTAGAGAAATTAGTTAGATGAGTTCAAATATACTAGAATTTTTTTATTATGTGCGTACACTTTGGAAGGGCTATAGGTTTGCTTTGAAAGGTAGGCTTTACAGGATATTGATTCACATGATTAGATTGCAATGGATCTCATATACACAATCAGATAATGGTAAATAACTCACAAATGTATATGAGGGACTAATATATTTCAGATTCACCGATTGTAGTCTATTGCAAGGTTTAGGAGTCACATGGCTTACAAACACAGATGGAATATTTGTAACATCTAAAAGTGAAGTTTATATATAGATTGCTATCCTCTAGCCTCATATGAATGGCACCACAAATAAGGTACATGAACATTGGGTAGACTTTCTAGACGCACCGAACCATAACATAATAGACTAGAGGAAGATCAAGACATTAAAGAAGAAGATCCATGAACACTAGGACTTGAGTTAGATTAGACAAAGTAAACTCCAAGACTTAGGGTCAATGAGGGCAATACCGACACAGACCCCAACCAGATAGTTTCTGTGCTTGCAAATTCCATGCCATATTATAGACACTAAATATTCCAATGGATGGTTTATTTAAAACAAATTATGGTCCAATCCCCTCTCTTATCTCACCTTCCCTCTCACGCTATTGCCCTTCTCTAGCGATGACAAATAAAATGGATACATACAGATCTATATGGATAAGAATAGAAATAGATTTTCCCTGAATTGGATTTGGGCACAAATAAAGTTAAATAAGAAACGATAATTTTGGTCAGCACATATATATTCATCTAATATGCAATGAGCTAAACGGATATTTTCTAGTGAAACAAGAAGACTATAGGATTTGTCCATTCTTTCAAATTTTGCATTTTATACTAAGTCAAAATATATTAAAAAAAATCATATTTTACAAAATCCTCCAAATTTTAAAGCAAAGTTAGACTAGTCTAAGCATTTACATTTTTCTTATTTAAATATACTTTTTAAAAGTTTAGTGAAATTAAATGTTAAATATGATATATTATATTTAATTTGAACTTATTATAATATTTTAGTCAATTAAAAACTTAAAATTTGATGTTGAACGAAATTTATGTAAGAAAAAGATAAAATTATCACCAATTTCATGTTGATTTTGTCTTTTTATTTCCCTTCCACGAAATTATATTAAACCTTAAATTTGCATTTTAATATGGATCATTGCATCGTCTGTCCATCCATATTGTTTTGGAATTTTTGTGCACTTTTTTAAGCAAGAGCATTGGAGTACCAACAAATACATTCCTATGGCCCCATGGAGGACAAGTACTAGCAGTATCAGTGAGGCACCATTAAGAAAGGCAGAAACCATAATATCTATGATGAAGGCCGCATGTGGTATTATTGGTAAAGTCTTTAAGTGTTAAAAAAATCCGACCCTTCTAGGTAGGCCCCGAGGGGCCACCAGCAACCACCACTAGTATGGTCGGACGCTTCAAGTATGGTTAAGAGGGTATCTCCACGGAATTTCTCAAATAATTAGTTTTATAAGAGACACAACATAATACACCCTCATCTAGTTATTGGAAGCACAACCTCGTATTTGAGAGTTCACTAGTGGAAAACCGAGCATTAGTCCCGGTTCCACAATAGCTTTAGTCTCGGATTCGCAGGATTCGCAACCGGCATTACGAATCCGGGACTAAAAGCCCTGAAGTTTAGTCCAGGTAATACCAACCGGGACTAGTAAGGATTCAATGGTAGTTTTCGCTGGAGCCATACCGGTGTGTCGCAAATGGGTGTGTGGGTTCCCAATTTCCCACTCTGCTCTTAGTTCCTAAATTCCACCCCCAAATTCCACTATGCAGAAAGAAGATTTCCATCATATCAAAATGCCGGCACATGTATGGAGTACTAAATATAGATGAAATCAAAAACTAATTGCACAGTTTTGTTATACTTTGCAAGACGAATATTTTAATTCTAATTAATCAATACTTAGATAATTATTCATAAATACAAATAAAATGCTATAGTGACATATTAATGTTACTGTGTAAACTTTGCCTTTCCCGAATCCAGCATCTAAACAAGGCCTCTATTGCATTGGCCACCACTTTTGTTTGAAAGGCACCAGTTAAATCCAGCACCTGCCCAGCGGTCTTGTCATGCAGTTGTTGCACTTTCGCTTCCCAGTGTTTTTTCGTGAGCTGGTTGCAGAATGTTAGCTATACATCACCCAATTCATCAGTGAGCTGGTTGCAGAATATTTGCTTTGGTACCAATTCAATAGAGTAAAATATATGGGCTGTCCATAAACTTGTCTCACGGTGTCATCTAGGTCCCCGAACTCTCAAAGTGCATATTTGAGTCTCTGAACTTGCTAAACTGTGTCATCTAGGTCCAAAGTTCCAAAATACCCCTATACATGATGAAATGGCTGCCAACTAAGCATGAATTTTTATGCTATTTCGCTAACCAGATTGGTTGATTCCATCACAATTATTAGAGAACTTTATTTGATTGTACCATAGCGATAATTATAGATCAAGAGATGGACAAACATCATCAACACAGGGGTATTTTTGGAATTTTGGACCTAAATGGCACATTTTAGCAAGTTTAGGGATGCAAATGTGTATTTTAAGAGTTTGAGGATCTAGATAACACCCCGGGACAAATTTGAAGACCGTTGGTGTATTTCACTCAATTCAATATCTAGGGAACCAATACCTCTGTGTGCATGACAAAAATCATATGACATCAAATACATCTGCGTGCATGCATTGGCATAGTGCGTCCGTATATAAACGGCAGCGTGTGTGTCAGTGTTTTATGGAAGTCTTGGTGCTTATCAAGGATCTCGATGCATCGAATCGGGCGGTGGAATCGCCGTGCGCAGCTACCAACGGTTGCATAGACATATTTTCGATATGTGTATATGTTCGATGAATCATACAAAATGTGGATAAAAAGTGAAACTTATATACATATATTAAAATTAGGTTAAAAAGTGAAACTTATATACATATATTATTACAAATTGTATAATGCTAGACTAGGTCAGTTCTTGCCACCTAAAGTTGAGGATATTGAAAATATCAATGATTTTCATAAGGATTATCTAGTGATAGTGATAGTGCTAGATTAGGTTATTAAGTATGTATCTTGTTAGGTGATTAGCCTAGGATAAGGCTAAATAGTCAACTTGGTGTTTTATTTGGTGGCACGTCGTTTGAAACTCCAGTTTTTGTTTGTGAAATGGCTGACAACGTCCTGTAAATGAGAAGATTGGTCCACACCAGAGTTAATGAAGTGCTCATGAGTGGAAACAACAGAGGGCAATCAGGTTAAAGCCTGATGTGAGACACTGAGACTCATATTTGCGGGTGGGGATACGGTAGCTATTCCAAGTATAGTTATCTAACGGGAGCTTGACTTTTGCAAGGGTAAGGAATAGTGGACATATAAGACTCCAATACCTCTGGAAAAACTATCATGCCAAGTTTGCATTTTATCATTTACATTATGTACTTGCGCTTTCGTACTTAGCTTTGAATTGTCATGTGTAATTCATAAGATTAAAATTTAGGTTGCAAATCGACTAATACTTGGGTTCCAAAACCTTTATAGCTGTACAGATAGAAACATATAGAAGAATCATAGAGTATTTACATAGAACTTGTGTAGGTTTTAATTAGAAACCTAATTTAGCCCCTACTAGAGCACTGCATCCCTTTCAAAGGTTAAGACAACTTTAAGCCTTTTCTTCATATTAAGGGCTCTATTTAGGCGCACAGTTGATACCCAAACCACATGTCTGATTGCTATTTAATCCAAGGGACTGCTATCCATCACGTGTCCCTTATATTTATGTGTCATTCGCATTAAAAAGCCATTTGTCTGGGTGATGTGATGACTGCGACATACTATTTGATTTCTGATGTAATTATTTAAGGGTGTGTTTAGTTCCCCTGATTCCAAACGAAAAAGTCACATCGACATCACATCAAAACATTAAATATAACAAATGACGCATGCATGGAACACTAAACGTAGGTAAATAAAAAAACCAATTCCATAGTTTTGATGTATACGACGAGACGAATCTTTTGATCCTAGTTAGGTTATGGTAGGACAATGTTTACCACAAACAAACGAAAAATGTTACAGTGCACTACGGTGTCCGATGTGACTTTTCTACCAACTTTTCGTGGGAACTAAACACACCCTAAGTGCATTTGTCCAGATTTATAACAATCCATTTGACCGAATTATTTTGAACAAGAACAGAACATTTATCTACTTCTATGATTTGATTAGATCAACATACCTGCTGAAGCAGCTTGGACGTCATTGCCCATGGAATCCCTGATGTGGATGGAGAGCTTCGTGCTGTAGTTCTGGTGGAGTGAGTAGAAATCTTCCACAGCCAGTGAAATACTAGCTCGTGATACTTTTCCCACCAATGAACCCAAGTCAAGGATCACCCCTACATGGAATTGATCTGCCCTTGGTGCGGTGCTATCTTGGCCTGCACCGGAACTGAAGACGAGTAGTAGGACGAGGATGGCGTGAGGTATTTTCTCCATTACTTTAGCTGGTTAATTAGCTTCAAGACCAGTGAATGTTGTTGCTGTGTTTCTCTGCAGCTGCAGACATTTATAGAACTTGTCGGAGACCTAGATTCTTAATGTAAAAGGTCACTTTTCAACCTTTTACAATTATATATATGTAGCCTGACATATTACTCTAGTCTGTTGTTTGCTTGCTAGTCCAAACCCTGGTAATTCTGCTCGATCGCAGCAAGCTACATGCAAGTCAAGTCCAAACGAATTGATTCTCAGTAAGAAAATGGCGTTTGTTGATCAGTGGAATTTGTTCTCAGGAAGCATGTTGAATTAGTTTTTTTTCTTTTTCTCTAAAGAAGGCCAGCTAGCCAATGATGGTTCTCTCAAAAGAGGCATGAGATTCCTGCAGATTGAAGAATAGCTTTGCCAGAAATAACCTCGTCCTATATGTTGTTATAAGACAACAAGCAGTCAAGTCAATATGGCCCTGTTGTGAGGATATGTCCCAACTAAGTTGATTATAGTAAAGAAAAGCTTCTTCAACTTGCAAGTTAGCAAGGTGTGTTCATTGGCTGAGGTTCAGATTGTTGGCTATCAATTCCGCAGGATCCATCACATAGCCAAATTTTGTCATTGAGTTATAGCAGACAATGAAATTCAAATGTTATTTGGAATTTTGGATGCCTTGCCACACGTACTAGAAATAAGCCATCTGGTGCTGAAAAATTATGAGACGAGATGGACTGAGAAAGACAACGATTAGGGTGAATATATAGGACCCTTACCAAGTTTCTTGATGGTTTTAAGCAATATCTGTGATAATCAACACGTCCAATATATGATCATTATTAATTTATAGGAACAGATATATAAAGTTAAACTGAGTTATGATCGAGATCAAAGTGCTCTTAAGTAGAAAGATGCTGCTTTGCACCATCAAATATTCATATCAAAATTAAGCTGTGTGCCTGTGTATACACTAAGCCAATGATTGAGAACTAAAGAGTAGGATATAAGGCATATATACCTGTGGTGTGTCCACGAATCTGTGTATGTATGACTTGTACCGGGAATAATGACAAATCTGGCCAAATGATTTTTTGAAAAGGGAATATATTGATATTCCAGCTGCTGCTGCCAAATGGTGAGACAAAAACACAACAATATAAATAGCTAGTCAAAACGGCATGCCTTCCTACTGTATAGTGCGGAGACATAGACATAGCACCATTTGGCACATATGCCATCGGCATGTAACCTTTGATCACCGGCAGGCAGGGAATCAGATCATGGTGAACTCTTTTACAACCTGACGGTTGAATGTACCTGCACTACACATAATCAAACACAAAGAATCTGTAAAAACGTTAGCATTTAGTTGACATAAACCAGATCCCCATCTCTTTCGCAGAAGGAGAACTCTGGTCGTCTCTACAGAAACTTCGAAAGGATGAAAGGAATTCGATGCCGTCAACTCCAACTGAATTATCTAGGAAACGCGGCCGGCTCGGCGGCCTAGCTCCTAATTGTTTCCAGCCAAGTGAACAACAGGAGCAGTGCGCGAATCGATTCCAGGCTTCCTCCATTAACTTGCCGTGGGCGTTGATTTGGAAGAAAGAAGCAGGGGGACAGGTGACACTGCCGTGTAGAACAGCAGAAGAGATCGAGCATCTAGTAGAAGTGAACGAATACCAGTGACTGCTATGCCTCGGCAGTTTTAGTGCGCGGCAGCCGCTGAATTGCGGGTAGGGAGGAAAGAGGACGTGAGAATGCGCGTTAGTGGGGCTGTGGTAACGAGGAACTTACTGCGTGGTGGCCGAAGGAGACGTAATTTTTTTTAAAAAAAGGAAAAAAAGAAAAAAAAACATAGCTCAGAGGCTGAGAGGCTGAGAGTCTGAGAGACTGAGACCAGTGCAGCCTGGCGGTTGGCGCGAGGCCAGGCCATGAGGATTCCTCCTCGTCATTACAACCTAAGAGGAATTTCTCAGTTTCATTTCTTCTGACCTAGAGATTTTGCTGCGCAGATCGTCGTCCATATAGGTGAAATTATTTCTGCTGGTATTGATGGCATAAGCACGGCATATTTCTTCTGGTCTATTGATTTCTGCTGGTATTATGTCATTCAATAAACATAATATCAAGTGGACCATCGGACTAATTTTAATTATTTGGAAGTTCCTTGAAGTATAATAATGATTGGTTGATATTCATTTGAATTACATGTACAACCACTAACTGAAATGCAGGAACGGAAAAACAAATAAATAATAGCACTTGAAAGCTTTGCTTGCGTTCTCTGCCCAAATTATGTGATGAAACTGTCCAAAGCTTTGCTTGCGTTCTCGGGAGCTCTAATGGTTCAGGTTATCACGGAATTCATATCTATCTGGAATATGCTGCAAGATATACAATTGAATGAAGAAGAAGACACCTTCATTTAGAAATGGACTACTGACAAACAATTTACAACAGCTTCAGCATATCAGGCATTCTTCATTGGTCAGCAAGCAATTGCAGGTGCAAAGGAATTGTGCAAGACCAGAGCACCACCTAAGAGCAAACAGTTCATTTGGGAGGTCCTACATGATAGATGCTGGACGGCATGGCGAAGGAAAAAACGAGGGCTGCAACAATACGACATTTGCTCATTTTGCTTACAAGAATCGGAGACGATCTCACACCTGCTCATTGGGTGCTCCTATAGCAAGGTCACCTGGTTCTCTTTCCTACAGAAGGTTGGATGGGGAAGTCTTTTCCCAAATAGTCAGGGGATTATATTTGCTGATTGGTGGACAATGTCCAGAAAATAGCTATCCAAACCTTCGCGTAAATCCTTTGACTCCCTTGTAATCCTCATCTCATGGATGCTTTGGAAGGAGAGGAATCGTCGAGTGTTTGAGCAGCTTAAACAAAACCAACATGGAGTTGATGTGGCAAATTATTGAGGAGGGTTGGACTTGGGTTGTAGCAGGGTATAAACCCTTGTCGGATGTGCTACAGTGGTCTAGTAGGGGTCAGGTCGCTGCGGTCTCGCGCATGTAATTGTGTGTTTGTATCTGCCTGACCATCCTCTGCATGGTTCGGGTGTAAACTCTTAATTTGATTTCCTCTTAATGAAAAACGTGCTTAGGCACGGTCGCGAAAAAAGAAACTGTCCAACTCCCTCTTTTTGCGGTGCCGTTTCTCCAAACAATGTTGAAACATCTTGAACATCCATATATATTCAGGATGATATTGATCATAATGTCTTGGGAGTATCTAGGCCATGAGAACCAAGATGTCACACTTCAAAGATGCGGAGAAATCTTTAGACATGAATTCATCAGGGTTATCCATTGGTCGATAAAGAAATATCTAACAGCAATATCGTGATGGCTAGACTTAGTGTTGTTTATTTCTCCTTTTTCCCTTATTGATGTTGTAACTAAATTCTTTTTATATTTAATATATTTAATTAGTAGATGTGCCTCACTCCTGTTCCGTAAAAAAATAAAAGGGAGAAATATAACATTTTTTAGTTGAACAGGAATGGTAAATAAAACACCATTTTCTTTCTAGAAATCTAACTTGTAAAGTGACAAGCATGGAATTTGACAAATTTGAAATCCAAGAAACATGAGTGAGCTTGATGGTTACTCCATCTAGTCAATCCTTGGCCCCAAAGTGCTAGGCGTCTTGGACTGCAATAGTCAAAGGAACTCCCATTTAGCCTGCAGGGTACACTTGAAACTATATATTATATGCTTGCTAGCATTCTGAGGTTTTAGTTGTACACCTATGTACTCTCGGCGAGGCATTGGCTTTATCACCTTAGCATTCTAGATTTCTGGCGAGGCGCAAACCGCAGGCACGAGCCCTCACCCATTCGGACTGTCGACGTGCGGTCGGGCGCCAGCCTCCACCGCCTGGGGCGCGGCCGGGTGGACCCAAGCGTGTGCGCTAGCCGCGTCCCGGTCGCTCAGGTCGTGGCGCACGGGAGCCAGGCGTGGGGCGGCGGGGCCAGGCGCGGGGCGGCAGGACCCAGTCACGGGACGCGGGGCCAGGCGTGAGCGGTAGTCCCCGGCCGCTCGGGATCCAGGCCTAGGTGCCACCCTTCTGTAAGGCATAGAGGACCCATAAATGATGCAGGCAATGGGTGCTTATTTTCCTCACATTGCTGGTATTCCTGGCCAGCCCATTTTTGGTACGTAGTTAGTAGCCGTGTCGGGAGGCTGCAAAGATGATGAAAACTATGGGGTGGCTTCTTTATACTCAAAAGTACAGTAATTTGACCAATTGCTATGCCAATGCAATGGACGAGAGAAATCTAAGCGGGAATAAGAGAGCAAACAAGGAACAATCTTTCGATCAAAAGTTTGAGAAGACGAATGCAGCTTTGCTTATCAGTTGCATGAAGGGTTACCCAGTCTAGGTTGTACGGTATGCTTTTTATTTTTGCCAAGCTTATACATACTTGGAACTGCAGCGTTGTCCACCAAGCACATAATGTTAAGATCTACTGTTTTTTTATTTATTTATGTACCATTGGTGTTTTTATCATTGAGATATGCTTTTCTTAGTTTTTAATATTGAGATAATTTGATAGCCTGATTATCTGTAGAACTTAATATTCTCTTATATATGAACTTTCCCTTTCTACACTCTCATAAAATATCTCATAAAGAGAAGCGCTCTTTCTATGCTCCTGGATTTGGTTTGAGGTACGATGAATTTGTATAATTAAGAAATGCTGGAGGAAGATCGGTATTCAAGTAATTTTGCTGGTAATGCAAAAGTATGGGAGAATGCTTCTGCAATCTCTATAGAGGAGTGCAAATTACTTGAATACCAATTTTCCTCGAGCATCTCTCAATTCTATAAACTCCATCATACCTCAAACCAGATTTTAAAGCATATGAAGATCGTTTCCCTTTGTAAGACCTTATAAAAGGGTGTAGCAAGGCAAAGTTCATATATAAGACACTATTAATTACTACAGATAATCACACTATCAATATTAGAAACCGAGAAAAACATATCTCATTGGCAAGAAACACCAATAGTACATAAATAAATACAGAAGCAGTAGTTCTTAATGCCATGTATTTGGTGGACAACATTGTAATCAGGAATAAGCTTGGCAAAAATAAAAACCATACCACATAACCTGAACTGTGTAACTCCTCATGCAACTAATAAGTAAATCTGCATTCATCTTCTCAAATTTTTAATCAAAAGATTATTCCATGTTTGTTCCCTTTTTCCGGCTTAGATCTATCTCACCACTACATTAGTATATACAAATTACTATACCTCTGGTATAAACAAACCACTCCCCATGGTTTTCAACATCTTTGTAGCCGCCTAACAATGCCACCGACTGAGCATCAAACGTGAATTGACCGGTAATATCAACAATATAAGGAAAATGAACACCCCATTGCCAGCATTCAAGCAAGACTTCCCATGTCTCCCCAACTCAAACACTTTGTTTAGAAGCAAACTAACTACATTTGTGAAACAAAGGACAAGAAAAACTAATCACTTTCCTATTTAATATTTTCTTAAATAAATAATTGCAATTGAAAAGTATAGAGCTTCTATTTCCAAGCAAGACAACTAACCATGTTAACAAGGTGGAAAAGCATAATAATTGAAGATCTATATAAAGAGATGCAGTCATTTGTCATCGTTACATATACTAAGGCACAAATTTCTATCAATAGAAAAATCAATTTGGATATACACATATCAATAAAATGGCTCAAGCATAACAATCTAGAGATGGAAGTGATGGAACACACAAGGGTGAGGAGCACAGCTGCTAACCACTACGGAGAAAATAAAATAAAATAAAATAAAATTTGAGACTACACTCAGGTGGCACTGATACAAAAGCAAACAACGGAAAATCTAACAAAAAACACACAAGCATGCAGCTCATGCTTGGTCGGAGAAGCCAATAAAACACGTATTGCTAATCACTTTATCAAACAAACACAGAAAAATGCTTAGGGGAGAATTCGATCAATTGAACAAGTTGCTTGCGAGTGCTCTGGTTACCATTGTACTTCGACGAGGGGGCTGCAGTCCTACCAGGAGCTCGGTAACTAGGTGCACTGGCATCGGACTTTGCATCATCATGGTGTCAGCGCGGCGCCGCGGCGGTTGGGCACTGGGCTCTTGGGCTCTTGTAGTGCCGCCATTGGGACCTTCGCACCGGCGGCCAGGATGCCGTGCAAGACGCGGCCATCGATTGCCAGCTCAGGACCGGGCCGACAAAAACCGAGGCCTTGTATGAAACTTTATAGTGGGGCCTACTAAACTAACTAAATAGAACAAAAATCATATATAGTAAATATATCAAAAATAGTATAAAAATACATAAAAAATCGTACCTATTTAGTTTGCATAATCATTTTTTGAACAACTTTATTCTTGTAGTGTTCCTTGAAATGAAATCTTCAATGATAAATTTATAATCAATATTCTCCAACAAGCCACTTTCAAGTGCTATCATGTACTCCAAAAAAAAGTGATATCATGGCCAAATCTTTAAATTCTCTATCATTGTCTCTTTTTACGCTTTTGGCAACCAGAATCGTATTTTCTAGATTGATTCGTAGACGACATTCCTTTGATCCTAGAATGTCTAGAAAATACATACAAAAAATAAAAAAACATAATCAATAATTAAACAAGTAATGAATCATTTATTAAATCTTTAGAAGACATGACTAACATAATTAAGGGAAAATTAGCAGATTAATATATTAGCTTACTACTTTTATTGGTTGATCGCTGCGGGGCGGCGTCGCGGCATACGTCCGTCCGTCTCGGCGCCCGGCGACCGGCGAGAAGGGCAAATCCGCGCGACTGCGTCGGCCGTCGGGTGTGATGCGAACTTGCGGAGTCGGCGGACGAGAATCGACAAATTGAATCGCTACTTTACTTAATTGTTACTCCCTCCGTTCCTAAATGTAGGTCGTTTGATTTTTTTAACCCCAAGTTTGATCGCTTCGTCTTATTCAAAATTTTGTGTAAATTATCATATTTTTTATGATGGCTTGCTTTATTAATATATCCGGATCTGGGGACGATATGTCCCTGTGGACTTTGTTGTCCTCGACACGGGGAACGAGCATTCGTTTCCCCTTGTGTTGGGCCGACCATTCTTGAACACCACCCGGGCTAGGATCGATATGGATGCGAGAGAAATCTCGTTCCGTATCGACGGAAGGTTGACTTACTTCAAGTTTCAACCCCGGGAAGAAAGGAAGGCAGAGCCACTCACACCGGAGCAGAGGAGCGCTGAGTGTTTCCTTAAGGCTCTCATTAATGGAGAGCTGGAAATACTCGGTGGTGAGCAGCTCAAGTGGAACGAGCCGACAAAACTGACGGGTGCAGAAGAAATGGATTTCCTCGTAAAGAAATACGAGGAAGAACAAGCCCTCTGGAATTCTCCAGAGACGCCGATCCCACCACCACCGACACCGAAGAAGAAGAACAAGAAAAGGTGGCGGAAGAAGGTTGCATCCGAAGGTTGCATCGTCCGAGTCGTCTACTCCGGGACCGGACGATGACAAAAGTAACTGAAGACAGGAGAAGTCCCGCTCGTGGACTTAAAAGCTGAGCTCTCGCCGCGAGGAAAACCGGTATGTATCCCATATTTCCCTTCCAATTTTTAAATTTCCAATTGCATTTGCATGTTTCCCTTTCCAAAATAAATGAACTACTTGTGCAATTAATTTTAAAGAGAGTAGAGAATTTGCAAGCATGGTAAAAATAAATGGACATCATGCTGAAATTTAATTAAAGTGGGTGTAATTTGTAACTTTCATCATTTTTACCCCTTGTAGAACATCTCCATCTATTTACCATCACCACCAACTAGCACCAAACATGTCTACCCCACTAAAAATGGCTGCACACTCACCAATTATCACAAACATGACAGCATGGGGATGACTCCATTAATTTTCACTTTGGAAATGTCACATTTGCATCTTACCTACCACTAAAATCCACTAAAAATGTCCTTGGAAATGTGACATGACCAAAGTGGAAATTAGTGGAGTCACCCCCATGCTGCCATGTTTGTGATAATTGGTGAGTGTGCAGCCATTTTTAGTGGGGTAGACATGTTTGGTGCTGGTTGGTGGTGATGGTAAATAATTGGAGATGTTCTAGAGGCCTATAAATTGCTGGCCAAGCTTCCTTGCTTCCTTGCACCATTCACACACTCATACATTTTGAAAATTCTGCTAGGAAGCTCTCTCTCCCTCTCAAGTTCTTTGCTCTAGTGCTTGCTCAAGATCTTCCCAAGTTCTTGCTCAAGTTTTGGTTCACTTGCATCACTAGAAAACCTCAAAAATATTTTGCTCTTGTTGTGATCTTGTGCTGAATTTTGGACGATTTTGTGGTGGTCACCGACACCCACAAGAACGACTAACCTTTTGTGGTGGTTTTCATCCCCGCAAGAACGATTGACTATCTCGAACGACTGACTTGATTTTCTTGTGCTAACCATATTTATATTCAGTCCTTCGGGTAGTCGTTGTCGCACTAACCTTTTGCAGGAATCGTGTCGAAGTTCTTCACTTCGCTCCGTCGTTCCGCCCGGCTGTTTTTTATTTTCGCTTTCCAGGGGGTAGCTCTGGGCTTTATACGTCACCAGAAAAAAATCGCTCAATTCGGGGTCCGGTCGGTGAAGATATATACATTCAGGACAAGTTTCGGACTTAGATGCATTCCGGGCCGACGAACACTGTCGAAACGAATCGATCACTCCACGCCTCTGACTCCATCGTGATCTACCTTGTGTCGTTAGTCTCCGGTGTCGATATTTGGCACCAGTCGGACGATAGCGAATGGTGGCGGATCCGGCCGTGAACCGCGCCCGGTACGGACCCCGTGGAACACTTTTTGTGGACTATTGTGGTAATTATTTTTTATAAAAATCTCAACACATCAAATTTTTTATTTTCGCTTTCCAGGGGGTAGCTCTGGGCTTTATACGTCACCAGAAAAAAATCGCTCAATTCGGGGTCCGGTCGGTGAAGATATATACATTCAGGACAAGTTTCGGACTTAGATGCATTCCGGGCCGACGAACACTGTCGAAACGAATCGATCACTCCACGCCTCTGACTCCATCGTGATCTACCTTGTGTCGTTAGTCTCCGGTGTCGATATTTGGCACCAGTCGGACGATAGCGAATGGTGGCGGATCCGGCCGTGAACCGCGCCCGGTACGGACCCCGTGGAACACTTTTTGTGGACTATTGTGGTAATTATTTTTTATAAAAATCTCAACACATCAAATTTTTTATTTTCGCTTTCCAGGGGGTAGCTCTGGGCTTTATACGTCACCAGAAAAAAATCGCTCAATTCGGGGTCCGGTCGGTGAAGATATATACATTCAGGACAAGTTTCGGACTTAGATGCATTCCGGGCCGACGAACACTGTCGAAACGAATCGATCACTCCACGCCTCTGACTCCATCGTGATCTACCTTGTGTCGTTAGTCTCCGGTGTCGATATTTGGCACCAGTCGGACGATAGCGAATGGTGGCGGATCCGGCCGTGAACCGCGCCCGGTACGGACCCCGTGGAACACTTTTTGTGGACTATTGTGGTAATTATTTTTTATAAAAATCTCAACACATCAAATTTTTTATTTTCGCTTTCCAGGGGGTAGCTCTGGGCTTTATACGTCACCAGAAAAAAATCGCTCAATTCGGGGTCCGGTCGGTGAAGATATATACATTCAGGACAAGTTTCGGACTTAGATGCATTCCGGGCCGACGAACACTGTCGAAACGAATCGATCACTCCACGCCTCTGACTCCATCGTGATCTACCTTGTGTCGTTAGTCTCCGGTGTCGATATTTGGCACCAGTCGGACGATAGCGAATGGTGGCGGATCCGGCCGTGAACCGCGCCCGGTACGGACCCCGTGGAACACTTTTTGTGGCCTATTGCGGTAATTATTTTTTATAAAAATCTCAACACATCAAATTTTTTATTTTCGCTTTCCAGGGGGTAGCTCTGGGCTTTATACGTCACCAGAAAAAAATCGCTCAATTCGGGGTCCGGTCGGTGAAGATATATACATTCAGGACAAGTTTCGGACTTAGATGCATTCCGGGCCGACGAACACTGTCGAAACGAATCGATCACTCCACGCCTCTGACTCCATCGTGATCTACCTTGTGTCGTTAGTCTCCGGTGTCGATATTTGGCACCAGTCGGACGATAGCGAATGGTGGCGGACCCGGCCGTGAACCGCGCCCGGTACGGACCCCGTGGAACACTTGTTGTGGACTATTGCGGTAATTATTTTTTATAAAAATCTCAACACATGAAATTTTGTATTTTCGCTTTCCAGGGGGTAGCTCTAGGCTTTATACGTCACCAGAAAAAAAATCGCTCAATTCGGGGTCCGGTCGGTGAAGATATATACATTCATGACAAATTTCGGACTTAGATGCATTCCGGGCTGACGAACACTGTCGAAACGAATCGATCACTCCACGGCTATGACTCCATCGTGATCTACCCCGTGTCATTAGTCTCCCGTGTCGATATTTGGCACCAATAGGACGATAGCGAATGGTGGCGGACCCGGCCGTGAACCGCGCCCGGTACGGACCCCGTGGAACACTTTTTGTGG
>OAMR01000952.1:0-29652 GCA_900205405.1 Echinochloa crus-galli
CCTCTCCAGTCTCCCCGCGCGGCCGCGCCCCTCCGCCTCGCCTCCTCTCCCCGCGCGCCGCCGCATCTTCTCCGCCTCGCCCCGTATCTCCTTCGCCGCATCTCCTCCGCCTCGCCTCCTCTCGTCTCCCCGCACGCCGCCGCATCTCCTCCGCCTCGCCATGCGGAGCTGTTTGGCACCGGCGACTTGGCCACCTTAGTCCACAAAATTTACAGCATTTAGCTTCCCAATTTCACATTCCATGTATTAATAAAATGCCCACATCCTCTGTATGTGATGCTTGTCAAAAGGGACGCCATGTGCGGCTACCTTTCCACCATTCTCATTCTGTTACCTACTTTCCCTTTTAAATAATTCATTGTGATCTCTGGACGTCACCTATTGCTAGTTTCACTGGTTATAAATATTATCTTGTTATACTTGATGATTATTCTCATTATTTGTGGACTTTTCCCTTACGTGCCAAATCAGATGTCCCTGCTACTCTCCAACATTTCTATGCATTTGTTCTGAATCAATTTCACATGTCTATTCAAAGTGTCCAATGTGACAATGGCAAAGAATTTGACAATGCTCTTCTTCGCACTTTTCTTACTACGCATGGCATTTCCTTTCGCTTCTCTTGTCCATATACCTCCTCCCAAAATGGCAAAGCTGAGCGTGCTCTTCGCACCATTAATGATGTCTTGCGTACATTGCTCTTTCAAGCTCACTTGCCTTCGCAATTTTGGGTTGAGGCCTTGCACACTGCAACCTATCTTCTAAATCGACGTCCGTGCAAACCACTTCATCTTGAAACCCCATACAGACGCCTGTTCCTAGAGGATCCCCAATATAATCATCTTCGTGTATTTGGCTGTTTATGTTACCCTAACCTCTTACCCACCACACCTCACAAATTAGCTCCTCGTTCAACACCCTGTGTTTTTCTTGGTTATTCTGCTTGTAGCATCTTGACTGGCGTGTGATTTCCATCACCGCTCATGTAATCTTGTGTGTATTTTGTACTGCCTATATATAGGCTCCTGATATATCAATACAAGGTGTCGCATTCCATACTCCTGCATGGTTATCAGAGCCTGACAATCCTGATCCTATCCCATCTATCTTCTCTTTTTTTTTCGCCATGAGCGAATCCACCACGGCGGCGCTCCAAAGCGCCTCTGCTGCGGCCATCATCTCTGCGGCGGCCCCCGCCGCGGCTTCTGCTGCTGCGTCGTCCTCCTCCAATTCCATCCAAGGAGTCAATATCAAGGGGCTGATTCCGATCACCCTTGATATGCAATCCGACTGCTATCGACGCTGGAAGAATCACTTCCGCATCGTCCTCGGGCGCTTCCGTCTTCTTTCCCATATCGACTCGGACGCGACGTCTCCCAACGATCCGGCCTGGGTGCAAGCCGATCTCACCATCGTCATGTGGCTTCATGCCACTCTCGGCGACGATCTCATGGACATGGTGATGTCCGACAACCCAACGGCTCGCACCGTCTGGACCAAGATCGAGAGCTTCTTCAACGCTAACAAGCCCAGCCGTGCGGTCCATCTGGAGGCCGAACTGCACGCGTTTGCACAAGGTGACTTATCTGTTTCTGCATATTGTCATAAGCTTCGGACGATTGCCAACTCCCTCGCCGACTGCGATGAGCCGGTGAGCGAGCGCGCCCTCGTTCATCAGCTAATCAGTGGCATCGACAAGCGCTTCGGCACCATCAAGACGCTGCTGCCCACGCTCAACCCCTTCCCCATGTTCATCGAAGCTCGGGATCACCTACTTTGTGAGGAGCGCGCGCAACTCAAGTCTTCACCACCGGCCTCCACCGAGTCTGCTCTCATCGTCGACGGCTCCTCCGACTCCTCCGGCGGTGCGCACACCGACACCGGCAGCCGCGGCTCCACCAACACCAACCGCGGCGGCGGTCGTGGCGGCCGCAGCGGCGGTCGGGGCAGCGGCGGTCGTCGAGGGATGTCGGAGCTTGCCGTGGGGAGCCTACTGTGCGGATTGAGATGTGTATAAGAGACAGGTGGCGGGCGCAGCGGCGGTCGCGGCAGCGGCGGTCGTGGACCTTCTGGCCGCGGCTCTCAGCCCTCCCTTCCAGCGTGGATCCCATACTATCCACAATGGGGGGGAGCTCACTGGAGCACTCCTGGCGCGCCTGCTGCGCCCTGGCGGGCACCGTGGACCGGCGCCACTGGCCCCGGTGTCCTCGGCTCCCGTCCGCCCGCGAACGCCGGCCAGGCCTACCCCGCCTTCACTACGCCGGCACCACTTCTTCAGCAACCCGGCACCATGTCTGCACCACTCAGCGCGCCATCTTGGGACACCAATGGCCTCATCGCCGCACTCCATGATGCCTCGCTTCATCAGCCACCTCCCGCCGGCGCTTGGTTCATGGACACCGGTGCCAGTTCTCACATAACCGGCGACCAAGGTAACTTGCCCATTTATTGTCGTTCTTCACTGCATAATTCTTCTTGTATTGTTGTTGGAAATGGATCTACTCTTCCAATTCTCGGCACAGGCAGTACCTCTCTCTCCACTCCTACTACTTCCTTCCTGTTACACAATGTTCTTCACACTCCTCACATTGTCAAGAATCTAATTTCTGTACGCAAGTTTACCAAAGATAATGCCTGTTCTGTTGAATTTGACCCTGATGGCTTTTCTGTTAAGGATCTTCTCACCAAGACAATCCTCATGAGATCCAGTAGCCATGGCGACCTTTACCCCTTCGGTGCCACCTCCTCGACAGTACCAGCAGCTCTCCATGCATCCCAAGTCTCCTCCACTGATGTTTGGCACCGGCGACTTGGCCACCTTAGTCCACAAAATTTACAGCATTTAGCTTCCCAATTTCACATTCCATGTATTAATAAAATGCCCACATCCTCTGTATGTGATGCTTGTCAAAAGGGACGCCATGTGCGGCTACCTTTCCACCATTCTCATTCTGTTACCTACTTTCCCTTTTAAATAATTCATTGTGATCTCTGGACGTCACCTATTGCTAGTTTCACTGGTTATAAATATTATCTTGTTATACTTGATGATTATTCTCATTATTTGTGGACTTTTCCCTTACGTGCCAAATCAGATGTCCCTGCTACTCTCCAACATTTCTATGCATTTGTTCTGAATCAATTTCACATGTCTATTCAAAGTGTCCAATGTGACAATGGCAAAGAATTTGACAATGCTCTTCTTCGCACTTTTCTTACTACGCATGGCATTTCCTTTCGCTTCTCTTGTCCATATACCTCCTCCCAAAATGGCAAAGCTGAGCGTGCTCTTCGCACCATTAATGATGTCTTGCGTACATTGCTCTTTCAAGCTCACTTGCCTTCGCAATTTTGGGTTGAGGCCTTGCACACTGCAACCTATCTTCTAAATCGACGTCCGTGCAAACCACTTCATCTTGAAACCCCATACAGACGCCTGTTCCTAGAGGATCCCCAATATAATCATCTTCGTGTATTTGGCTGTTTATGTTACCCTAACCTCTTACCCACCACACCTCACAAATTAGCTCCTCGTTCAACACCCTGTGTTTTTCTTGGTTATTCTGCTGATCACAAAGGTTACAGGTGTCTTGATGTCCAATCCAGGAAGATCATCATCTCACGCCATGTGATTTTTGATGAATCTTCCTTTCCATTCTCTACCACGGCCACAGCCCCATCCGCCACACCAAATCTTGCACAATCTTCCTCGGATCTGCTGCTGCCATCTGCGTGCTCTCCGACCTCGTCCACAGGAATGCCCGCCGGCCTCCCTTCCTCCACTCTCCCGCTGCCACCTGCCGGCCCGGCGATTCCCCCGGACCCGCCTGCACCAGATTCACCTGGCATCACGATCTCCTCTCCACTTGCAGAACATTCACCCGAACACACTCCAAGCAACCATTGTATATTGCGACAATATCAGTGCCATGTATCTATCTTCAAATCCAGTACATCACCAGAGGACCAAGCATGTCGAAATTGATTTACATTTCGTTCGTGACAGAGTTTCTCTTGGGGAAGTCAAGGTTCTGCATGTGCCTTCACGTTTTCAGTTTGCAGATGTGTTCACCAAAGGCTTACCAACAGCTTTGTTTGAAGAATTCAGAACCAGTCTGCAAGTGTCTCCACGTCCAGACTGAGGGGGGATGTTGGAGACCTATTCTTTCGGCTGACACAGTCCATATATGCAGGCATCACGGAGCCAACTCCTCACGTCGTCCACCTGCCTCCGTAGATGTAGCATCTTGACTGGCGTGTGATTTCCATCACCGCTCATGTAATCTTGTGTGTATTTTGTACTGCCTATATATAGGCTCCTGATATATCAATACAAGGTGTCGCATTCCATACTCTGCACGACCCATTAGCAGGCTAGTCTATCTGTATATATATCTCCGGCCGCAGTGTAGCGTTTCCGGATCCGGACTGACAGCCCGATCGCAGCGAAAGCAGCATTCGTGTTTCCCTAGAAAGGCAAGTAGTACGCTAGTAACAGCTCGTATATTCCTCGATCGTTCCCTCTGATTGGGAGTACATATATATATCTGCCAAGAGAAAGATATGATATGGCCCATTCATATATGCACTCTTCACAGTAATGATATATATCTAATTGCAGCTGTAAAGCGAGAGAAAAAGAACCAAAGCGTTGCAATGTAACGCAAAAGGCATAATAAAGCATCACAGTGTATTGCACCGGCACCGAAGCGTGCTAGGCACATGAAGGACGACGAAGCTGAGAAGAAGGAGAAGCAATAATTAAAAAAAAAACGAAAGAATGGAGCCATGGCCCCATGCATGGGCGCGTACCACGAGGACCCCATGCTGCAGGAGCACCGGCTGCCCCGCGCGCGCGCCGCCGCCGCCGCCGCCGCCGCGGCCCCTCGGGATCCTTTGCAAGCTCAGGATGTACCCGTCCGCCGTCGTCACCTGCGTATATATCCAGAGCAATCAATCCAATCATCAGGATGATACACGCAAAATCTTTCTTTCCTTTCTTCTTTTTTTAAAAAAAAAAATTCCCCTGCGTGCCGGCCAGTCAGCATGCAGGTGAAGGAAGATACGCATGCAGAGTTCATTCATTTATTCGGCCGGGATCATGCATGTCGAGGAGCGAGCTAGATCATCGATCGATCGAGCTCGAAGGATTAGAGAGAACGTACGTACCTGATGCTCCTCGCCGTGCGTCGTCGTAGTGGCAGTGGTGTGGTGGTGGCGATCGATCGAGACGAGCAGACACGCGTGCGCGCGGGGGGTATTTAAAGTGCGCGGCCGCCGGGGATAGATGCCGATGGACGGTTGGATCAGAAGCATTACGCGGATCAGAAATGCACAGGGTGCAAGCTAGCGACTGTGGCACTTTGAATTTGGGAGGTTGAATTTGGAAGTAACATGTCACTTCGTAATCATTGCGCTACTGTAGCATTTCGTTTGTATTTGTGAAATACTGTCAAAAAAATGATTAATTAGGCTTTAAATGTTCGTCTCGCAGAGTACATTAAAACTGTGCAATTTATTTTTGATTTCATAACATTTAGTACTTTATACATGTTATGACATTTTAATGTGATGTAAAATCTTTTTTTTTGCATAATAAATTTGAAAGTTGCTTTTTAGAACTAAAGAAAGCCTGTGTGTGAACATGGGAGTCGTGGCGCCTCGCTTTCTTGGAGAGATCATCAGGCACGTACAGTAACTCTGCATCATCGTCTACACGGTAGTCGGTAAAAGGTAACTGCAGCGGTGTGTGTGGCCTCCCGAAACAAGAAAATAGTAGCCCGCGACTGAAACAGAATATTGATTCATGTCCGTTTAAAAACTCGATCTAAAACAGAAATGCTACTTAAAGGATGCTGCGACTATTCATTAGTGTGTTAAAACTCCTCCGGCAAATTGCCTGTACTAGCGTGCAGTCGATCATGCTGTATACGAATTTTCCTAGCAGTGATACTCTTTACGCTGCCACGACAGTGACGCCAACGGCTCCCGTCCATCCATGGCTGTGTTTAGTTTCAAAAAGTAGTAGTGAAAGTTTGGAGAAAATGTCACATCGGACACTGTAGCACTTTTCGTTTGTTTATGGTAAACATTGTCCTATCATGACCTAACTAGGTTTAAAAGATTCGTCTCGTCGTGTACATCAAAACCATCTAATTAGTTTTTTTATTTATCTACATTTAAGACTTCATGCACGAGGAGAGAGATTTGATGTGATAGGTGAATAGTGATGTGTGGAGAGAGAAAGTTTGGGAATTTTGAGAAACTAAACACAGCCAGCCGCAAGGTCGGGTCAACCACGGAATTCTGGTCTAACAGTGACCGCAGTAAATGCTAGTAGGAACATTAGGGTACCGTGTTCATCTCACAATTAAACTATACTGCTATGTTAGCAACGTTGCCATTTTTGTCATAGATGAATTTCTAGTAATTTTTTTTACCACGAATGCATTATGCATGAAACTAGTTTGTAATCCATCGGGTAATTTTCAAAGATATATCAGTATAAAAAATTTATCGATAATCTTGGACCCTAGCTAATGGAATATCTGGTTGTTAGATATGTATCGGGTGATGATAGGCAAAAGTGCATGCACCATCATTTGTTGTTGTTCATGCATGATTATAGTGCATTACTAAGCAAATAAAGTTTTTTGAGGTGGTACATCCAGAATGTTGGAGCAATAAAAGACGCAATGTTGTCCAAAAAGAACGTAGTAGCCATTAGCTAGTGGCGCATGTAATGGTGGAGCAATACACTTATCTCTTCATGCAAAAACACATAAATCCCTACTGTACTTCCTAAATGCTGAGCTAGAGCTGTAAGAAAATCACACCTTTCATTCTTTTTTTTTTGTTTTGCACATGGGAGAGAAATGGACCAGTGACTGTCGGCAAGCATAATACTAATACTCTGTACATGAAGTTGCGTCGGAATTCGACAGGATAGTAGTATTCGTCTGCTGCGAACATTTTCGCCTCTCCCAGCTGATGGGCATAAAACCAAGTCGAGTCAAGCAACAACATGCATGTCCTCGCACGGGATGACATGATCAACTTCGCTTGGACTTTCAGACATCAGCGTGGGCTCTGCTCGTCAGCATCCCAGTACTCCGCACATCTAGGCAGGCACCTCTCTCATCTCTCACACCACTCCTTTTTTGTTTTTGGTACTTTCTCACAGCACCACCCTTTTTTTTTGTTTTTTGATACTTTCTCACACCACTCCCTTGAACATGCAGAGGAGCCCTTAGCTTTCTTGGGTTCAGACACACGCCGCCGACGATGATGGCGGAAGGCCCCAGCTCCAAGCAAGACACTAACACTAGCTAGTGAGAAACGGACACGCCTCCAATGCTCCATGCTCCCGACCTGATCGCTTTGGTTTCGTTGGGCTAGCTCTGGGAGAATCCTCCTCATCTCCTCGCGTCTTTTCTTGCGGGAACAAGGCTTCGAGTAGCGTCCGTGCCTTCTCGGTAACCGAAGGCGCGTGCGAGGCGGCAATCATCTCATCGGTCGGGCTCCTTAACAGCTGAACATTCCAATCCTCTGAAGAAAAAAGGAGACTGGCCGGGCGTCAGCTCAAGCGTTCACACATCTCTAGTCTGTTTATTATTAGTGCGTAAGATAGTGCTGGAGTCACTCAACTCACAAGTGAGTGATCCAGTCAGTCAGTGCCCTGTTGGTGCTGGCAACTGGAGGTGGTCTTTTTGCTGCTGTTGCAGCACTAGCTAGTTCGGTGCCTCAGATTGTAGAGTAGAACGTGAACGTGTGCAATCCATTGCCATCGCCCATTGGTGAGTGCACTCCCATCTTCCTATAGAATAATAGGCCATTACATACCCTATACCTCTAACAAAAAATTGTAGCGATCGATGGGAATCAAAGTATAGCCAAATAAACCATCTTGTTGCAATCTGTAAATAGAACGTACAGCCTCCATATAAAAGGATTAGCCTTAAAGCTAAAGATATATCCGCTGTGTTTAGTTCCCACCAATTCACCAAACTTTTCAAAATTCTCTTTCCAAACATCATTTTTCACCTATCACATCAAATCTCTCTCCTCGTGCATTGAACACTAAACGTGGGTAAATAAAAAACTAATTACATGGTTTTGATGTACACGACGAGACGAATCTTTTGAGCCTACTTAGGTTATGATAGGACAATATTTACCACAAACAAACGAAAAGTGCTACAGTGCGCTATAATGTCCGATGTGACATTTTCTCCCTTTTCTCCCTTTCACATTTTGGAACTAAACACAGCCATCTTTTGATATATTATTTGCATGAAGTTGGCAGGGCTTTGAGAGAGTTGCCAAATTCTCCCGTCAACAAGTGGTCCTCCTCCTCCACGACCTGTCTGTCGTCGCTTCAATGTGTTCTTCTTTCCCAATCGAGATCAAACGGCGACAATCTGGACTCTGGAGCTGACTGGAACTTGTCTTCAGAGTTCAGACTTCCATTGGAAGAAGTAAGCTGTCGTCAGAACGGAATGCTCGCCACGCCATTACCAGCCATACGATGGGTCGGTCTCGGTTCCCCCAGTTTCCACGTCTGTAGGAGCAGATCGAGGTCACACTCATATCCTGCAGCAGTAGTGCCAAGCAATTGAGTGCAAGCAACGTGGCCGTAGCTGCATCTATTGTTCGAGGTCATCAATTCTATTCGCTGTGTTTAGTTCCCCGTCCCATCACCAAAATTCCCAAAATTCTCTCTCCAAACATCACTATCCACCTATCACATCAAATCTCTCTCCTCATGCATGGAATACTAAACGTAGGTAAATAAAAAAACTAATTGCATGGTTTTGATGTACACGACGAGACGAATCTTTTGAGCCTAGTTAGGCCATGATAGGACAATGTTTACCACAAACAAACGAAATGTGCTACAGTACGCTACAGTGTCCGATGTGACATTTTCTTCAAACTTTCTCCTACACTTTTTGGAACTAAACACAGCCACTATCTCCCAAGCTGGCAAAGGGAAAGAAGGAGTGAAAGGAATTATGCTCCATTTGATGGCCTTTATCAGTTATCCTGAACGACGAACGATCGCACGGTAGGGTTCTACTATAAATGAAAAGGCAGAGCACCTGCTGTATTTGCTCAAAAAATCGCACGGTAGGTCTGCTGGTTGCTCTTATGAAGCAAGCTGAAAAAAAGGGCAAAGATTCTTGCCATCTTGGTGATGACTGTCAGTGTGTGCTTGTTAGCCTCCTTTTGACATTGGAGTCGCAACTGCCAGTTGCCACTGTGTTAGGCCAGTCTCAGTGGGAGGGCCACGCGAGTGTTATAGACATTATTTTTTTAGAATCACACAGTACAACGTAGACGCTCACACACGCACGCACACTCACCCCTATAAATACACGTACGTAAACCCTACCCCTATGAGCACCTCCGAAGAACTGAGCACCGGCATCTGGCGTTTCCCGAAGTCACCATTGGCACCTCGTTGTCGACGGGAACGCCGCTTACCACTTGACGCATAGCGCCGGAAAATCCTGGAAAAATATCAGGAAAAGGTGCGAACACCAGGATTTGAACCCTGGTGGTGGCGGGTAGCGTCACACTGGACCGTTCTACCATTGGACTACAAGCCCAATCGCAGACATTAAATTTGATAACATGTAAATGTGAAAAAAGAAGAGGGTCATGAAATGTAAGAGGAGTGTCATCAGCATGACCCTTCACTGATACAGTTCTTAAGATTCCAGTCTTGTATCGATGACCCTTCCACTGAGACTGACCTATCTTTTGAGTTTTGACACTGGAGTGGCTCCCTTTTGAGTCGAGATGTGCTTTGCTTTTCGACGTACCGGATGAGTACGAGATGGCCAGATGGCGCCATTATTATTGGGTCACAAGGCCCAACTGAAGCGATTTCGTTTCGTTTTGGCCCAAGTTTCCGGCCCAGGTCAATCTAAGGGCAGCAGCATTTGTACCAACCAAAAAGTCGAGCTCGGCCCGCTCGGTCTTTCTGAGTCCTGAGCCCAAATCTTCGAGCGACCAAGTTGGAATGAACCGGTGTTGCATTTTTTAAACATTTTTTTCGTCCAAGATATGCATTTTTAATCGCTATGATTGTTGGAAGAGGTCTGCTTCATCGATTAAGTAACGTGACTTATACGTGCCGGTCTCTTCTGGCAGTCTAAACTATCATGACTTTATGCGCCAGTCTCTTCTAGCAGTCTAAACTATACATTTGTTGTCCAGTTGTGCACAGGCCCGATCTGATTAGGTCGCAGTCGTTCCTCCTTATTTTTTATCAACCACTTTGTGTGTACGACCGCACAATGTTTGATCGATTTTTTTATTTTCTCGATCTTATCCTCAAACGCCGAGAATTCGAAATAGCGTGTCTTTGCTGTGCCAAGAGTCCCAAGTCATTTTCTATTGATTGGGATCTGATCCCCTCATTACGAAGGAACTTCAACGAATGTGCCATTAACATGATACTAAAATCCAGTGTGTCACCGTCGAAAATCAAATTTCAAAATACTCCAAGCATTACCGATGCCTAATTTGAGCCTTTTAGGGGTATGATTGTTACATTAAGCACTACCACATATGTCCATCTCGTGCTGCAGTTTTTTTTAGCATCACGTCAACCTCACTCTCGAAAAGGAGGCGACGGAGGCGATGGGGAGAGCTTGTCCAGTCAATAATCCCGTTTTTTTAGCCAAAAGAAAAAGAATCGCTAAACCCAACTGTCTCACGTCACACGCACCGCCCCGTGCTCCACATGTCAGTGAGAGGTTTCTGAAAACAGTGGGCACTGCTCACAGGAGCAAATGGAAGTACTATCTGAAACTGTCCCGAGGACATCAATGCACTCCTGCAGCCAGCAAGACCGGATTAGTTGGGTCCACAGCCATGCATGGTCCCCTTCTCCCCTGGCCCTGCATTTCAATCTGCAGCCACATTAATGGCAAAGGGAAAAAAGAAAAGATATCTTTAAAAGGCTTTTCAGTTATCAGAGCACACAGAAAACTTAACAAAATTCCAAAAAGGAAACCAAAACCAAAATGGACCAGCTGCTCCAAAGGCCAGGAGAGGAGGATCTACCTTTCATATTCCTTACTCTACAGCGAAATGCTCCAGGGAAAGATTTCCCAGAGAAACTCCGCTCCACCCCGGCCACGGTCCCTGCACCAGGCCTTCCTGCACCACGTGGGAAGGGCGCCGCGCCGGGCCGAGCCGGTCTGCATAAACCGCCTCCACGCATCCCCCCACTGGCCGCTCCCCCACCACCTCTTCCTTCCCCCACCCAAACCCCACCTCCTCCCCGTGTCAAAACCTCCGAGAGCCCCCGAAGCGATCGCCAGCTCAGCGCGCCGGCGACGGCGGCGGACGCCGGAGAGGAGAAGATGGAGGACGTGATGGACTCCGCGGTGGGGCCCCACTTCAGCGGCCTCCGACTCGACTCGCGACGCCTCTCCTCGTCCTCGCTCCCGTCCTCCCCCATCGCCAACGGCAACGGCAACGGCACGGCCGCCGCCGCAGCCAAAGGGCTCGCGTCCCCCAAGGAGGACGGGACCAGGAGGCCCTTCGTGATAGGTACCTGCTTTTCCTCGCCGCCGAGGCGGCCCGCCGATTGGCTTGTCTCTCTCTCGCGCGCTTGGGATTTTCCGCTTGCCGTGGTGCGGTTTTGAATTTCGGTGTGTTTTTTTTTAAACTCGTGGCTTTGATTTTTTTTTGAAGGCGTGTCGGGAGGGACGGCGTCGGGGAAGACGACGGTGTGCGACATGATCATCCAGCAGCTCCACGACCACCGCGTCGTGCTGGTCAACCAGGTGCGGCTTCTCCTGCTCCCCGGATTAATATATCTTTTTTGTGTGTTCTGAGCTTGTTCTGCTTGGGCTCTGTACTGCTGCTGCGTTATCGATGCGTTTCTGTAGCGAGCTCTAGTCATTTGATTGTTTTATGAATGCTTTGCCAAAATCATCATAGGCTTGGTTGCGGATTTGGATATTGTTTACTTTGTCGATGCTTCAAACTGCTTCTTCCATATAGGATTGCAGTCGTTGGTGCGTCAGAATGCTAATCGTTTGGGGATTTGGATTGGTTACGGTTAGATTATTTGTTGCTTTACTCCTAGTCGACATATAGATTTTCATATTAACTTGGAGTTAGTGGGGTAGGCTTCTGTGGCTTCTAAAGCATCTCATCGCATCGTCATAGTTTCTGAAAAAAAATATTGAATGGTGAAACAAGACACAGCCTACAAATCTTCAAGTCTTTTTACTTGTGGATACTGTTTGCTTTGAAATGGCTGTAGTTTATGTTATGCTGGTGCTGGCATGAAATGGTAGAGGTGCTTTGTCACTACAGAGGTTACAGAGGTGACTGCAGAGAACATCATTAGTTGGGCTATGGCATTGCAAATTGTTTACTTTGTCAATGGCCTCGTTCATACATAGTTGCAGTTGATGTTGTGTTAGGATGATCTTGGTTTGGGATATTAACTTGGACTAGGCTTGTATGACTGTTAAGGAATCTCATTGCATCTTCACAGTTGTTGAGAAATGAATCGAGCAGTAAAGCAAGGCACAGGGTACAAGGTGCCTTTAACCTCTGGTTATGTTTGTTTTGAAATGACTAGTTTTTGTTATGCTGACACTAGCATGAAATGCGAGGTACTTTTTCAATAGTCACTAGGAAGTGGCTGCACACAACATCACATGATGCAGGTCAAAAACTGATGTGCCTGCAGAACTAACTTGCCATTTCTGTAAATGTTGCTTGAGTCTGTTGAGTGTTTCCTAAAGAGTGTACACTATCTAAGTGCAATTGGCTTGAGTTGTTATTTTTGGTGTTCACTTGGAGATAGCTTTTAAGTTTCTTTAAGGCAAGTAGTTGACTTGTTGATTTATTTAAACTTGTAACAAGAAATTCATTGCGAGCAGCTTCTATTTGTTAGGCAGCATGAGTTCATTTATACTTGATTCACAAGTATGCATTTGCTCAAATCGTTGGCTACATTACATGTTGGTGAAGCTAGAAAAGTATCACTTTAAGAAACAATGCACAATGTTGCATTTGCATTCAATCATTTGTGTTCTGTCTCCGATGAAATAATCAGTACTGTCTTGTTTTATTTTTGTTGAATGCTGATCCGTGTGCTTGCGAGTTGCAAAGCATCCTGAGGCAGGCTGACAGTTATGATTCTATGAAAACCAGGTGTAGATAAATGGTTGCACCAAGAGATAGCAAACTACAAGTTGGCTATAGTAGGCTCAACTTCATATGCTCTGAAGGATTCTGACATCAATTGCATTTTCTCTGGGCTGTAATTTCTTGCAGGATTCATTCTACCGTGGTTTAACTGAGGAACAGTCTGAACATGTGCAAGACTACAATTTTGATCACCCTGGTACTTGATATGCAATCATGTGAAAATTTATGCTGTTTTTCAGTTTTCAGAGATTTAGTTCACTTTGGCTGAGATTTGTTTTTTTCCTTTCTTTTGCAGATGCATTTGATACAGATCAACTTCTTGAGTGCATGGGAAAGCTAAAAAGCGGGCAGCCTGTGAATATTCCTATATATGATTTTAAGAATCACCGGCGATGCTCTGAAAGTTTTAGAAAGGTAGTGATTACATAGTCAAACTATTGATGCAAAGAGAACAACCCCCTTATCATTTATGATATAATTTTCATGACCTTGTTTACAATGTTTTTGCCTCCTAAAATAGCAATCTGACATGAAAACCGGTGGCATGTCACACATGCTATTTATTGCGAGTGAACTTAAATTGTTTTACTGCGACTTCCTTTTTGTTTTTAGTGCGAATGCTATTGTAGTTTTCTGATTTTGTTGTTTCCTACTCTAGATATTGGCGCCAACCTATTGAATTTATTAGTAGGTATTTACTACGCATTTGAAGCTTTTGCTTTCAAATAATTTACATATGATAAAACAGTTGTAGAAACAGAAAACAATGATCCCTTTTGGGGTGGGTTATGTAACATACAAGGGCACAATACATATAATAAACAGGCCACAGCCCTCAACCTCCTCACTCCCCAACAATTATGATTTGATTTGTCTTGCATTCCTAATGACTCAAATCACTGATCATTTTCTTTTGCTAGGTCAATGCATCAGATGTCATAGTTTTGGAGGGGATTTTAGTTTTCCATGATCAAAGGGTTCGTGATTTGATGGACATGAAAATTTTTGTTGACACAGGTTTGTGGCTCTTCTCTTTGTTAGATATATTTGCTTATCAGTACCATCCTTACTGTTTAAAGGCAAGTATATGCTTAAATTGTATTGCAGCTTTGATTGGTTATCCATAATTTTAACCCTTCTTTGATCATTTATCCATATAGATGCTGATATTAGGCTTGCTCGACGTATCAGGCGTGATACAGTTGAAAGGGGTAGAGATGTTGCCTCAGTGCTTGAGCAGGTATACACTGTCTCGGCCCACTTTTTCATTTTAAATTATGCTATTCATGCTATCATGCTTGCAGCAGTTGTAAAATTATTACACTCTCTAATATGAGTTTCCGTTGAAATAATCAGTATGGAAGGTTTGTGAAGCCTGCATTCGATGACTTTGTCCTGCCTTCCAAGAAATATGCTGATGTGATCATACCAAAAGGGGGAGATAACCATGTTGCAATTGATTTAATTGTGCAACACATCCATACAAAACTTGGTCAGCATGACTTGTGCAAAGTCTACCCAAATGTCTTTGTAGTCCATACAACTTTCCAGGTACACCTAACACTGTTCCTCTTAAGCTTTACAATGTTCTTTCTTTGATTTGGAAACTCTTGATGTTTTGGATGATTCATCTGAACAGATACGAGGAATGCACACTCTCATTCGTGACAGGGACATTACTACACCTGATTTTGTTTTCTACTCTGATCGGCTGATTCGTCTGGTACCCCTCTTAGTTCTTATGACCTCTACTAACTTATTTCATTCAGTGGCCAATTTGAGGGCTATTAGATGTAGTTTACTGTATGCTAATATATTTTTTGTATGCAAAATGTCTTCTAGGTAGTGGAGCATGGTCTTGGGCATTTGCCATTCACAGAGAAGCAGATCGTTACACCAACAGGTATATCATTGACTTTGTTTTTTTCGTACACCTTTCTTCTGCTTTGTTTATTGCATATGTCCTGTAGGTAATTAATCGGCATAATTTATCACAATATCTATGTTCCTTGCTTCAAATTGCCTCTCTAATATTACATGGGTAGCTATGGTATAGTCGAAAGGTTTTTTATCAACTGGGTTTATAACATTGGGTGAACATGTCATTTGCTATTTTCTATTCATATTTTTGGTCTTTCTTATAACTATTAAGATCCAATATCTATACTGTTGATGGCTGCTACTGATTTTTATACAATAAATGATCAAGGAAAATTTCTGTTAATTTGCTTCGTATGCTTCCCCTATAAAATATAGAGGTCTGTAATCTGCAGTCGCCCTAGAAAAATATTACAGCTTATTTCTTTGTCATCAAGTACTAGAGTTCGTATGGAGACAGGGGCGGAGCTACGTGTTGTCGTAGGGGTCGGCCGACCCCGACGATTTCCACCGAACCTCTTATACCGGCGATTTTCCACCAGCTCGGACCCCGGTAAAAATTCCAGAAGACCCCGGCAGCCCAGCCCAGCCCAACTTGCACGTAGCACAAATTAGCGCAAGATTATTTACAGCAAGCAAGACAGGCATATAGCTTGGGCGCTTGGCCCACACATGAGGCAAATTAGCAGCCGGTCACCAGGTCATGTCGGGCAGCCCATATATTAAGAAATAGATCACGACTTGGAAAAATCAATTATCCATTGACATCCCCTTCTCTCCGACTCTTCATCTTGCGCCGCCGACTCATCTGGACGTCATCGTTCTACACCAGAGACAACTCGCTCATCAGGAGGTAATAACCGGCCCCCCAACTCAAATTGACAATCCGATTCCACGGTTAGTTGATTATTAGTAGATACTCCATCCGTTCTGAAAAACCTGACGTTTAGGTTATACCCTAATGTTTTTAACTCAAACCAACTGAAGGATCTTGGCCTCGAGCTTCCAATTTACATTGATAATGTGCAAGTTGATGGAAGATTTGCCAATTTGAATACTATTTCTGAGCTTACTAGGCTAATGATGAGTACAATAAAGAACCTTCCATTTCCTTTGGTCTATGGGCTTCTCAAGCTAGTACTAGTTCTTCCTATTGCCACTGCATCGGTTGAGAGATGATTTTCAGCAATGAAAATCGTGAAGATAATATTGCAAAATCATATCAGCGACAAATTTATGAATGATTGTATCATATGTTTTGTGGAACAAGGTTTTTTAGCAAAAATTCTAATTATGATGTGGTAGTTCACTTCAACAAGATGAAGGATTGTAATCGTATAGAGAAACTAAAAGAAGGACCGAAGCCGTAGAATGAAACTATAAAAGGTACTAGATGCTTATTTTGTGACAATATATCATTTGTAATTTTATTAATTATCAATATTATGTATAATATTTTTTTGTCAAGTTAGTACTATATAAGTTTGTTCCGACTTCGACCCCGGCGGCCTTTTATCCTGGCTTCGCCCCTGTATGGAGATATAGTACCTTATGCCTTAAAAGACAGTAGAACTCAGTAGATAGTAACGTGAAATCTTCTGGAAGCTCTAGGACTTCCTAAAGGATTTTGTATTCTAGCTACTTCAATCTACTGTCAAGTGTCAAGTTCTTCCAGAATTAGTCTTTACTGTTCAATATTCTAGGATAGATTCAAAAATTGCAGTTTTGCAATCTATTGTGTCCTGACTGTTTTTCCTGTCTCCAGGATCTGTTTACATGGGAGTTGACTTCTGCAAGAAGCTCTGTGGAGTATCTATTGTTCGAAGGTAAAGCCCATAATAGTTTTCCTAGAAAGTTTTAGTAGTATTAATGGGCAAGAATATTTTATGTGTTCTGTGTCATCATCTGTATTTTTCCAGTATGTTATATTTGGTTCAACACACCCTTAATAAATTGCATTCATAATCTTGTATTGGCTGTACCAGAGTTTCAAACCCCCAGATTTCCTTTGCTTTCTTACATTTTGTACTACTGTAATTTTTTATTATTCAAGTCCTGTTTACAAAGCTATAACTTCTGCTATATTTTACCTAGTACTCCCTCTGTTATTCTTCAAATGATGTTCCGACAAACTTTTTCTTTGCCCATTTTACTTTCTAGTATAAATTTCTGGTCAGAAACATCAATTATTAGCGAACAGCAGCAGTATGCTACGAGTGACTCTTAACATTTAAAACTGCAGAACAGTATGCAGTTATAGTTTATGATCTTGTTTCACCTTCTAGATCTGCAGTGGATATCTTTCCATTTTTTTTCTCTCTCTATGAAATCACTTGTAATATGTTAACGTCCTTCTTCCTTTTTCTTATGCACATTAAATTGGTATGTCTGCAGTGGTGAAAGCATGGAAAATGCGTTGCGTGCTTGTTGTAAGGGGATAAAAATTGGTAAAATTCTAATACATCGTGTTGGAGATAATGGACAACAAGTAAGTTTTATTAGCATGTACACCTTGGAAAGTTGATGAAAGTGTTTCAGTTTGTGACATTGTGAACAAACTGGATTTATTTTCTGTACCCAGCTCATATACCATAAGCTGCCCATGGATATTGCTGAACGTCATGTTTTGCTCTTGGATCCTGTGCTTGGTACAGGTTAGCGTTGTATATCCGTTCTTGCATTTTTATCTATTTAAGTTCCTTTTGCTTGCTTTTGTTGGGATTCCAAACTGATATGTGCTAGTTATTTAGCTATTGGCTGAAGTTTCTTATCTTGTTTCTGCAGGTAACTCAGCTAATCAAGCCATTGAGCTTCTTATAAGGAAAGGAGTTCCTGAGAACCGGATCATTTTTCTTAATCTCATCTCTGTAAGTTCCCTTGCTCAGTAGATTGGTTGCTCCTGCATCTTCCTGATCTTCTGGGGGCTAGTTTGTTTACATATCTCTTTCACAAACAGGCCCCTGAAGGCGTCCATTGTGTGTGCAAGCGCTTCCCTCGTTTGAAGATTGTAACCTCAGAGATTGATGGCGGGTTGAACGAGGAATATCGGGTCATCCCAGGACTTGGCGAGTATGGGGATCGCTACTTCGGCACAGACTAATCGATGATTGGAACTGCTGTAGGTGGCATTGTGAAAAGATACTCAAGTTAGAGCTAACATCACCGTGACAGATATACTGGTGTTTGGTTGGTTATGGTATACTGGAAGCAACCGTGGAAAGGTTCCTGGGAGTTGCTGAAACCGTGTGGTCTTGTCCATCATCACATGACTCGGTAATACTGTTGGTTTTCGTGGTGTGTTACAAACAGAATTGGGTTTTTGCATTTTGAAGCTCCTGGCTGAATGGACCTGTTCCTTGTCAGTTACAGGCCTGCGAAATGTAATGCTAAACCCTGTTTCCCGGCTTCCAACAGATACCGTGCGATCTCAGCTGTGATTGAACTGAGTTTCCGAATGAAATTTTCAATGGTGGTGGCAATCGTGATTGCAGAGTATTTTATTGTGTTGGGAGTGTCATGTGATGCATTTCGTTTCTGTTTTTCTGTTACTGATTATATTTATGATGGTGAAGTGGTGGTGGTGATGAATAGTTTGCATTTCCTATTCTCTTAATTTAATGCGCAGTGGTGCAGTTGAGCATTGCTGGTGTAGTGGTCTCACTGTCCCTTCTTTTCAACTGCCCTCCACCAAGGACATTCATAACTCGGTCCTCGGTGCCTGTAAAACACATTTTTAACGGATGGAATCCATGCAGCGAGGCCGCGATGTCGCTGTCATAGACTGGTTATGCGTGAGTGGGCCTTGGGCCGTGTAATGCGTAGATGGTCTTGGGCCGAAACTGATTAACCGTGTGGCTGTTGCGTGCTAGCCGGTCGGCCTGTTCTTCTGTACCCTGCTAGCTATTCCCCCATCTTATTCTCCACAAATTCTTCACGATCTCTTATTATAACCCTAATCTCTGGTCGAGATTGTGACAGTCGCCTCTCGGTGCTTCTTTGATTGCAAGTGTTATGCTCATTTCCGTTCCGCTGCCTGTTGGTAAAGGTTTACCTCAACTGTTTTGGAAATAAATACCATGACTGACATCGCGTCATCTCATCCATCATTCATCTGATAAATCCTGGATTGTTTGGGCAGCATCACTGTTCACACGCCTTCGTCGTGGATCGGAGTTGTAATTGGCCGTAGCTTTGGCTTCAGCGCGGCAGATATATTCTGATAAAAAGGAAATGGACTTGAACCGAAATGAACTTGGACCAAGATTCAGGTTTTGCAACCCAAATTTGGTTGAGATGCAAGTGGCGTGGAAGGAGTATCTTATTTCCATCTCCGATAAGATAAGATGGACTAATAAGCTGATGCCTTTGGCAGTATGGAAGAATTTTGAGTGCACGGATCACTCTGATCCAACATCAGTCCAATATAGATGCAACAGACTGCAAAGCCGACCTGGTCATTTGCCAAGCTCGTATATAATATATTTGACCTACGGAGTACCTCTTAATCGGGCCAGCAAATGTTTGGGTGCGTGTGAACGTGACAAATGGTTTGTTTCAAGTGAGTCTCATGGTGGGAGATCCTCCTATTCCCATGGCAGGACACAGGCAGGCTGCCACGGGTGCAAGAGGAGGGAGGCCAGCAAATGTTTGTTTGGACTTTGGGCAACCTCTACCGTGCACCGAGGGCGTGAGCGCATGCGCAGCGCTGCTCTGCTCTGCTCTGTATTGCGTTCACCGTCCGATCGCGCCTTGTAAATCTCGACCGTCCCCTTACTTCGCCGCCATTCACTTTGTCGGGTCCGGTCCGGTCGGGCCCCTCTTGCTCCTGCCTGCGCTCCCTTCTCACCTCCTCTTCTTCTTCTTCTTCTTCTTCAGATCTACTAGTTCCAGACCTAATCCCCCCTTCGCTTCCGCTCCCTTCTCTCCATCCACGCAACACAGAAATGTCAATCCCACCCCCTCCCATCGGAATCCCAGCGCCTCCCGGCGGGCTGTGTTCCCCGCCGATCAGGAACGGCATCGCCACGGAGGTTCTGCTAGATCGTGGCGTCCCTCTAATCGATGAGGTCGCGGAGTTCATCAAGCAGAGCGGTGGACCGTCGCTGGCGTCGATCCTCGACAGCCTCCGCGAGCGCGCGGCGCCGGCGGAGGCCAACGCGAGGGAGAGGCACGCCGCCTCCAGGGACTCCGTGGTGCTGGCCGCCTTGGAACCCGACCTCACTCGCCTCTCCTGCCCCCCAAGGGTGTCCTCCTTGGCGCTCCGCGTGTCGCCGGAGCTGAGCGCCGACGCCGCTCACAAGTACCGAGGCGGCGCCCTCGTCGCCGGCGCTGACCACAGCATGATCGCCATGTACGTCGGCCCCTACCGGCCTGGAATCCCTTCGCCGGGGTTTTACCTCGTCTACGACTCCTGGGCCAATTCGCTCGCCGCCGTCCCGCAGCTGCCGAGCTCCTCCATCTCGTGGTTCTCTCACCGCGCCGTCGGCTCCGTGGCCGCCGTCCTGCGCCACGCGCCGCCCAGCGACTACATCCTCACCGAGCTTCTCAACCGTAACGACAGCAGAGGCCTACCCACAAACAATGCCACTCTCTGTATGTGGTGGTCCTCTGGCCCGGTCGCCCGCCGGTGGATCCTCAAGGAAGTTGTCCTCCCCCTCCCCTCAAGTCAAGGGTATACCTTCTCTGCCGACACCGTGTTCGCGGCGGGGTACGCTTCGCTTTGCTGGGTCGATCTGCTCATGGGCATCCTGATGTGCGAGGACATGCTGGCCCCAGATCCCTCCTTCCGCTTCATTCCACTGCCGGAGGAATATCGCACGAGGCCTTACCCTTCGTGCGGGCGGGGGTTTCCGGAGGAGTACCGTTCCATGTCGTACAATGTTGACCCCCTCACCGGCAGACGCGCCATCAAGTTCGTCAACCTGGACGGCTACTGCCAAGACTGGCCTGCCGAGGACGTGATGCTCACCACGTGGAGCCTCGATCCGTCCGATTTGAGGTCCCTGTGGCACAAAGATGAGTCCTTCAGAATTGGAGACCTCATGTTTCTCCAAGACCTTGACTGTAAGATGCCGCGGCCGCTCGTGGCCAGGTTCCCGCTCCTTAGCGTGGTCAACAGTGATATTGTCTACCTGAACATGGGTGACGAGAAAGGGCAGATTGGAGGTTACAATGTGGTCGTGGAGCGAGGCATGGTGGTGAAGCTTACCGAGCATTCAGGATCACCCCACAAGTTTGTCAGTCCGTTCAGTATGTTCACAGAGGAGGTAAAATCATACAGTATATTTTACTTCTGCTCTTGTGCATCTAGCGATGCTACTGTTGCTGTTAGTATTCCATTTGAATTTTAGCGGTATATCAGCAAACACCTTTGAATTAATGCTGCTGGTGCCCCCTTTGAATGCTTAGTGCTATGCGCACGCTTTTTTACGGATGCAAGTGGTGTGGGTGTCACTAATGGGTAGTGGTTTATCTAGCTAGTTTATGCCACTAATCCTGCTTTGAAATCTGGATTGTTTTGTTTTGATGAGTTTTGGGTTGACCCGATGACCCAAAGAAAACCAAACTTGCATCCCTACCTCATACGAATTTTAGTGCTTATTAGTACTTTGCTTTGAATTATACTGCTGCAGTAGTACTTGTAGAGTTGTAGTGTTACTAGTATTTGTATTTCGTGCTGCTTATGCTTATATTACATGTCGCCACAACTGCCTAGATACGTTTCCTTGCTAAGCAAAACCTATGTACAGAGGGCTATATTACAGAAAACAGGCATGGCACTGGCCTCCTGGTTCACAATCATTTCATCATCGTTGCCATCTTTTATGTGATTTGTCCTGACCATAATCTACTACCTTGTACCAAGCTAGTAACCAGACCAGTAAAATTGATGTCAGAGACTTAGAGCTAATAAGTTGTTGTAACTGTGTTATGTTATTCTTTGACATGTATCTATTGTTTCTTCTAGACGGACCCTGTTGAATGTACTGGAGAAGGCGCCGGAGAGGCAGGAAGAGGACGTGGAGCCGTGGATGTGCATTGATGCCCCGTTAGGCTGACTCCAACAAGGCATTGCAATTTGGAGAGGCAAATCCAGTTTTGCCTCTCATGCACAGTGTAGAAATGGATAGCCAATTGTTCTTGTCTCCAAGAGACACATTGCAATTTGAGGAGGCAGAGGTCGGTGGCGGCGGCGGCGGCTCGGCGCGGGGGAGGAGGAGATAGCGACGGCGGGCACGGGGGAGGATGAGAGGGCGTCGGCGGCATGGCGCGCGGGAGGAGGAGATGGCGGCGGTCGCGCGGCTCGGGGGAGGAGGAGATGGCGGCGGCGGCACGGCGCGCGGGAGGAGGAGATGGCGGCGGCGGCGGCACGGCTCGGGGGAGGAGGAGATGGCGGCGGCGGCGGCACGGCTCGGGGGAGGAGGAGATGGCGGCGGCGGCGGCACGGCTCGGGGGAGGAGGAGATGGCGGCGGCGGCGGCACGGCTCGGGGGAGGAGGAGATGGCGGCGGCGGCGGCACGGCTCGGGGGAGGAGGAGATGGCGGCGGCGGCGGCACGGCTCGGGGGAGGAGGAGATGGCGGCGGCGGCGGCACGGCTCGGGGGAGGAGGAGATGGCGGCGGCGGCGGCACGGCTCGGGGGAGGAGGAGATGGCGGCGGCGGCGGCACGGCTCGGGGGAGGAGGAGATGGCGGCGGCGGCGGCGCGGGGGAGGAGGAGATGGCGGCGGCGCGGCGCGGGGGAGAAGGAGCCCGTCGGAGCTGCTTGCCCCCGCCGCCCTGCTCTCCCCGCCGGTCGTCCCGCGTTGCAGCAGCCCATCGCCGCGTCCGCGCTGCAGCAGCCCATCGCCAAATGCAATCGAGGAGAGAGGGAATCCATTTTTGGCTCACCTCTCTCCTCACACTGCAAAATGCATGTTCTTTTGCCTACTTTGTTGGAGATGAATTTAGCGATGCACAGTACGGTGGGAGAGGCAAAAATGGATTTGCATCTCCTTGTTGGAGTCAGCCTTAGAACAATTCGGGGCCGTGTGGGAGTAGCTTCGTTGCTGGATCTAGTAGGCTTCTTAACGACCCCTACTAACAGTCGATCTGATGCTGGCGCACTGCAAATCATGACATTGTTATCTCACGTCTTATTTTAAAACACTAGGATGAGCAGGACGACATGAGGTTTTGCATCACCTCTGTTTGGATGATACTACCTTAATTTGAATGTAGGTCCTTTTGGATGATTTTAACTCCTGTGTCGGTAGTACTTGGTTGCTTGCTGTTGAACCAGCACGATCTGATCCAGTTATATAAGCTGAAATCGCATCCAACTAACGCGTATTTATTGGTCACATATAAGGTGTTTGCCGTCGATCGCCTGGGGATTTCATCAGGGATGGTAGGGTTGAGAGAGTACAATCCTACTCGCTTCGGTTTGTTTGTCCAGAAAATTCCATGGCTTCCGATCCTATATATAGTTATGCACAATGCGTATCCTGACCGAGTGTATGTATATATTTATTATATTATATCTAATATATACCGAGTATATATCGACCGGCGTGCGATCCTATATCGACCGGTTTAATTTGTTTGTGCCGCCAATCGCATAGCCTCTACTCTCGCAATCTGGATCTCGACCTCCATGGGGCAACGCTCAAAGCGAGCGAAGGGTCGTCGTCCTCCCCACTCTTCCCCGCCGCCTCCATTTCCTCCACCTCCCCCTCCCACTGGGACGTCGTGTGTTGATATTGGTAAGTCCGTCTCGCCGCCTTTAAGTTTTTTTGAGGACGATGAAACCCTAGACTACCGTAATGCATGCATCCCCTAGCGCTCGCAAAATCCGTTTGGAATCGATTCCAAGATCTGAAGACCCTCCTTGCGTAGGCGAGTTCAGAATCGCCTGGCAAAGGGGATTGTAGGCGCCCTTTGATTCCTGCAGATGCCACGGCCAGGATCTAGGGATGCACGGCGATTAGTTACCTGCGTAAAGGCGCGAGCCTGTCTCCCAGCTTGCAAAACCATGCCAGCGATCCTGGCTCTCTGGAACGAGACTGAAATCCGTTCCTCCAGACTCACGGGGATATTAGCAAACTAATAATGGTATTAGCATATGATTAGCATGTTTTGAGGCATATATTAGTATATTTCAAGTACATTAAGGCTTAATATGATGAAATAAGTACTATTCAGCACAGTACAACAAATGCTAGTGCTCCAACCAAACGGTTCTGCTCATCCTGTACCCATCGATCCAGTTAACTAAACATCTGCTTGTTGCATGTCCCATTCCTGTTCCATCTCAGCTTGGCTGGTAGATGCGAGTCAGGCTACCCTCGTTAGTGAAAAAACTTGCCTGTAGTGTTTTAGGCTGCGGCATGTCCAGCCTGTATTCCATGTTGACTTGAACCCTTGATATTATCTGAGTGATTTACATATGTTTTTCCTTCAATCCTGCTGTGCTGATTGCCCAAGTAACTTCAACTGTGTTCCCAGCTAAGTGGCTTGGGTATCATGGCATAATCTTGGTGCTCTTTGAGACGCCCTCGGGCTTTGCACTATTTCATTACGACGGGGTTAAACTCTTTCACCCAAAAGCTGTGGAGGTATTTACTTTTTTATTTCTTCCTTTATTCCATCGATTATACCTGCCCATGTTGTCTTTTGTCATTGACTGGGTTTTGTTTTCCGGGTGGATTGCAGTATATATGGGCTGATTTCATTGATAAGAAAAAGATATCTCAGGTTAGTATCCCTCATTCCAACCTTTCATGCTTTGCACCACCGATTCCCATTCTTATGTTACATTTTTGACATTGAAGAGACGAAACACATTGGCTGTTTAACAGTACCAATTTACTACTAGCTGCTTGGATAGGATGATTTAAGTTGACATGATACTACTACCAAAGAATACAACTCTTGTCTGTTTCGAATATACATTGCATTATCTTAGCTCATGGACCTATTCTGAAGTTGTACTGCAATAATTTGATAAATAAGGACTTAAAACAGCTTTACACTTGAGGCTTACCTGCTTCAACCAGTCATGATTGACCATGGCATGTATTGATTGTTTCTTTTTCCCATTAATGGTTGTCTTTGTTTCATTCCTTTATCAGGTTGTTAACCTTAAAGAATTTCAAATTTTTGAGGACAAGACCAGCGCCATTAGTAGTGCTGGTGTTGGTGATAAGCTTGCTAAGATGATCAAGAAGTGGCTGGTACCTGGGCAGAAACTTGCTGTTGGAAAAGTTGAATATCAAGAAATCATTCAGAAAACATTGGCCTCCAAATGAGTCGTGGAATGAAGTTGGTCTTAGATCGTTATGGCTTGGAGGTTGGAGCTGAGATGGTGAGCTCATCACTTCCTTGTCAGAGATGGCATGATTTCCTCTTTATATTACTCCCTGTATTTTCTGATAGCCTGTGAACATTGAGCACACTGCCATAAGTATTTTATACAGTATTCTCACAGAAAACTTCTTTGTATTTTTGTTACTGATGAAGTGTTACTCCTTATGCAGGTTAATTCAGACATTATCAATGCGACAGCAACCATCTATCAGATTGATTTCCATGTGAACAAGCATGCTCATTTCTTGCGCTATGGTGGCGAAAAGCTGAAGGAGGTATCGCAAATTATTGACACTCTGAATTGGGATCCACTAAAGGTTGCAACTGCTCTCAAACTACTAGCTTGCCCCGGAGAGGACATCTCAACTGGTGGCTGTGAAGAGGTAATTCCTCATGCTAAGTAAATGCATCTCGCTTTCTGGCTGTGCATCTGACATAAGCTTGGCATTGCAACTAATGGGCTAAAACTGTTTTTTTATCCTTTCAGTTGATCTCACCAAGCATGAAACAAAAACTGGCAAATGATGTAGATCAATACAAACGTAAGCTCAATACGGAAGCTTGCTTGGCAATCTACGAAGATATTGCCATCGCTTATAAGGATAGGAGGAAGGTGCTTGATCTGTTGGCATACATGATCAAGGAGGCCAAAGAAGAATGGAAGCAGCACCAGGGGTGTTAGATGCAGGTGGATGAGGATATGGAAATGAAAAAAATTAGACGAGCTTTTCTTTTTCAGTTATTAGAGATTATGAGACAACTCGGAATGTTCTCTTGGTTGGATATTATGTTTGGCGGTTATCTATGAGTGCGTTTGCTACTCTATGTACTGATCACTGCTCATTTCGTACTTATTAATCCTAATTTAGCGTTCATCCTATGAATGGTTTTTAGTGCATTTTACCTTTTGTAAGTTGTTTGGTTTCTCTAGAACAAATACGAACCCAAAATGAGATCAAACTTACGGAAGCGGACCTGAAGCTCCAGCGCGCGGAAGTCGAGGCGCCGGCGGCGGCGATCGTCCGCGAGCGCAAGGCTGCCGCCGGCCCCAGCCCGGTGCGCAAGGTCGTCGTGACGACGGCGGCCTTGGACGCCGGCGACGCCGATGCCTACCGTGCGGCGTTGGACGGCATCGAACCTGATCTCTCCCGGATTGCCGCCGCCACCCCCGGCGTGCTCGCTCTTCGAGTGTCCCCTCCGGCAGCAGCAGCAACCACCTCCTCGTCCTACCCTACGACCCACATCGGCCGCGGCGGCGGCGCCGTCATCGCGAGCGCCGACCACAACATCCTCGCCCTCTACTACGGCCACTACCGGCCCTGCCAGCCTTCCACAGGGTTTTACCTCGTCTACGATGCCTGGGCCAACTCGCTCGCCGCCGTCCCGCCGCTGCCGCCCACCTCCATCTCCATCTTCTCCCACCACTGCATCGGGTCCGCCGGGGTCGCCGTCCTGCGCCTGCGACTACGTCCTCGCCGAGCTGCTCCTCCGCTTTAGAGACGACGACGACGGCGACCGGAACTGCAGGGCCACGCTCTGCCTCTGGTGTTCGTCCGGCCCGGATGCCGGCCGGTGGATCCAAAGGGAGGTGATCCTCCCCCTCCCCTCCTCCTCTGGCTCTGGGTTCTGTGCCGACACGGTCCTCGCCGTCCGAGGCAGTTCCCTCTGCTGGGTCGACCTTCGCATCGGCGTCCTGGTCTGCGACGACATCCCGCTGCTCGCCGGCAGATCAGCAGATGATGATCTCGCTGCTGACACTACTGCTGCAGTGTCGTTCCGGTTCATTCCATTGCCTGATGGATGTGCCACAGGGGCGGTTGACCCTCTGTCACGACACGGACGAGGGCGACCGGAGGAGCGGCGTTCCATGTGTTCTCCCTGCTCCTCTGCTGACGACGGTGGCGGCGGGGTCATAAAGTTCGTCTCTATGGAAGGCCATGCCGCAGGCTGCACCATCAACACGTGGACTCTTCACCTCTGTGACCCGGACTTGGAGTGGAAAAGAGGCGCAGCGTCCCTGTGTGTTGGGAAACTATGGGATGATCCAACCTACAGGGACCTGAAGCTGCCAGCGATGATCATGCCGAGTCGCCCTCTCCTCAGCATGCTCCAAGATGATGCCGTCTACCTGTATATGACTGCAAACCTTGTGATCAGCGTCGACATGCGGCGCGCGGGAAGGTTATATCAGCGCTCAGGTCACATCCACAAAGCCATGGGAGGTCATACCAGCTGCCCTATCTTAATTCGATACTGTCTTCGCCGTGTGGTCCCATCTAATATGCAAAAAGTCTCGTCACATCACATCAAATCTCTTTCTTCATACATGAAGTATTAAATATAGATAAATAAAAAAATTAATTATATAGTTTTGATATACACGACGAGACGAATCTTTTGAGTCCAGTTAGGTCATGGTAGGACAACAATTACCACAAACAAAAGAAAAGCGCTACAGTGTCCGATTTGACTCGATGTGACTTTTTGACCATACTTTTCGCGGGAACTAAACACAAATCTTGCATCTCCTCCTCTCCTGTATCTTGTCTTGTGTGCACGATTTGACCGTGATAGATATTCCCTCCGTTCTATAATATAAGCATCCGTTTACTTTTTCCGTTCACGTTTGACTGTTCGTCTTATTCAAAAAATATAAAAATAAATTTTGTTATGACGTGTTTTATCATTGTATATATTTTAAATATATTATAATGATTTCTATATTTTTATAAATTTTTTAATTAAGACGAATGGTCAAACGTGATGTATAAAAATCGAGAAATGCTTACGTTGTTGGAAGGGGGAATATCAGTAGCCGGTGCAGTGCCTGTGGAATCCTGGATGGGGACGGTCAGTCGCCGTGGGGATTGCCAACTGCCTAACGCCTTCTCCAACGGTTAAAGCCGGCTGCTAGCTTGGAGCTACACAGAACCCTGACAGTACAGTAGCGCGCAGTAAGAAACAGATTTTTTTTTAAACAAAGGCAGGAGCACTGACGATTCATTTAAGAAGAAGAAACAATTATACATCACGCACCGAAGCGAACGCCACCACACATAAACAACGCACGCGAACAACGCACACAACAAAACACTACACCACCACGACCTGGGAGAAGAGCCATAAAAAGCCACCGCAACCCGCGCCGCCGTCACCAACGCTGTGCCACGCCCGAAGCCGTAGCCCGCTGCAAGCACAAGTGGCTACCTGAACCCCTCCACCATGGGCTATCACAATCAAGCCACATACACTCGGTCGTCGATCCCTTTGCTCCGACATTACTTCGGTAGAACACTCTCATTGCAGCACCAATGAAACCACCGAACCTGACCACGCTGCGCGGGGGCCTCGTCTCATCCTACGCCTCACACTCCTCTGTCAAGGACTCGGATACTTGAACCTGCTCCGAGAGCAACACCTCCGCCCAGCCGTCACCGAGATCACCACGGCACCAAGCGCACCGACCCGAGGCTACACCCCCAAGGGCCCTCAGCATCTCCCTGCCAACACGGACCAAACGCATCACCACAGCCGCAACGCACAAGGTAGCACCACCAGCCGACCACTGCCACTGCCACAAGCCGAGATGGATCTCCAGATGCGGCGCCTCCAAAAAGGGCACGACGCCATTGGCGCCGTCGTCGCACGTCCACAGAGGACTGGGTTTTCACCCTGGGATCCCCGTGCTGCAAAGACATGGTAACCCTCAATGATGCCCTCAGCAGGGAAAGCGATGCCACGAGAGCGCCGCCACCATTTCCACCGACAGTGGAGGCTTACACCCGGAACCCCATTCCAGCAGCACACTCTCGACCAATGACAAAAGGCCGCACCTCACCGCAACCACGACACTCAACCGGAGAAGCCCGACGCAGCCCAAGACGCCACCACGGCGCCACCAGCTAGCACCTGTCAGCCCCCGACCCCGCCACCAAGACGTCGCCAGACCAGCATCACCGTCGAGGAGGAGAAGAGGAGCACCACCATCTTGCCAAACGCCGTTGCCCGCGCGCCGGACGCCACCGGCCCCACCATCTCCAGGCCGCCATGGACCGGATCAGACAGGAGCCAGCGGGCCCCGGTCGCTGCCTTCGCCGGAGCCAAAGCACCAGCCCAAGCCGCCACCGGCCGCCACCCACCTTTCGCACCCCCACACCGGCCACTGTCGCCATCACGTCGACTGCCGCCGCCGCTGGGGCCATCCGCGCCGGCCACGGCCGCCGCCTCCATCCCAGCGACGAC
>OAMR01000952.1:29959-63636 GCA_900205405.1 Echinochloa crus-galli
ACATGGTCTTTCCATCCCAGCGATGGCCGCCACCCCGCCACTCACGATCGCGCGCCCCAGCCGCGCCTCCCCCAGATCCGTCCGGGGCGGCACCGGATCTGGAGGCTTGGGCCTCTGCCGCCGCCAAAGCCGCCGGTGAGAGGGTCTCCGGTCGCTCGGACGGACGCGCCCACCATAGCCGCCGGAGAGAGGGGAGGAGGAGCCCGCCGCCGCCTTCACCGCGTCCGCGCGGCTTGCCGGCGGACCACTCTGGCGGCGGAGCGGCTGGATGAGGTGGGGGGAAGGGCGCGGCGGCGGCTAGGGTTGGGAGCCGCTCAGCGTCACCTAGATAAGATAATTAACCAAGATATTTCCTAAAGTGCATGGATGGTTAATGAGAGATAACAAAACTCTTTGATGGTGATTGTGTACATATATAGAATTCGGAGAAGATAAACTTCACGAAGAGAGCATGGTAGATTGAGGTTGGTGAGACTCATCGGAGAAGGTCCGCGGTGCACTTGTCTTATTTCATCTTCACGTTCCCATGTAGCTTCCTCCTCGGATTGACTACTCCATTGAACATTGACGATCTTGACATTGCCTTTTCTCATTCCTCTCTCAACTAGTTCAAGAATACCAATATAGTACTCATCATAGGTAAGGGTCGGTTGAAGGTTGAGAAATTCAAATGAAAAGCTACGATTAGAACAAGAAAGAACTTCTTCAATTGAGATATATGGAAAATGTTGTGATCAACGGAAGGTGAGGGATAAGGAAAAGATCTTTCGCAATGAAAAGGATAAGGAGAGGATAAGGATTGAGCACATAATGGATAGAGGTCGGAAGCACTTGAGAAGAGCACATACATAGATACTTATAGCACAAGAGAGCCTATATACAATTAAACACTATTAGGACAGCAAGCGTAACACAACATTTGACAACAATTAGACATACAAAAACAGCAAGGAAAGCATCATATAATCACGCTAACAAGTAAACAACATATGCATATGCATGTATGCCATGAATGAATGCAATATGTCGTTTCCTCACAACGTTCTAGGCTCCAACAAAATTTCAGCAAGCAAGACTTTAATTAAACATGACACAACTTGAATAAGTGAAGCATATTAGCATAAACATATCTTACATAATTAAAACATATTATCATGAGAACATAAATGCATATGAACAAACACCACGTGGGATAGGTGGTTGGCAATCTTTCAAACTCAAAATGCATATGAACAACAATTTAACCAACATTAAACTTAGTTAAGTTGCCGCTATCAAGGTAATGCAAGATAAACGCAGGGCTCTCATTGAATGCAGTAAGAAACAGAGAACGAACGAGCAGTGAGGGAGAGATGCGTTGAAGGACGTGCGAGACTTGGGGCTCGTCGGTTCTGTCCTCTCCTCGTAGTAACAGTAAAACAGCAGAGAGCTGAGTTCGTGGAGTCGTCGAGATCAGAGATGCTCGTCCTCCCTTCCCTGTTGGTGGCACTGGCTGGCTTGGCTTCATCAGGCCTGATGCTTGGTGCTCCTGTGTGTGGCCGGCCTGATGCTTGGCTTCCACAGGGGCAGAGGAGAAATCGGGGAGATCGGGAGGGACTCAGAAGTCAGGAGCAGGTGTTGCGCTGTGCCCCTGTGGTGGTGGCCCGGGACAGTGCAGCCCCGATGCTGCGATTCGTCTCTCCTTTCCTCCTGTGCTGCTGCCCACCATCACCATGGCCATGAGATTGGGATCGGAGTCGGACCGGACCGAGCTCCTTCCTCTACCTGGCCGGTGGCCGTGGCTGGCGCTGGCCGCCCCCTGCTCGTGGAGTCGTGCTCGAGTGCCACAAAAGGTTTTTTTTTTTAAAAAGAAAGTGCCACAAAAGGTCTACTCTACACTCTAGGATGCCATGCAAGTCAGCAAGTGGTCCCCTGCCCTCTCTCTCTTTCTTTCTTGCGTGTGTTTATAGTTCCAAAAGAGGAAGAAAAAGTTTGATGAAAATGTCGCATCCGATACTGTAGCGCTTGTAACACTTTTTGTTTGTTTGTGGTAAATATTATCCTATCATGATCTAACTAGGCTCAAAAGATTCGTCTCGTCGTGTATACCAAAATCATGTAATTAGTTTTTTTTTATTTATCCATGTTTAGTGTTCCGAGAGAGATTTGATGTGATGGGTGAATAGTGAAGTTTGGAGAGAGAATTTTGAGAAGTTTAATGATTTGACGTGTAACTAAACATAGCCGACTTGGTTGCGTGACTATGCATTGGGCCTGACCTGACGGCCCGAGCCTATTATGTTTGGCCAGGCCCATGACCCATGGAGCCCGTGAGCCCAGCCCAACTTTTTTTAGAAGAAAATATTTTCAACTGAAAATTTATGGCGAAACGAGTCCAACCCAGAAAATGAGTCTGAATGACTTATGTAGCACAATGGATGAAATTGGACACGGATCGTAGGCACAAAGATAGTCAGGCTTTTTGGTCATGTATAATGTATTAGTGTGGACCATGGCCCTTGAGTTAAGGATTGAATAAAAACGTAGGTGAAACTATAGAAAGCATGATGCAACTACATTGCAAAGTTGGTAGTTCGAGGGAATGTTTTTTTTATGGAGTGATTATCTACTGATTCTGCGAAGTGATTCTAACGAAATAAGAAACTAGAGACGGGAAAGTGGATTCTTCTGATTTTGGTGAAGTGATTCTCCATACTAATCTGAGAGTTTATGCTACAAAACTAAAAAAAACATTTTCAGCCACTTCTCTTTGAGAATCGGGATTTGATGGAGCTCTACCAAACATGCTCTAGATGGGAGCAACTAGCGTCGTTTCGGCGTCAATATCGCGTGAAAGTAGTGGCCCATAGCTCCACTGCATGGGTCTAAAGAGCCCCGCACTCCATCACCTGGGTTGAAAGGGTTTTTTTGAAGGCAAACCACCATGAAGGATGAAGCCTGGTATGCCAATGGTTCCTCGGCTTACTCACTAATCTTCCCTCTTTTCCATTATGATGCTCCATCAGGTAGCTGAAAAGGTTTTTTTGACGGCAAACCTCTGCTATCCATCCTGAAGGATGAAGCTTGGTATGTCAATGGATCCTCGGCTTACTCGCTAATCACCCCTCTTTTCCATTTATTCAAAATATATGCAAGCAAACAATGAAATTAATTCACAGTGATGAACAAACATATATAAAATATTGAATAATATTCTTCAAAATGAATAAATAACTTAGCGCCATGAATAAATTAATCTATAGAGTGCATAAATAACTTAATACTAGGGCAAAATTAAAACATACATCAGCTTTCTGACCTAAAATCATGTTGTAGAAGTTAATATTGTCTTTTCAAAATTAAAAACCTACTCCCTCCGTCTCAAAAAAGAAGAAACTCTAGCATTAATTTGCCCCCCAAAACAAGTCATTTGCATGTGCATGCAACAACCAATTAGTGTTAAATATAGCTAATAATTAGGGATAATCAAGATCATTTTACTTTCTTCTTAGCCCTGTTCGTTTGGATTGTTTCCAGCGAGCCAACAGTATTTTTCTCTCAGCGAAAACCAGCGCCAGCCACCAGCCACCAACCAGCCAGCAGTGTTTTTCTCTCAGCAAAACCAGCGCCAGCCACCAGCCACCAGCCAAACGAACAGGGCGAATTTCTAGAGTGTCTTTTTTTTTTGGGACCGAGGGAGTACGTCAGCTTTTCAGTAAAAAACTTCAAAAGTTACGGCTCAAACAAATGTCATTTGCACCCGACTTCCCGCCAGGCGACTGGTTCGGTACAGGCTGAGGGATGATGATGACTGGCGCCGGGGAGATCTGGTACCTGGTAGGTTTTATGCGCGGAACGTCACGGTTCATCTGTGCTTCGGCGGCGCCCTCCTTGGATTGGGATTTGGGAGGGATCCGAAGGAGATGAGATCATCGGCTTTCTTCAGTTTCATGTAAGCTTTGCCGCGGGATAATGCTGCCGGCGCTAAATTGAATGGAAAATGCCATCATGCAAACCGCTCGTCTCCAGGGCGGCTGGTGGCGTGGCAGTTAAATGCCCTTTGCAAACATATCTCTAGGATACTCTTTCTTAATTGGACACTGTAAAAATCATTTTTCTGGCACGTGCTATCTCTTAGTAAATTCAAACAAATCCTATATGCCCACATGTCACACATCATGAGCAGCCTGCAGGTGAGAGCATCTGAACTCTATCACAGCGGAAGTGAAAGTGAAGCTAGTGAACCACATGGATACGGTTAGCGAGAAGAAGCTTGATTCATCCATCAGCATTGCACAGATTCTATTGCTTGCGCGCCAGGCCAGCATATTCTTCCCCGTTCCATCACTCATACTCACGTTCTCCATTTCCTTCTTGATCACAAGTTCTCCAGCCCAGATTTTGATCATCCAAGGCCTCCATACCAAATCTCCAGCATTCGATCGATCTCGGTCAGTTCCAACTCAGACCCCTGATTCCGATTTGGATAAGCGTTTCCAGACGAAAAAAAAATGGAAGAAAGTTACTGCTCAGGATTGTGCTGCCTGGATTAATTGCCTCCTTGGACTGGACAGCGCAGAACTAGATACTCCCCATCTCATTTCTCCAAAAGAGACTGCAGTAAAAAGGCAGTATAAAGGAAGCAATAGATGCGATAGATACAGGCTGCCTTGAAAACCAATAAACCATTGATCCATGCCGCTCTTCTCTGAAGAGCCGTCGTCCTGCGTCTCCCCCTCCTCTCGCTCGAGGCCCAAGAACATGGCCTGGAAGGTGAGGAGCGGGGACATGAACAGCAGGCTCCTCCCGGTCATCTCCTTCTTCCTCGGCGCCGCGCTCACGGCGGCGCTCGTCTTCCTCGGCGCGACGATGGACGTCAGCTGGCGATTCTCCCAGCTGGCCGCGTGGGGCAGCGGTGCCAGAGACGAGGTTAGCGATCTGTTCAATGCTTCTTCTTCTTCTATGGCGCGCCAACAGTCTTGTCTATGGCGAATTGATAAATACGATCTGTCTTAGGTAGTTAGATTCATAGCTAGCAACTGGCAAATTGATGCCCAATACCATACAGCAAAAACATAACTGTGCCAACTAATGGAGCATAGCATCGAAACCCTAGCTAAACGCCAACTGGAGCTTTTTGTCATATCCAGAGAATCAGAAACCCAAAGCTTTAAAGCTGAAGTTGTCTACTCAACAGGCAAAGAATATGCTAACCCTGTTCTCTACGCAGCAGGCTAGCTTATGGGTTCATCCCAGTGAGACGAGCCACTCAATTTCCTCTTCAGAATTCGAATCAAATTCATGAACTGACTGATCTGCGTGGCATGCCGGCCAGCATCTCTGATCGTGCACTATCAATCATGTCCAGGCGAAGCCATTCGCGGAGCTTGCCGAGCTGCTGAAGAACGCATCCATGGAGGACAAGACGGTGATCGTGACGTCCATCAACCAGGCGTACGCGGCGCCGGGCTCCCTCCTCGACCTCTTCCTCGAGAGCTTCCGGGTCGGCGAGGGCACGGCGCGGCTGCTGGACCACCTCCTCATCGTCGCCGTCGACCCCCTCGCGCTCCGCACCTGCCGCTCCGTGCACCGCCACTGCTACCTCCTCCAGCCCGCCGCCGGCGCCGCCGCCGCCGACCCCGGCGCCGAGAAGTTCTTCATGACCCCGGACTACCTCGACATGATGTGGGCCCGCAACCGGCTCCAGCAGACCATCCTCGAGCTCGGCTTCAGCTTCCTCTTCACCGACGTCGACATCCTGTGGCTCCGGGACCCGATGCGGCACATCGCGATCACGTCGGACATCGCCGTCGCCAGCGACTACTTCAACGGCGACGGCGACAGCCTGCGGAACCTGCCCAACGGCGGCTTCCTGTACGCGAGGTCGGCGGGCCGGACGGTGGAGTTCTACCGGCGGTGGCGGGCGGCGCGGGCGCGGTTCCCCGCGGGGACCAACGAGCAGCACATCCTGGCGAAGACGCAGGCGGCGCTGAGCCGGCGGGCCGGCGTGCGGATGCAGTTCCTCGACACCAAGAACTGCGGCGGGTTCTGCCAGCTCAGTGGCGACCTGCGCCGGGTCTCCACCATGCACGCCAACTGCTGCACGGGCCTCGCCAACAAGGTGCACGACCTCCGGGGCGTGCTCAGGGACTGGAGGAACTACACGGCGGCGCCGCCGGAGGTCCGGCGCCGGGGAGGGTTCGGCTGGACCAAGCCCGGCAGGTGCATCCGGTGACAAACACAGATCAGTGAGCCCAGCAGATGCAGCGATGCTCGTACGTGTGCTGCTTTGGTTTCTTTGTGTGAGCAATGGATGTCTTGGATTTGCTTTTTTTGATAACGCTGCGTCTCGTTTCTAATAGGTAAAAGTGTAAAACCATCGCGTGGTTGCTGTAACAAAGTCTTTTTCTTGGTGGAAATGAAAACACAAGTTGTACTGTAGGGAACGAATGACCAGATATCTGATCGAAAAAAGCAAAAGCTTTACATGAACCATCTGTGAGGAATGCCTGTATTGAATTTGCTTTTTTGATAACGCTGCATCTCGTTTCTAATAGGTAGAACTATCGCGTGGCTGTATCATAGTTTTTCCCCTTTTCTTCCCTTCTTTTAAAGGAGGCCACCACGAGTTGCACTCTGGGGATTAAACGGCCATCTGGTTGAAAAAAGCTTACTTGAAACATGTTAAGTACTACGTCGAAGTGACTCCAAGCAGACAATGTCTATGTATCTTGAAGCACATCAACTTTTGTACTCAACTTCCAATGCAAAATATGGTCGAAGAAATCTCATCATAACCAAATTCATGTAGATCAAATGAGTACAAGCAGATATCTTAAAACCATTGTCAAATATATTACGAACTGCCACTACAATCTGAAGCACAGCATCAAACTTTGCAAATCCAGATCCAAAGTAGTACCAGTAACATCTTACGAGGCATGGCTGCCAGAAAAAGCACATAAAAGAGCTACAGGTATAATTCTTCGACAAAATAACCTTGATCAGCGAGCTAACATACTTCACTGCTTCCTTGCTGCGACAATGTTGTCAGCCTATAAAATAAATATCACACGGGATTAGGAAGGCAGCTAAATTAAAATTAAAACTACTAAAAAAAAAGCATGTATCAAGATGCCAGAAACATATATCTGGTACCAAATTAACTTTGTCCAAGTCAAAGGGAAACCGCAAAGTGAGAGGATGGATGCAATTGCCTTAATCATGGAAATGTTCTCTACCAAATTAAATTCCTTCAAGGAAAAGGGAAAGCACAAAGTGGAAAGGCTGCAAACAATTTCCTTAAATCGTAGTAATTTTGTTTACTGTAAGATGAATTACTGCCAGTATTGACACATCATGATCATTCTTCCAGTTTAGTAGTTTTACTGAATTAAAATGGTAACTCCGCCTATGTTGTCTCAACATAGCAGGTCCCAAGCCCTGGTAAAGGAGGAGGGCTGTGAGCGGAGCAGCGAGCCAATGTAAAACCTAGTCACTAAGGCCTACCTGAGGGGCATAGGCACTGATCACATTCAGAGCCAAATCTCCAACTACCAACCGAACTAGGATAATTCGATCGCCTTGCCTCCTAACATCAACAACTCCATTCTTAAGGCTCTTATCGATCAAGATGCCTACACCATTCCTTCCCGAAGTTGCCCCCGTATACCAAAGCTTGGAGCCAGTACCCTCTACTTCCCTCGCCTTCTGGCCCTTCCATTTAGTCTCCTGAACGCATAGAATATTTACACGCCTCCTAATTGCTACCTCGGCTATCTCTCGTAACTTACCCGTTAGAGACCCTACGTTCCAACTACCCACCCGAAACCTAGTTGGCTCGGCTAGCTTCCTTGCCCTTCGCACCCGTCGAGGGAAGTGCAAAGACCCTTGCTCATTTTTCACTACACCCGGGCGCCGATGTAGCGCGCCACTAAGGAAATGACGACCCGGTCCTTGCTCACTTGACACCGTGCCCAGACCACGACACGGCGCGTCTCGGGGGGAGCGGCCGGCCCTTGCTCATTTAACACCATACCCGGGTTCCGATATGGCGCGTCGCTAAGAGGGTTACGCCCCAACGGGATTCTCTTGGGTTTCATCTCCATATGAGTGGAGAGTTATCTTCTCGCCTATCTTGTTACGGATCTGCCTAGTAAAAGAGAGACGCTGTGCTGTGTTTTCTAAAATGTCGCTTGGACAAGTGTGTGCTAGATGTCTGGGTTTGATGACCCTGGATTTATTATTTTACTAGGAGGGGAAAGCCTAGCAAATTAACTCCGGCTATGTTGTCTCAACATAGCAGGTCCCAAGCCCTGGTAAAGGAGGAGGGTTGTGATAGGCTCGGCGAGCCAATGTAAAACCTAGCCACTCATATGGAGATGAAACCCAAGAGAATCCCGTTGGGGCGTAACCCTCTTAGCGACGCGCCATATCGGAACCCGGGTATGGTGTTAAATGAGCAAGGGCCGGCCGCTCCCCCGAGACGCGCGTGTCGTGGTCTGGCACGGTGTCAAGTGAGCAAGGACCGGGTCGTCATTTCCTTAGTGGCGCGCTACATCGGCGCCCGGGTGTAGTGAAAAATGAGCAAGGGTCTTTGCACTTCCCTATCTTTATTTCTCATAAAATTCCATATCAATATGTTTAATTTATTATTATATACCATAGGCTTTCAAAATAATGATAAATAAATCATAATGTATTTTTTAAAAATAATTTATGATTGCCTCTATTATACCACAAACTTTCAACTTAAAACAACATTTGTTGCATGGAGAAACAAAAAAGACAATCTTACGAAGGATCGATTAAGATAGTTGCTGGTGCAAACTGAACCAAAACATATTTAGGGGGTTATCCAGACTTTGTCCATACTTGAGGGTGGGAATTTGGAGTTTTTCCTTTATTAGCTTATAATTTAATCTTTTCTAGCCTTTATCTTTAATTATTTTACTTATAACATTCTTCCTTCCTCTTTCCAATGGCCATGCACAACATCAGTCTGCGCTGCAAGTCAACACTATCCATATCCTACTCCTGCATTTCACTGCACAATCTTGCAAGATGCCCCAAAGAATTTCTTTTTTTCCAGTCACTATGTTATTCTTCTGACCAACCAGATTGGAACAAAATATGTTCAATGTGAAAGTTCCATACGGCAGATTGCATTTTGACATGACTTCAAGGGTTACTGTTTCTTGTGAAAAAATGATTTTACAACCCCCAGAATAAGGATATTAACATGGTTTCACCTCTAGCCTACCCCAACTTGCTTGGGACAAAAGGCTATGTTGTTGTTGTTCAAATTACTAGCGTAAGTATGGATAAAGTTTGAATAACCCCCCAAAGTATGTTTTGGTTCATTTTACACTCATAATTATCTCAATCAATGCAATCTACTCCTTTGTAAGATTTGTATTTTTTGTTCCTCCATGCACAGGTGGGGTTTTAAATTAAAATTTTGTGGGATGATATAGGGCCACATATATTTTTTTTAAAAAAATACAATACGAATTTGTCATCTTTATTTCTCATAAAATTCCATATCAATATGTTTAATTTATTATTATATACCATAGGCTTTCAAAATAATGATAAATAAATCATAATGTATTTTTTAAAAATAATTTATGATTGCCTCAATTATACCACAAACTTTCAACTTAAAACAACATTTGTTGCATGGAGAAACAAAAAAGACAATCTTACGAAGGATCGATTAAGATAGTTGCTGGTGCAAACTGAACCAAAACATATTTAGGGGGTTATCCAGACTTTGTCCATACTTGAGGGTGGGAATTTGGAGTTTTTCCTTTATTAGCTTATAATTTAATCTTTTCTAGCCTTTATCTTTAATTATTTTACTTATAACATTCTTCCTTCCTCTTTCCAATGGCCATGCACAACATCAGTCTGCGCTGCAAGTCAACACTATCCATATCCTACTCCTGCATTTCACTGCACAATCTTGCAAGATGCCCCAAAGAATTTCTTTTTTTCCAGTCACTATGTTATTCTTCTGACCAACCAGATTGGAACAAAATATGTTCAATGTGAAAGTTCCATACGGCAGATTGCATTTTGACATGACTTCAAGGGTTACTGTTTCTTGTGAAAAAATGATTTTACAACCCCCAGAATAAGGATATCTTTTGGGTTTCACCTCTAGCCTACCCCAACTAGCTTGGGACAAAAGGCTATGTTGTTGTTGTTGTTGTACTGAATTAAAATGGTAGGGTACTTCAAAATATGTATCATAAGAATTTTAAGTCAAAAGCTCTGCAATATCAAGATCATGTTTGATGGATTCACAAGATTTAAATAAATACCTCTTTCTTAACAGGCTCTTCCTTCTCTGACAGGATCAGCTCAATGTGGCAAGGTGAGGACATGTAAGCTGCATCAAAGCAAAATTAAATATGCTATTGAATAAAGGCACAAGAACAAAACATCTTCCATCAATACTTACGATTGATGCGTCCATGAGCACGGTACGTGCGGCGCCTCTGCTTCTGGGCTTGGTTCACCTGGATGTGAGAAACATAGAGGTTGTCGACATCCAAGCCTTTCACCTGGAAATAACAGAAAATTAAGTTAACCCAAACAGTAGGGAATGCCATGCATATTAAGGAGAAAAAAGAGGGCAGCAGCATTATACGTCAGCGTTACTCTCAGCATTCTTCAGCAAATCCAATATGAACCTGGCTGATTTCACAGGCCAGCGACCTTGGCCATTTGAGTGGCGAGACTTAGCTTGAGCAGTGCGACCAACACCCCCGCAGTATCTCCTGAAGGGAATTGCCTGCTTGTGAGCCATAACATCCTCAAGGTACTGCTTAGCCTTGGTCAAAGGAAGCTTGCGAAGTGCAAACGCAGTCTCCCTTGTGTTCTGCAAAGATCAATACCAGTTTAGTAAGAGAAACCGGAATGTTTTTGTGAACATCAAAGGCACCATATGATATCTACATCAGTGAACTCAGTATCACAGTACGCTTGCACCATATGTGGGAAAGTACCTAAGGATTTGAAGCCTGCAGATCCTTTCAATGGCAGGTTCATACTAAGCACCTAAAGTTCTAAACTTCTAATGGTAGCTACAGCTACTTCACCTAGAATATTCTGTCAAAGCATATTTTATAATGACTTTGACCTCACTGATAAAATGGCAAGGCCAAATAGAGAATAGCAACACTTGCTTTTGTGAGGGAATTGTATGCTGTTTCAAATACAAGCCAGAAATATAGAGAGCAGCAAGACTGGTAGAGAACACATCAGCTTAAAAAGGAGACATGACAGTGCTTTAAAAGAAAAAGAAAACTTCCAGCTATGAGCAAACTTATAAGGCTCCATGATATAGCTCACAATAAATCAGCAATCACAAATTCCTCCAAAACTTACTATAAGGAAAAGAACTTGCACAGCGAATCAAGGAGTCTGTTTGAGGTGTGATTAGCAAGATGCAAGCCATGTCAACACAGTATTTGAAGTTCCTATCATCATACAAAAATTATTTAAAATTTTAAGGTGCAAAGCCCTCATCTTTGGTATCGTAGAGGCAATGGGAGATATCGTGGATTTTTGATAAAAACACAGATGCCACTTAGGTAAATCTCCAGCAAAAGAAACGTGTTTAAAGATGTCACATTGTCTAAGGACCATTTGCGTGGAAAACAATATGATGGTTCATAACTAACAATCAACAATGTGTTGATGTCCCTGAAGCAACGTGGGGACTGTTCATTTCTAGGACAGAGCAGAACCTTTACTCTTTAGGTTTCCACAATGTAATCCATTCTTGCATGATGCGACACTTATGCAGTTCTACCGAATGCAGACAATTGCTTAGCAGTAGGCGGTGATAAAGCTCCAATAATGACAAGACGACTTAATTGACCACAATTACATCAAATGCACAGCTAAATAATGAGGAGGCAATCAAATCGCAAGGAAACAAGGATCCGAAACAAGCGTGTTAAGAAACGCACCTTGAAGTGGACCCTGAGATCCCTGCCCATGGCCTTGGCCGCTGCACAGAAAACACAAACAACACATCAGAGCCACCGCGAGATGGGGAGAGAACCTCCAACACAAGACCCAAACCATTGCAGAAACGAAGCAGGGCGAGATCTTACACTTGGTAGGGTTGCCCGACTCCTGCGAGTACTTCACCTGCGACGCAACAGCGAGATGTCAGTCGGGTCAAGGGAACCAAGCATGGTAGCATGGTTGAAGAGGAGGGGGCGGGGAGAGGAGAGAGCCTGACCATGGCGGCGGCGGTCGGAGTGCGGCGGGGAGGAGGAAGGGTCGCCTTCGCCGTTCGCAGTCGCACTGAGGAAACACCGAGGCGGCGGCGGGCTAAGAAGTGGGGAAACCCTAGTCTCAGTGCTAAGCCGCTCTAGAAGGGCCCGGCATGAGCCAATTTAGATGGGCCGTAAGGGTGGACAATCTCAAGTGACTCAGAAGCCCGTTAATGGGACAGACCCGGCCCACAAAACACCGAAGCTGGGCCGCTGGCCTGCCTTGGCCCCATATAACTAGTTTTTGCTTTGGCAGTTGACACTTCCTGGCCCTGTTCGCTTGACTTCTGCTGATGACTTATGCTGATTCGTTGTGAGAAAAAAATACTGTTGGCTGGATAAGCAGAAGTCAAGCGAGCCGGGCCATCTGTCTCTGGAAAACGAAACGAACAAAAAATAGAAGACTCCAAAGTTGATCTTCTTAGCCGTAATAATGTAGAAAAGTGGGGAAAATCTATTTTTACAGGAAATGTCATTCCCTCGACGGGTGCGAAGGGCAAGGAAGCTAGCCGAGCCAACTAGGTTTCGGGTGGGTAGTTGGAACGTAGGGTCTCTAACGGGTAAGTTACGAGAGATAGCCGAGGTAGCAATTAGGAGGCGTGTAAATATTCTATGCGTTCAGGAGACTAAATGGAAGGGCCAGAAGGCGAGGGAAGTAGAGGGTACTGGCTCCAAGCTTTGGTATACGGGGGCAACTTCGGGAAGGAATGGTGTAGGCATCTTGATCGATAAGAGCCTTAAGAATGGAGTTGTTGATGTTAGGAGGCAAGGCGATCGAATTATCCTAGTTCGGTTGGTAGTTGGAGATTTGGCTCTGAATGTGATCAGTGCCTATGCCCCTCAGGTAGGCCTTAGTGAGAGCACCAAGATGCAGTTTTGGGAGGATTTGGATAGCATGGTTAGTACCGTGCCTATCAGCGAGAAACTCTTCATAGGAGGAGATCTCAACGGCCATGTAGGTGCGTCTAATGTAGGTTTCGAGCGAGTGCACGGGGGGTTCGGGTATGGAAATAGGAATCAAGAGGGGGAGGATGTTTTGAGCTTCGCGTTGGCCTACGACTTGTTGTTAGCAAATACCCTATTTAGGAAGAGGGAATCTCATCTGGTGACCTTTCAGAGTGGACAACACTCGAGCCAGATTGACTTTATCCTTGCAAGGCGGGAGGATAGACGTGCGTGCTTAGATTGTAAGGTGATACCTGGGGAGTGTGTTGTCCCTCAACACAAGTTGATGGTGGCGGACTTCAGATTTCGGGTACGTGTCCAGCGGGACAAACGTGCCAAGATAGCGAGAACGAAGTGGTGGAAGCTTAGAGGGGAAGCAGCGCAAACTTTTAAGGACATGATGTTAAGCGAGGGGCCTTGGGAGGACGGAGAAGATGCAGACGACATGTGGCTAAAGATGGCAACATGTGTTCGGAAGGTGGCTTCAGAAGTGTTTGGCGTGAGTAGGGGAGGAAAACAAGAAGCGAAAGACACTTGGTGGTGGAATGACGAGGTGCAAATGGCTATTAAGGAGAAAAAGGAATGTTTCAAGCGCCTTCACCTTGATCGGAGTGAAGCCAATATCGAGGGCTATAAATTAGCAAAGAGGGCTGCAAAGAGAGCTGTGAGTGTAGCAAAGGGTCGTGCATATGATAACCTTTATCAGCGGCTAAGCACGAAGGAAGGGGAGAAGGATATTTATAGGATGGCGAGGATCCGCGAGAGGAAGACAAGGGACATCAACCAAATCAAATGCATCAAGGATGGGATGGATCGACTTCTGGTGAAGGATGAGGAGATCAAGAACAGATGGCGAGAGTACTTCGATAAGTTATTTAATGAGGAGAATGGTTCGACGCTTGAGCTGGATGACTCATTTGACGACGCCAACAGACGTTTTGTGAGGAGAATTCATGAGGCAGAGATTGCGGAGGCTTTGAAGAGGATGAAGGGAGGTAAAGCGATGGGTCCTGATGGTATCCCCATTGAGGTGTGGAGATGCCTGGGTGACAGAGCAATAGTATGGCTGACTAAGCTTTTTAACCTCATTTTTAGGTCAAACAAGATGCCTGAAGAATGGAGAAGAAGTATATTAGTACCGATCTTCAAGAACAAGGGAGATGTTCAAAGTTGTACTAACTACCGTGGGATTAAGCTGATGAGCCATACGATGAAGCTTTGGGAGAGGGTTATCGAGCATCGCCTTAGGAGAGTGACAAGTGTGACCCAAAACCAGTTTGGGTTCATGCCTGGAAGGTCGACCATGGAGGCGATTTTTATAATACGACAACTCATGGAGAGACATAGGGAGCAAAAGAAGGACTTGCACATGGTCTTTATTGACCTCGAGAAGGCATATGATAAAGTACCAAGAAATGTCATGTGGTGGGCTTTGGAGAAGCACAAAGTCCCAACTAAGTACATTACCCTTATCAAGGATATGTACAAGGATGCGATGACGGTTGTCCGCACTTATGGTGGAGACAGTAGTGATTTTCCAAATAAAATAGGTCTGCATCAGGGGTCAGCATTGAGTCCTTATTTATTTGCTCTGGTGATGGATGAGGTCACAAGGGATATACAAAGTGATATCCCTTGGTGTATGCTCTTTGCTGATGATGTGGTGCTAGTTGATGAGAGTAGAGCAGGTGTTAATAGGAAGTTAGAGTTGTGGAGGCATACGTTAGAGTCCAAAGGTTTCAGACTTAGCAGGACTAAGACCGAGTACATGATGTGCGATTTCAGTGGGACTAGATATGAAGATGGAGATGTCAGGCTTGATGGGCAAGTGGTGGCCGAGAAAGATACTCCGCCTATGTTGTCTCAACATAGCAGGTCCCAAGCCCTGGTAAAGGAGGAGGGTTGTGATAGGCTCGGCGAGCCAATGTAAAACCTAGCCACTCATATGGAGATGAAACCCAAGAGAATCCCGTTGGGGCGTAACCCTCTTAGCGACGCGCCATATCGGAACCCGGGTATGGTGTTAAATGAGCAAGGGCCGGGCCGTCTCCCCCGAGACGCGCCGTGTCGTGGTCTGGGCACGGTGTCAAGTGAGCAAGGACCGGGTCGTCATTTCCTTAGTGGCGCGCTACATCGGCGCCCGGGTGTAGTGAAAAATGAGCAAGGGTCTTTGCACTTCCCTCGACGGGTGCGAAGGGCAAGGAAGCTAGCCGAGCCAACTAGGTTTCGGGTGGGTAGTTGGAACGTAGGGTCTCTAACGGGTAAGTTACGAGAGATAGCCGAGGTAGCAATTAGGAGGCGTGTAAATATTCTATGCGTTCAGGAGACTAAATGGAAGGGCCAGAAGGCGAGGGAAGTAGAGGGTACTGGCTCCAAGCTTTGGTATACGGGGGCAACTTCGGGAAGGAATGGTGTAGGCATCTTGATCGATAAGAGCCTTAAGAATGGAGTTGTTGATGTTAGGAGGCAAGGCGATCGAATTATCCTAGTTCGGTTGGTAGTTGGAGATTTGGCTCTGAATGTGATCAGTGCCTATGCCCCTCAGGTAGGCCTTAGTGAGAGCACCAAGATGCAGTTTTGGGAGGATTTGGATAGCATGGTTAGTACCGTGCCTATCAGCGAGAAACTCTTCATAGGAGGAGATCTCAACGGCCATGTAGGTGCGTCTAATGTAGGTTTCGAGCGAGTGCACGGGGGGTTCGGGTATGGAAATAGGAATCAAGAGGGGGAGGATGTTTTGAGCTTCGCGTTGGCCTACGACTTGTTGTTAGCAAATACCCTATTTAGGAAGAGGGAATCTCATCTGGTGACCTTTCAGAGTGGACAACACTCGAGCCAGATTGACTTTATCCTTGCAAGGCGGGAGGATAGACGGGCGTGCTTAGATTGTAAGGTGATACCTGGGGAGTGTGTTGTCCCTCAACACAAGTTGATGGTGGCGGACTTCAGATTTCGGGTACGTGTCCAGCGGGACAAACGTGCCAAGATAGCGAGAACGAAGTGGTGGAAGCTTAGAGGGGAAGCAGCGCAAACTTTTAAGGACATGATGTTAAGCGAGGGGCCTTGGGAGGACGGAGAAGATGCAGACGACATGTGGCTAAAGATGGCAACATGTGTTCGGAAGGTGGCTTCAGAAGTGTTTGGCGTGAGTAGGGGAGGAAAACAAGAAGCGAAAGACACTTGGTGGTGGAATGACGAGGTGCAAATGGCTATTAAGGAGAAAAAGGAATGTTTCAAGCGCCTTCACCTTGATCGGAGTGAAGCCAATATCGAGGGCTATAAATTAGCAAAGAGGGCTGCAAAGAGAGCTGTGAGTGTAGCAAAGGGTCGTGCATATGATAACCTTTATCAGCGGCTAAGCACGAAGGAAGGGGAGAAGGATATTTATAGGATGGCGAGGATCCGCGAGAGGAAGACAAGGGACATCAACCAAATCAAATGCATCAAGGATGGGATGGATCGACTTCTGGTGAAGGATGAGGAGATCAAGAACAGATGGCGAGAGTACTTCGATAAGTTATTTAATGAGGAGAATGGTTCGACGCTTGAGCTGGATGACTCATTTGACGACGCCAACAGACGTTTTGTGAGGAGAATTCATGAGGCAGAGATTGCGGAGGCTTTGAAGAGGATGAAGGGAGGTAAAGCGATGGGTCCTGATGGTATCCCCATTGAGGTGTGGAGATGCCTGGGTGACAGAGCAATAGTATGGCTGACTAAGCTTTTTAACCTCATTTTTAGGTCAAACAAGATGCCTGAAGAATGGAGAAGAAGTATATTAGTACCGATCTTCAAGAACAAGGGAGATGTTCAAAGTTGTACTAACTACCGTGGGATTAAGCTGATGAGCCATACGATGAAGCTTTGGGAGAGGGTTATCGAGCATCGCCTTAGGAGAGTGACAAGTGTGACCCAAAACCAGTTTGGGTTCATGCCTGGAAGGTCGACCATGGAGGCGATTTTTATAATACGACAACTCATGGAGAGACATAGGGAGCAAAAGAAGGACTTGCACATGGTCTTTATTGACCTCGAGAAGGCATATGATAAAGTACCAAGAAATGTCATGTGGTGGGCTTTGGAGAAGCACAAAGTCCCAACTAAGTACATTACCCTTATCAAGGATATGTACAAGGATGCGATGACGGTTGTCCGCACTTATGGTGGAGACAGTAGTGATTTTCTAAATAAAATAGGTCTGCATCAGGGGTCAGCATTGAGTCCTTATTTATTTGCTCTGGTGATGGATGAGGTCACAAGGGATATACAAAGTGATATCCCTTGGTGTATGCTCTTTGCTGATGATGTGGTGCTAGTTGATGAGAGTAGAGCAGGTGTTAATAGGAAGTTAGAGTTGTGGAGGCATACGTTAGAGTCCAAAGGTTTCAGACTTAGCAGGACTAAGACCGAGTACATGATGTGCGATTTCAGTGGGACTAGATATGAAGATGGAGATGTCAGGCTTGATGGGCAAGTGGTGGCCGAGAAAGATACCTTTAGGTATTTAGGATCGATGCTGCAAAAGGATGGTGACATTGATGAAGATGTTAGGCATAGAATTTCAGCCGGTTGGTTGAAATGGCGTCAAGCTTCTGGTGTCCTCTGTGACAAGAGGGTACCACAAAAGCTAAAAGGTAAGTTCTATAGGACGGCGATTCGCCCGGCGATGCTATACGGTGCTGAATGTTGGCCTACTAAAAGGCGACATATACAACAACTGAGTGTAGCAGAGATGCGTATGTTGCGTTGGTTTTGTGGTCACACAAGAAGGGATAGGATACAGAATGAAGATATTCGAGATAGAGTCGGAGTGGCACCAATTGAGGAGAAATTGACGCAACATCGGTTGAGATGGTTCGGACATGTCCAACGGAGGCCTCCTGAGGCGCCGGTGCGTAGTGGGGTTCTACAGCGGGCCAATAATGTTAAGAGAGGTAGAGGGCGACCCAAACTAACTTGGGACGAGTCGGTTATTAGAGACCTTAAAGAGTGGAATATCTCTAAGGATTTAGCTATGGATAGGAGCGCTTGGAGACTAGCAATTAATGTGCCTGAGCCGTGATCTTTGCTTTCTTTTCTGCTTTCCTCTAACTCTTTTTCTGTTTTTTTTGACCTTTTGGGTTTCACCTCTAGCCTACCCCAACTAGCTTGGGACAAAAGGCTATGTTGTTGTTGTTGTTGTACTGAATTAAAATGGTAGGGTACTTCAAAATATGTATCATAAGAATTTTAAGTCAAAAGCTCTGCAATATCAAGATCATGTTTGATGGATTCACAAGATTTAAATAAATACCTCTTTCTTAACAGGCTCTTCCTTCTCTGACAGGATCAGCTCAATGTGGCAAGGTGAGGACATGTAAGCTGCATCAAAGCAAAATTAAATATGCTATTGAATAAAGGCACAAGAACAAAACATCTTCCATCAATACTTACGATTGATGCGTCCATGAGCACGGTACGTGCGGCGCCTCTGCTTCTGGGCTTGGTTCACCTGGATGTGAGAAACATAGAGGTTGTCGACATCCAAGCCTTTCACCTGGAAATAACAGAAAATTAAGTTAACCCAAACAGTAGGGAATGCCATGCATATTAAGGAGAAAAATATAAGTCATCACCACGTCGGACAACAACTTCGGTTCGGATTCAGCTGACACGTCTGCGCTTCAACAGAGGGCAGCAGCATTATACGTCAGCGTTACTCTCAGCATTCTTCAGCAAATCCAATATGAACCTGGCTGATTTCACAGGCCAGCGACCTTGGCCATTTGAGTGGCGAGACTTAGCTTGAGCAGTGCGACCAACACCCCCGCAGTATCTCCTGAAGGGAATTGCCTGCTTGTGAGCCATAACATCCTCAAGGTACTGCTTAGCCTTGGTCAAAGGAAGCTTGCGAAGTGCAAACGCAGTCTCCCTTGTGTTCTGCAAAGATCAATACCAGTTTAGTAAGAGAAACCGGAAAGTTTTTGTGAACATCAGAGGCACCATATGATATCTACATCAGTGAACTCAGTATCACAGTACGCCTACACCATATGTGGGAAAGTACCTAAGGATTTGAAGCCTGCAGATCCTTTCAATGGCAGGTTCATATTAAGCACCTAAGCTTCTAATGATAACTAAGCATATTTTATAACGACTTTGACTTCACTGATAAAATGGCAAGACCAAATAGAGAATAGCAACACTAGCTTTTGTGAGGGAATTGCATGTTGTTTCAAATACAAGCCAGAAATATAGAGAGCAGCAAGACTGGTAGAGAACACGTCAACTTAAAAAGGAGACATATGACAATGCTTTAAAAGAAAAGGAGAACTTCTAGCTATGAGCAAACTTATAAGGCTCCATATACAGCTCACAATAAAATCAGCAATCATAAATTCCTCCAAAACTTACAATAAGGAAAAGAATTTGCACAGAAAATCAAGGAGTCTGTTTGAGGTGCGATTAGCAAGATGAAAGCCATGTCAACACAGTATTTGAAGTTTCTATCATCATACAAAAAAATATTTAAAAGTTTAAGGTGCAAAGCCCTCAACTTCGGCATTGTAGGGGCAATGGGACATATCGTGGAATTTTTTTATAAAAACACAGACGTCACTTAGGTAAATCTCCAGCAAAAGAAACATGTTTAAAGATGTTACATTGTCTAAGGAACGTTTGCGTGGAAAACAATATGATGGTTCATAAATAACAATCAACAATGTGTTGATGTCCCTGAAGCAACGTGGGGACAATTCATTTGAAGAACAGAGAAGAACCTTTACTGTTTAGGTTTCCACAATCTAATTCATTCTTGCATGATGCCACACTTATGCAGTTCTGCCGAATGCAGATAGATGCTTAAGCTCCAATAACGACTTAATTGACCACAATTACATCAAATGCACAGCTAAATAATGACCAAGCAATCAGATCGCAAGGAAACAAGGATCCCAAACAAGCGTGTTAAGAAACGCACCTTGAAGTGGACCCTGAGATCCCTGCCCATGGCCTTGGCCGCTGCACAGAGAACACAAACAACCCATCAGAACCACCGCGAGATGGGGAGAGAACCTCCATCACAAGACCAAAACCATTGCAGAAACAAGGCAGAGCGAGATCTTACACTTGGTAGGGTTGCCCGACTCCTGCGAGTACTTCACCTGCGACGCAACAGCGAGATGTCAGTCGGGTCAAGGGAACCAAGCATGGTAGCATGGTTGAAGAGGAGGGGACGGGGAGAGGAGGGCCTGACCATGGCGGCGGCGGCGGCGGTCGGAGTGCGGCGGGGTAGGAGCAAGGGTCGCCTTCGCCTTTCGCAGTCGCACTGAGGAAGGCGGCGGCGGGCTAAGAAGTGGGGAAACCCTAGTCTGTGCTAAGCCGCTCTAGAAGGGCCGGCATGAACCAATTTAGATGGGTCGTAAGGGTGTCCAAGTGACTCAGAAGCCCGTTAATGGGACAGATCCGGCCCACAAAACACCCAAGCTGGGCCGCTGGCCTGCCTTGGCCTATCATATAACTAGTTTTGCTTTGGCAGTCGGCACTTCATGTTGTTCTCAAAAAAAAAATTCTCCTAAAAAAAAAGTCTCTCCTCAAAAAAAAAAAGTCGGCACTTCATGTCTCTGGAAAACGAAACGAAGAAAAATTAAAGACTCCAAAGTTGATCTTCTTTGCCGTAACGTAGAAAACTGGGGGAAAATCTATTTTTACAGGAAAAATGTCAATTCTCTCACTCAGGAATGAACCATATAGTATGTATTTATCTCATGCGTTTCGCCGATTACTCTAGAATAATATTGTATTTGAATTATCATCTAAAATTGTGTTCCACCGCTTCCGTTTCAACTTAGACAAAAGTAATATGCGTTAGGTACAGTACTAAACTATTATAGGCACGAGACGTGTTTGATCATTGGTCACTAGCCTGTCACTGTCAGAATCAAATTAAACCTTTTATGCGAATCCGGACTTGACGATCAAGGCATATTAATGAAAATGATAGTGACTCGCGTTGCATTTGGTCGTTAAAGGGAAATAGTGAATCGTACCCAAATCTTGAGTGATGCTAACAAGAATGCAGATGCTGTTTTTTTTCTGCCAGGGAAATTAAATGTCACAACGACACTTGTTTAATCTTTTGTTTTTTCTTGATAGCGAAACAAATTTTCTTTGCGATTTTTTGCGAAAGATGCGACCGATGTTATATTATTCACTGTAAAAAAATGTAATGTCTCGCGACTCACGACTGCCGTTATCCTCTCCCCGAATCTAAACCAAAGCTTGAGACCAGTTTCTCATATAATGTCAAACAATTGTTTTTCTCGGAATTATAGTGGTCACCATGATTTCAAAAATCCATTAGTAATTTTGGAACAATTCCATTTCTCCTGAAAGTATTTTCTCTTTCCCTTTTTCATTTTTTTGTTGGACGAATGATTGTTCTCATTGGCAGTTGAGGGCCCAATATATCCTTTGTCCGGTGGGCCCACGAAGCGCCAACCCGACCCAAGACTGAGTAAACATTGACCATTGACTTTTTTAAAAGAATTATACAAGTGGTCACTTTACCACGTTCACATAGGACGTCGCTGATGTCAAAAAAACGGGTTAATTGGATATATGCCATTACAACTTTCACAATTATGAGAAATATCATTACAATTTACCTATTTGGATTCGTGTCATTACACTTGTATGATACATGCCACTACTTACCTCTTCAACGTGTTTCACACAAAATTTGGACCTAAATACCCCTGTCTTCTTCCTCCTCCCCACATTCTGTCTCCTGGCCAAGCAAACACCGAGGTCCTTGCTGCGGCCGGCGGGTGCGGGGGCCCTGCCGCCCGACCACGCGGGCTCCGGCTGCTGGATAAGGACGCCCCCGCGCGCACTCCTTGCCGCGGTCGACGCCTGCAGGGGGTCCGCTGACCGGCCCCGCGGGCACCGCGGTGACGGCCCAGCACGCCCCGTGCTTGCTCCCTGCCGCGGCCGGCACCTACAGCGGCCCTGCTGCTCTTGGGGACCTCGCCGATGGCAGGAGCAAGCCTCCCGGCTCCGCACCTTGCCACTGCGCCGCGCCGCGCCGCTGAGGACCCCGCCGTTGAGCTCCGCGCCGGTACCACGCGTCAGGTGAAGGAGCTGCTTCTGGTGCATGCTGATTGGAGAGGAGGGTCCATGGCCGGCTTGCTCTGTTGCATGAGATTGAGTGGGACGAAGCAAGGAGGATCATCCGCTTGTGCTTGAATATAGGGAAGGCCGGTGCTTGGCTGCTTGATTTGGGGGAAGGAATGGGGATTTCTTTGCTCTGCTATTGACGCGTTCGACTCAGTTGAAGAAGGGAAGCCGGGTGTCGCTGGAAAATTTGGGAGACGGCAGCTTGAACTGGGGTGGTTGTGCTTGTGCAGCTCGGATTGGAGAGGGAATCAGTAGACAGACGAGATACTGATGGTGGATCCGGTATTTGGATGACAGCACGGGCGTGGCTGCAAAAACAATGGAAGAAGACAAGGGTATTTTGGTCTTAAAATTTTTATAAACATGTCGAAGGGGTATCTAGTGGCACATCTGTAAGATATGTAAAATTGTAATGGCAGGTTTTCGATATCGTGAATAGTAATGGCATATCTCCGAAACGTGACAATTACAATAATATATATCCAATTAACCTAAAAAAACATAGGACGTCGCTGAGCTCGAGCATCAGAACTGGTGGCGCTCTCCTTTCAGAAAAGAAAAAAAGAACTGGTGGCACATAATGGAATCAAGAGAACCAGAAGAAAATACATTGAAGGACGTTGATCCTGTCTCATCTCATGCCTGTTCAGCAGCAATTTGTTTTCTAGACATCCACTTTCCAAAAAGAAGGTAAAGATGATTGCGCCGACTAGAGCAAATTGCTCCAAAAAAAAATATAATAGTCAAGTTAACAAACATCATTAGAATAGAAAAGGATTCATGCTTTCATTGACCTCTTTGATCTCGGTAATTATTTATCGTGTTGTCGCGTTCTATCTACTACCACACAATTGTTTTTTTTATATACTTACCACACAAAAAAAAATACTTTTCGCAGAGAGGAAACTGTCAAATGTTTGGGACTTGAGATAGTCCAAGGCCTCCTCCAAAAAACCCCAGCATTCTTGAGTCTTAACTGATGAGCAGGACAGCCGGGTTGGATACTGCAAGGCACACTGTAATTTCTGCCTGCGGGCTCCCTGTGAAATTGCCATGAAATTTTCACATCCTACAGAAGTACAGAACTTGTTCGCAGCTGCAGCCATCTGCATCCCCTCGTGGTGTGAGGTGTGGTATTATTGCATACGAAGCTGCTGCAAAAGTATTTGTGTAACTTGCTTGCTCTGCTGCAGTCTACAACTGCACGTCAACAAACCCAATTCTCCTCCAATAGGATGCACCCGATGATTCATTTCATCTCACACGACTTCTCCAAAGAAAAGGACACATGCATTCACTTGACACGGTCCAAATGCTCTGGAACACAAAATTCAGATTTTTCTTTTTGTATACAATGTTATACAAAGAAATAAATTATTCTGATTATATTTATCAAAGGCAAGTATAAATTGCGCCCCACCATCTTTCCCTTTGGCCTACCAGAATTTCGCACCTTTAGAATCATTCCCAGTGATTCAGTCGCGGCAACGACCAAGAAAGCTTGCCGCCTGCGTTCCCACGGCGGCTGCTTCCATGGAGAGGCGGAGCGCGTCGTCTTCATCGTCCCCGGACGCCGGGCAGGAGAGGGTCATGGCGGCCGCGAAGCACATCGTCAAGAGCCTGGCCGTGTCCAAGAACGCCGCCGACGACATGATGCACTTCCTGTCTACTTTCGACCCTCGCCTGCACCCCCTCTCCTCTCCGGACACCGGCGACGAGGCGCCCGGCCGCGGCTTCGACGAGGCGTCCGGCAGAGGCGGCGGCGGCGGCGGCGAGGAGGAGGAGGAGGAAGAAGAGATCGCCGCGTCGAGCCCGTCGCCATCGAGGAGGTGCTCAGGATGGAGTGGGGCGCCCTCGACCAGAAGATGCGGCGGTGGGCCCACGCCGTCAGGGCCGTCGTCAGGACCTTCCTCGCCGACGAGCGCCGCCTCTGCGACGAGGTGTTCGAGCCGGACGAGGAGCTCGGCCACGAGTGCTTCGCCGACGTGGCCCGTGGCTGCGTCCTGCAGCTGCTGTGCTTCGCCGACGCGGTCGCCGTGTCGCCGCGCGCCGTCGAGAAGCTCTACCGCACGCTCAGCATGTACGAGGCGCTCGCCGACGTGCGGCCGGAGCTCGAGGCCCTCTTCTCCGGCGACGCCGCCGCGCGCGGGTTCTTCGCCGGCGAGGTCTCCAGCGCCGTCGAGCAGCTGGGCTCCACCGTGCGCCAGACGGTCGAGGAGTTCGGCCACGTCATCCACGGCGAGGCGTCGCGGAAGGTCGTCAGCGGCGGCGATATCCACCCCATGACACGCTACGTGCTCAACTACTGCGGCCTCCTCGCTGACTTCCGCGGGACGCTGGACGCGGTCCTCGGCGACGCCGGCCTCGACGACGCCGCCGCCGCCACCGACGGCGCCGCCGCCGCCGCCTCGACGACGCCGTCCGCGCGGTGCATCCGCGAGCTGCTCACGCTGCTCCTGGACAAGGTCGACGAGAAGTCCAGGATGTACGACGACGCCGGGCTGCGGAACATCTTCCTGATGAACAACGTCTACTACGTGGTGCAGAAGGTGAGGGAGTCGCCGGCGCTCCGGGAGCTCGTCGGCGACGACTGGATGCGCCGGCACCGGGGCCAGATCCGGCAGTACGAGGCCGGGTACCTCCGGGCGTCGTGGATGCCCGTGCTGTCGACGCACCTGAGGAGGGACGGCGGCGCGGCGGCGAGCCCAGCGACCCCGCCGGCGGGCGGGCGCAGGGACAGCAGGGCGCCGCAGGGCGCGTCGGCGAGGGGGTTCAACGCGGCGTTCATGGAGCTGTACCGGGCCCAGACGGCGTGGAAGGTCTCGGACCCGCAGCTCAGGGAGGAGCTGCGCATCGCCGTGTCGGAGCGGCTGATCCCGGCGTACCGGGCGTTCCTGGGGCAGGGGAGCCGGCACCCGGCGAGGCACGTCAAGTGCAGCCTCGAGGAGCTCGAGAACTACATGCTCGACTTCTTCGAAGGCGTGCCCAAGTTTGTCAGGTGGTGATCGCCATCGCCATCGTCAAAGGCGCACGAATTGAGACCCAAATAATGAAATTTCTCCGCCGGAGGAGAGGATGAGACCACCATCCATGGCAGCGCGCATGCATCGCGATCTTGGAGCACAGCTCCAGTTCTCTTGGTAGTTTGATACCGGAGGTGTTGATTCCTCCTCTAGTCCTCTCTTCTTCTAGGTTCTTTACATTTCATTAATCTTCATTCATGGCAGCCAAGCTACGACGTTTACAGATGTAAATATTCATCAACTTCAGCTGCCGCTCTTACAGATGTAAATATTCATCAAATTCAGGAGTGTATATACTGTGATTTTCTTTCGGATATTCGTGGATCAAACCTTTCAGTCATCGAGTCCATTGTCACTTTGTCAAGTTTGCTCACCAATTCTTCAGTTTCAAAGATGAAGGCATGAGATGGCAAAGCCATAATCCAAGCCATATGGCAAATTATAACTTGAAATGGTTTTGACTCATGGGATTGGGTCATTGGGAAGCATGTGTATTCTCTTCTGACTCGATATAGAATTTTCAACCTGACAATTCAACTTGCTTTTATTTATAGCATTTTTTTGAGGAGATTTATTTATAGCAATTTTTTTTAGATTAATTTATTTATAGCAATTGACAATTCAACTTGCTGCACACACGCTGACCGACCCGGTCCGCTCTACCCATTTTATCCGTTTTGGGTCAGAAATCAAGGCCCACTATAAGTTAGGCCTCAAGCCCATGTCAACGCAAGGCCCTCCTCCAGTCCTCCCTGCGTGGGCCTCAAGTGGCGGCAGGGGCCCGCATGTCATGTCACTGAAATGTTAGGTCGTGGGGTAGTGCCAGTGGCCGCCGGCCCTCCTTGCGCTTGCCGTCACCACACACAGGGAGCCCACTTTCTAGGCCGGGTGGCGTTGGCTGTCTCGGTGTCATCGCCTCGTCTCGTCCCCCGCATCGTTTCATTTCGCGGAGCAGCGAACCCAAACGAACAGGGAGGGAGCTCGGAGGCCACTGCGCTCCCTCTCCCCGCGTCCGTGCCCCTTTCGCTGCAGATTTGAGTGGCTGTCGCCAATCGCGCGGATTCGTTCGCGGCTTGGCTGGGCTCGGCCGGGCCAGATGCACACTAGGGTTTCGATGGTGCCGGTGCATCGACTGATCACAGGTCTAAACTATTGACCCGCATGCGTCATGCGTGCACATGCTGTACTGCTGTTAGTGTGTAGTAGTAGTGATTGGTAAAATCTGGTGATCAGGAATTTTTGTAGCTTCTGTCAGTGTGCAGTTAGCCAAATAGTTGCCAGCTTCTGTCTTGTGAGCGGATTATGCATATTCTGCAGTCGGTGGCACTTGGATTGGATGTAGTTCTCTGTCTCCTGCCGTCCTCACGCAAGCTGTCCATTGGCATGGGCTGCTCCTGAATAACTGCGTAGACTATAAAGCGCTATTCTAGCAGGAACTGTTCCTGGATTATTCAGTAAGATGCAGAAATGGACTAATTGGTAGGATTATGCTGCTGTGCAGGAGCCATTTAATGCCGAGCCTCACCGATCGGCACTGGTCGCATCTTACATCACCCCGGTGGATTTCTTCTACAAGAGGAATCATGGACCCATTCCAAAAGTCGAGGACCTCTCAAGGTTTCTTGATCGGAACTGTGAATTTCCATTTGTTGCTGTAATCAGTTACAGACCCTGACACTATAATATGAATGGATCAACAGATACAGTGTTTCCATTTCTGGTCTTGTCAGCAAGCCTATTCAGCTATCCATGGCAGACATTTGGTAATGTCTTTTAGTATATTAATTATCTTGTGTACGAGCTACTACTTGTATTGGCTTAAAAAAATGACACAAACTTCTCATTTAGGGCTCTTCCAAAGTACAATGTCACAGCAACTTTACAGGTTGTCTATTGATACCCTACATGCCTTGCTCACTTTAATCTTTCTGTGATCGCAGATATATTAGTATCACAGGTATTTAACAATGCGACGATATAATATTTTTACAGTGTGCGGGAAACAGGAGAACAGCAATGAGTATGGTACGGAAAGTGAGAGGTGTTGGTTGGGGCATATCTGCTCTTGGAAATGGTAAGAGCTGTGCTGTTTACAATGTTCAGAACTTAAGGGATGCATTTTGTTTCAAAGATGTAGAAATGCATTCAGTGCGCTCATCTCAGTGCATACTGGCATCCAGAGTAAAATGCTTTTACTACTGTGTTCTGATCTCATGTAACATTCCAGCAACTTGGGGAGGAGCGAAACTATCTGATGTCCTTGAGTTAGTTGGGATACCTAAACTCAGTTCAGTTACATCTTTAGGAGGGAAGCATGTTGAATTTGTTAGTGTTGACAAGTGTAAAGTGAGTATATTGGCCCTTAATTGACTGGCAGCAGCACTTTTAGTGTCACCCCACTAATCTCATGTTGTTTGTATTTCAGGAGGAAAAAGGTGGTCCTTATACTGCATCTATTCCATTAAAGCAGGCAACAGACCCTGATGCTGATGTATTGCTTGCATATGAAATGAATGGAGAGGTGATTGAACTTGCTTTCATAACTGAAACTTTATTTTAGTCTTTGGTCTGATGTTGAAGTTTGTTCCCAAAAGTGGATTTTGTGCTATGCCTTTGTCCCAACTCTACTTCTTGTTTACCTTGTCATTTAATCTGGATCTTTCCTGTAATTCACTTGTTATAAATTACCATGCACAGATCCTTAATCGTGACCATGGATACCCTCTCCGCGTTGTTGTTCCTGGTGTTATTGGTGCACGTTCTGTAAAATGGCTGGACAGTATCAACATAAGCCAGGAAGAATGCCAGGTTTTCTAAAATATGAATGCAATGCCTTTTTTATTTTATTCTTCTGTGTTAAAAATCAAAACTGATTGCTATTCTCAACCAGGGTTTTTTTACTCAAAAAGATTACAAAATGTTTCCACCAACCGTGGACTGGGACAATATTAATTGGTCAACTAGAAGGCCACAGATGGATTTTCCTGTACAGGTATACTACATTATCAATTCTTCTATGCTAATCTGTTCTGCTTGGCTTCTGGATTACTTATCTTCACTTACTTTTGATCAAGTAGTCTGCTATCTGTACACTGGAAGATGTAGATGTTATCAAGGAAGGAAAGGTTAGTATTATTTCATAATAATGTTACTCTGAGACTGCATCCTCTGTGCATACGATGGGCTAGAATAAAATCGTATTCGTACATGGCTATGATCTTTTGCTGCAGGCTAGGATTGCTGGATATGCACTTTCTGGTGGTGGCCGTGGCATCGAGAGAGTGGATATATCTGTTGATGGGGGTAAAACCTGGGTTGAGGCTCACAGATATCAGAAAGACAACGTGCCATATGTATCTGATGGACCTCAAAGTGATAAGTGGGCTTGGGTTCTCTTTGAGGCTACATTAGATATTCCAGCAAACGCTGAGATAGTAGCAAAGGCGGTAAGTGAAACTCATCGCAACCCACTGTTTCATCTACTTCTGTTGCTTTGCATAAAACAGATTGTGAAAATGCATCTTATGTACTGCAGGTGGACTCATCTGCGAATGTCCAACCTGAAAACGTGGAGGACATATGGAACCTGAGAGGCATCCTAAACACATCTTGGCATCGGATCAAAATACAGAATTTGTCGTGCGTTGGAAGATCTAAGATGTGAAATAAGCACGCTGCTGACCACGAGCAATTATGGCGGTGTGTTACAAGTGTTACCATTGTACCAAAATAATAAGAAAGTCATTTCAGCTTCCAGTGTCTTTTGACATCGGACTGTAACATAAATGTTGGAGCTTCTGTTGTATGGGATCTTGTTTGACTGTGACCCTGTACAGTCAGGCGTTGGCTAATGCTGGTGTTTTTTTGATCCTCAGTGCCGTTTAACTGCTGCTGTTGATTTATCTGATACCGAGAATACGCTATTGCATTCCGTATCGGAGAATTACTGTTTCCGCATATACTTCCTCCAGACCAAAATATAAGTTTTTTTGGGCATCATCATGGTCTTTGATGTTAACCTTAGTATAACGATATCTATGCAAATATCTATTTCAAAACACAAAGGGTCTGTTTTAAGTTGAACTGATCTTTTTTTTTTTGCTTTGGCCATCAGCATTTGAAAGTGTGAAATGATCGGAAGTAGCAGATCAGTTATTTAGGCCAAATTGGCAACCGAAGGAAGGAGCACACTTCATATAGCAGCTTGAACATGAAAATAGTCCAAAATTATGGTGTGGCTTAAAACTCCATCCGTTCTAAAAAAACTGACGTTTAGGACAAGATTTTGGTCAAATATTAGAAATATAAATCATCAATAATTTTTAAATTATTGAGTTTATAAATGTAAAAACTATATGAATAGATTTATCTTGAAAAATACTTTCATAAAAATATACATATATCACTCTTTGATAAATATTTTTAGAATAACAAGAGGTCAAAGTTGTGTTTTGAAGACCGTATCGCTGTCCTAAACGTTAATTTTTTCAGAACGGAAGGAGTACTCCGTAGTAGTTAGAAACGCCGAAGAACATATCGCAAGCTGGATAGACGTGAATGTGTATATTTCCCTTCCTAGTAGCAATGGGAACGGAAGAATCAGTTTCAGTATGGAATGGTACTGATAACAGCAATGGAACACGGTCACTTACAAGTCAGGACTCCGGAACATCTTTCTAATTTACATTTGTCCCTAGGCAGAAAGGGAATGCAGTGGCCGCAACGATCTAGAGCGAACTAAAACAAGGAAGCATTGATATGACAAATTAATAACAAGCAACGGATGCTAGACTACTGAGTTGCCAAATCACGTCACGTTTTAGAGGTGCTTCCTGCTACCACTTCATGACCATTGTTACTGCCCTGCAAAAGCAATAGGTGAAAACATCTGGAATTTTAGAATCAGACAGCAATTAATACAAACAAAGAATATCGCATAATCAGAAAGGCAATCCAAGTAAACTCACAGCAATTTGCATTTGGTCCTTGGTTGGGAAAAAGTCCTTGAGCATTTTATCCAGAGAATCCTTAGCCAATGGAAACTTCTTCACTTCTTTCTCTCCTGATTTTATAGAATCCTTAACAGATGTGCCATTTTGAAGCTGCAGCGACAACAGTAGTTTAACCTGATCAGATCTTTCAATCTAGAACCCTATACATCAGGTCATTGGTTCAGGTAAACAATTGGGAGGATATGATCATGAAGCCATTTTCTGAAGCGTACAACATCCATGAAAAATCACCGCGCAGCAATTGCTCCACCTACCTCTGCATCAGGAGCAGCTGGCTGCTCTGATGTGCCTCCATTCGGCTTCAACTGACATTCTGCAGTGCCAGAATTCAGTGCAGATGCCTACAGAATAACCCACGCGTTAGAATGAGCAGAATGTGATCAAGGGTGAGCAGAATGTGATCAAGATAATGATGAGCAGATCTCATCTAAACATCATAACACCGAGTCAGCCACTCACCTGATCCTTTGAAACATCCTCCTGCCACTCTGGCTGGAACTTCTGCAGCAGCAACGTGAGCAGCTTCTGCAACTCGGGCGGCACCTCGTCGGGGAAGAGCTTGGGGATGTCGTCCTTGGAGACGTCCTCGTTGAGGCACCGCCTGATCAGTATCCTCAGGCACACCAGCAGCTGCAGCAGAGGTTGAACAAGCACAGGGTTGGGGTCTGAACATTCTGAACTCGCAGCACCCGCGACACCAACGGAGCAGAAAGGAGGCAAGGAAGAGATGGCTGGGGGGAAGGGGTTGCTTACGGGGTCGAGCTCGGCGTCGGAGGAGAGCTGGAGGGCGTCGCGGGCGACGGCGCGGTCGGCGGCGTCGAGGCCGGTGCGGCGGGTGCGCCAGAGCGCCTGCAGGATGTATTCCAGCGACTCCTTGGACCCCGCGCGCGCCAGAAGAGGGAGGTGCTCGTGCCCCCACAGCGCCGCCGACCCGCCGCGCTCCCGCTCCATCACCACACCGGCCGGCCGGGGTTCGGCTCTGCCGCCGCCGATGGAGCCGAGCGGCGGTGAAGGGGAAGAGAGGCGGTTCGGTTGTGGACTTGTGGTGGGCCGGAAAAACAGCCCATGAGGGATGAAGAAATCAGCTTGGTGGAGTTTTTTTTTTCTTTTTTTTATTTGAGGTAAGCTTGGTGTAGTTTGGTACTAATTTATTCATGCTGTGGACTGATTAGTTTGCCAAATCGATATCCGCTGATTAGTTTAGGATAATTAGAAGTACGATGTTTTTTAAAAAATGTTGAAACAATATATTACAAATGTTGAGATAGTACGTGAAAAATATTGAAGTAGTAAATTTCTGATGTTGGATTAGATTCAATATATAAAATGTTGAAATAGTGTAACAAAAACGTTGAACTAGTTTACGGTAAATGTTGATTTTTTAAAAAAAATATAAAATATAATCAAATTGGAGCTTGTTTTGTAGCATAAATTCTAAAAAATATCATGGTTCAAACGGATTTGAAAAAAGAGTTATAGTTTGAAAGAAAAATGAATTTGAAGATCAAAATCCAAACGGAATCACTCCCGACCAGCTCATGCATGCAACCAGCGACGCGGCTGTCCACGTACATGTCTCCGCTGTTGTCACATCTTCTCCCGCATCAATCTGGTACGTCCATTCTGATTCTACACAAATCTCAAACAGTAAAAGCTATGTGGAAAAAAAAAGTTTCCGGATAGCCGTGGCACCGTGCTAGCCATCTTGCTTGGGGCCGCGTGGCCTTGCTCTCGGCCCAAAATAAATTTGCACAGTTGGCGGGAGCCTTCGGAAGCGACATGATAGCGATGATGCTTGTTGGAGGTTTTTTAAGTTTTAACTGGTGGGAAATAACATGCTCAGGTATTGCTAAAGATCTCCTAAAAAGAAAAGGTATTGCTAAAGAGAATGCCACTCATCAGGTTGGCCTCACCATTTCTCATCGTTTGTGAATTGTGATCACAATGATCAAGTACTACCAGGTGACTACCGTTTGGAAAAAAAAAGTACTACCGGATTGCACGTAATCCCGCTAATTTTTAATAAAAAAATAACGTACTGGACATTGGCAAGGACTATAAAGCATGTAATTGTTTTCTATTGATGTTTATTACAATATATTTGCAACACTATATATTTATCTATGATTGAGGGAGTAGGTAGTGCCGTTGGATGGGCGCGTGAGCAATGATGCAGCAGCCGTTGCCTTGTAACTTCAGTGTACAGTTGAGATTCTTTTGCCATATGCCATGTGTACCTGTTCATGCCATATCATTAATTTCTTCAAGAAAAAAAAAGAATCACGTGGTCGAATAGTATACATTTTTTCCATTTTTCCCATTGAATTTGGACATCGACGTGGCGGGCTGCTGTTCATTCCTGGGAAACATTTTTTTTTTGTGATTTCCCAGTTATGATAGCCGACGATGATCCGTGCCGTTGGTTTTGTCGCTGCGCGTACTTGTACTACTCCTCGCCGGATCTCAATAGTCATTTTTGTGATTGCCCAGTTACTGTGATGTGCTCATGATCCGTGCTGCGTTGGTTGATATATTTTTTTGACGTGTAAAAAAAGTTTTTTTTTGAAACGTGCGTATATCTCTCGCAAGCAGTAGGTGATGTGCGAGATCTTGGCGTATCCTCATGAATCACGTACCGACGCAACCAGATTCCGGGACACAGTAGATGGCGAGGGACCTCGACAAAATTATTGAAGGAAGGATAGGGTGGTACCATCAACCCAACTGCAGCAACACGAGCTCGTTCACCCAATCACACCGAGGTTGAAAACGAATTATAATGACAGCAGGAACGCTGCGTTGCAGTTGCAGGTCGTAGTCACTCGTCAGCGTGCTGTGGATCGGATCCGGCTGCGGGGACAGCTTTGATATTTTTTTTGTGCGGGTGACAGCTTTGATGATAGCAAGAAAAAAAAAGAGCCGACCGCAAATCAGGGACCAAAAGGTCATTGTCAGCTCCTTATGGATCAGATCCAAATAAAAGCAAAAGAGCGACACGTTCCAAATCAGCACGTGCCGATTTTTGTCATTTTCATTTAGTTGCATGTGTGGACCAGTTCAATAATAAACTGAAGCTGATGTAAGAGATGGATAAATAATAGGTTGCCTTGCAATCGAATTGTGAAAAAAAGACAACATGTCGTCGTTAACGAAGAAAATGAAAAAAAAAATATCTATCTGATGGTCTAACAGTGTAAACTAAACCAAAAGTCCACTATCTCGTATACGACTAATATATATATATATATATATATATATATATATTA
>OAMR01000952.1:65333-93955 GCA_900205405.1 Echinochloa crus-galli
AACATTATACAAGATCTTATATATATATATATATATATATATATATTAAACCAATTAGTATTAAAAATACAATAATAATGGAATTAAACGCAATAAAAATACATATCATCCTTAAACAAAACGAATATAGCATATCCTCTCCCCGTTATGTATCTTTTCGTCTTATATGTTCCTTTCCACGCTATCTCTCACCATGGAGCTAGCACCAGCTATGTAAACTTAGGAACCGATCGATTACTTATAATTATTGAAAATGTGTTAGGACTAATAAAATTTGGTCTCAAGTAGTGGTTTAACTCGGTCCCAAAGGAACTACCGGTCAATAGTTTTACACAGCAACAAAAGTACAATAAGAATAAAACATAAATAAAAAGAGAAAAGAGAAAATAATCACGTCGCTTGCTCGTGGATGTTCCACTGCAAGACCAACCAGCTTTGTAAGCTAAGAAAGAAAGCTGTGTGGATCATTCTGAGTGGACGAAACAAGGTGATGCGTGACTAGATTCAGGTCAATTTGGGCTTTGTAATTTTGTCGAGCCTACATGTTGTAGGCGTTCCTCTCTGGTTGCCCCCAACCCTATAGCACGCCCTTTTAGGATATAAACTCAGTAGCACCACCTTTGAAACTTGGGTTTTGTTTAGTTCAGTTTTCCTTCGAGAAACATATTCGGTTCAATGTAACTGTGGCGATAAGTCCTTTTACTGTGATCCAGGGCCACTATTGTTGTTTTTTCTCGACTGTGTCGAGTAGTCCTTTTGTAATAAGATTTGAACTTTATATTTGCCTTTGCCTTCATTCATACTTGCAATTTCAGATTGTGTTTTTATTGTTCTTGCTTGTGTTCTTGATCCGCACGAAGGGAAAGCCTTCTTGGAAAGGTCAATTGTGTGCGTGCAGTTGATAACCAATGGAGCAATAGTGTACAAATGAGAGAACATTCTTGATTTTATAGAGGCAAGGAGATGACTCGTGACTAAAGAGACCATGGTGGACCCAAAGGAAATATTCCCTATTCTTTTTCAAATAGCTATAGAACTAAAGTTTTTTCATAAAAGTATAGAAACAATAAAGGAACTAAAAAAAACTATAAAAAATTAATTAAAATAAAGAGAGATACACCATGAGTCCAAGAGAGAAATAGAGTTAGATAATATTAGCAGTTTAATTTTCATGTTTCTTTGGAATCAAAATAACTAAATAAGAGTATATGTCAAATAGATAGAAATAAATGTATAATTTTTTATAAAATGCTAAGCAAATCAATATATAGTTAGATTTTCATCCATATTAGGAAGATAAAAGACTAATACAAAATTTAAATAAAAACTAAATTGTAAATTAATATATAATATAAGAGTCTATATTGAATGCAACACAGGAATAAGAAAGGGACACGAGTGAAGGGATGAGGGATTTGGATGAGAAGTAAAGCATGACATTCGATTTCTCTATTTTTTATCTTAATTTCTACATAGGATGTAGATATATTTTGGAAAGGCATATACAACTGTGTTTGATAAAATTTTCAAATAAAATCTATAAATTATATATATATATATATTCATGATTGTAAATTTAAGATATAATAAAAATCTAAAAAAGATAAAATGATAAATCTAGCCACATCATTCATCTCCACCACTTTGTTAGGCCAGCCTCAGGGGTCTTATAGGGATTTTATGACATTAAATTTATTAACGTGGCAGAGAAGAGAGAATGCATCAGTTCACTTTTACTTCAACGGTAGCGGAAACGTGGCCACTAGTATAATGCCAGTGAGCTCGATCCCCTACCCCAGGCTGGCTACGGCAATAATGCCACTAGTATATATAAGAAGGCCAGCCCGTGGTGGCCTTCACTAGCACAAGCGTGCTTGCCTAGTAGCTAGCGCGCCAGCTACTTCGTTCCATGGGGATGGGAGACGCCGGGGCGGTGATGTTGGCTCTGGTGCTGCTGGCCGCCGCCGCCGCCACGCTGCCGGCGGCGGTGAGAGCGTCGCCGGCGGAAGGGTTCCAGCCGCTGTCCAAGATCGCCGTCCACAAGACCGCCATCGAAATGCATCCGTCGGCGTACATTCACGCGACGCCGTCGCTGCTCGGCGAGCAGGTATACACGACATAACCGGCGCTCGCTAAACTAGCTAGTTAATTAATTAAAGCAACTCGCAGTTTCTTCATGCATCTCAACCCGCCACTAGCTAGCAGCTTCATTTTCTGAGCTCTGGGTGCAAACATGTCAGTCTAACTATAAGATTCAGTAATTTTAATCGTTGACCAACACTTGATTTAAATTTATACTCCACTGAGTACTATATATTTGATTGGTATCGTTGGATTGCCATTCGAAACACTTCAACGTGATATCAATTCGTAATCATGAACATTATACAAGATCTAAACTATTGACGGTCAAATAAGGCAAAACACATCTTATAAAAAGAGAAGGATTATTGAGTAGCACAGGTGAGACTGTAACCTGCATTATATTGTCATCTTCCCAAAAGGGAAAAGCAGGGAAACAATATAGTTGCTGGGGTTTTCCCGTTTCTGAACCTGTGGTGACCAGCAGTCCATGCTGCACTCAATCATGCAGATGCATGTCATGGACGATACCGCTAGGCGCTAGCGTCGTCGTGAACAGAACCAATCAACCTTTAAAGGACAGTGAAATATTATCGGCTCCACAGCTTTCGCCCTTTCAACAATTTATATAGGACAAGAGGACAGCGAACGGACACTGGAAAAAAGGAAAAAAAAAATCGACGCGAGATCTGGTAGATGAGAACGGGCCGTTAGAGAGTTATAATAGGTGATTTAATTAAATTATAGCACGTGTTTGCTAGATCTGGTAATGAGAACGGGCAGTTAGAGAATTATTGGTGGTTTAAATACTGGCATATTGGCATCGATCTCTCCCTGATCATGGGCATCTTTGTTCGTCGCATCCTTCGTCGAATGCGAGTGGCAGCCTACAAGCCAATAATCAATGTCTGTTATCGTGCACGATCCATCGGGATCAGTGGGGCCACAAAGACTCAGCGCAACTTGTTTATTTTTTGACACGACTACATGGAGAGCCCTCTCCAGATAGTGATATCTGGAGAGCCCCCTAAATATGGAAATATGAAGGGAATGCGAAACATGGTACCTTCAAGCACAGGTAGATCACAGGTAGATCAAATAACTATTGTGAGAGGCGCGAATGATAGAGAACTTAACCGGATACTGCACGAACAAAAAAAAATAAAGTAAACAAATGACCAAACAATGCAGGTACATAGTGCAACACTTACAGAAATTCAAAACCATAGTGACAAGCCATATACTTCCTAAGAAAAACAGGAGCTATATAGCTAGGAGCACAACAACAGTAAAATTATTCTTTATAGTTCAAATTAGTGAAAAGTTACTTTCTATCTTTGTAAAATACCAGTAAGTTACTTACTAAGTCAGATATGTAGCGACAAGTTACTTCCTAATTGACATTAGAAAAACATTGTTCTCAGCACTAAAAAACAACGCATCATCAAAGTTGCTACCTCATGTTTTACTCAACAGATTCCCACAAAATCATGTAGCAAGAAAAATATAGATTTTGGGTGCCCGCATGCTTGCCCACGTGAGGGGGCGTTCCAAAAACAAGCGACAACGTTCGGCGGACACCGATGACAAGAAAAAACGCGGGAAAACAAGTAGCAGAGAAAAACTAAATAAGGGCCCAGCCTTACATTGAAGCTGCAACAACAGGATCCAGGCCAAAATTAAACAGTGAGACAGAAACCCTGAAGATCATAAATCCTTTCAGGCGCCGCTGCTGCAGAGGCGATGGCAGGAACAATCATGAATCAAGACAAAAAAAAGTCAAAGCCAATAGAAGAAGTGTGGATAATAACATGCACATACAAGAATCACGCCGGTTGAACAACCAAGGTCTATATATGTATCGATTTTGACCCTAATCTTAGACAAATCCATCCAAAAAAAATCAAGAGCAAGGATTGCATATTCAGGAAGTTTAACTAGAGCATTAACCACAGAGAATTTCAGATCCTAGAGTAATATCTTATAATACAATATACATGCTTCTTTTTGCATGTTTTCCATTTTGACCAAAGTTAGATTGAGAGTCTGCATGTAAACAAGTGGTCCTTCCCTCTCCTTCTCCTAGGTCTCAGATTATGATATGTATCTAATATAGGACAAAAAGGATAAAAAGTAAGAACAATCTCAACATACTGAAAATTAGACTTGAAAAACAAGTCAGAAAGTAATTTGCATTATGCGTAAAAGAAAGTAGATATATAGTTGCAAAAAATCAACTATGCAGAGTCTGGACAACCTTAGATATTAGTTATTCGTAATCGTAAAGGAAAAAAAGAGAAAAGTTACTTATTTGTATATAAAAAACGAGAAAAGTTACTTGCTGTTCAAATATAAACTTGAGTAGCTACTTTATTAGGATAGTAAAAGGTGATTTAAGTTACTTTTTTATTAAAGTGTGATTAAAAAACTTACTTATTATCAAACTAAGAATATAAGAAAGTTACTTATTTAACAACAAGAAATAGGATAAGTTACTTCACACAGATGGTACTTCATACCGATCTGAAAAGAAAGTAATACATACACACATACTAGCTATTTTTAGTTGGATGCTTATGTGTGCAACAAGAAAGATGATATACTTACATATAGATAGCTGATTGTATAGAACAAACAATATCAATTTAAGATGCTCTAAATCTACAGCGAAAGGGACATTCAGGGTGGTCGCATGACTACATTCAGAACAATGAAATATGAAGTGAATGCGAAACACGGTACCTTCAAGCAGGAGCAGATCAAACAGCTATTGTGAGAGGCGCTAATGATTAAATCGGATACTACATGAACAAAAAAATAAAGTAAAAACTAATGACCAAATAATATAGGTACATAGTGCAAGACTCGTACATAAAATTCAAAGCCATAGTGTCAAGTCACATCTCTTAATTTCTAAGACAAAACAGGAGCCTATATAGTCATATAATATGAACTACTACCACAACAACAGTAAAATTATTCTTTATAGTTCAAATCAGTGACAAGTTACTTTCTATCTCTTGTAAAACACTGGTAAGTTACTTCCTAAAGACACATAAGTAGTGACAAGTTACTTCCTAATTGACATTAGAAAGGATGAGCTAACTTGTCACTGGGTTTACAAATACTGACCTACAGAGCACATGTGCTACTTTCTCGGATTTTGTGTGTTCCTTCGGTAAAATTAATATAGTTATATTTCTCAGATTTTGTCACACAAGTATAGACTCAATAATCACAAGGCCACAGGGGCAGCTGATCGCATAGATCAAACAACAGCAATTTAAGATGCTCTAAAACTACAGCAAAAGGGACAATCATGGCAATAGCATGACTACATTCAACACAACGAAATATGAAGGGAATGCGAAACATGGTACCTTCAAGCACAGGTAGATCACAGGTAGATCAAATAACTATTGTGAGAGGCGCGAATGATAGAGAACTTAACCGGATACTGCACGAACAAAAAAAAATAAAGTAAACAAATGACCAAACAATGCAGGTACATAGTGCAACACTTACAGAAATTCAAAACCATAGTGACAAGCCATATACTTCCTAAGAAAAACAGGAGCTATATAGCTAGGAGCACAACAACAGTAAAATTATTCTTTATAGTTCAAATTAGTGAAAAGTTACTTTCTATCTTTGTAAAATACCAGTAAGTTACTTACTAAGTCAGATATGTAGCGACAAGTTACTTCCTAATTGATATTAGAAAAACATTGTTCTCAGCATAAAAAACAACGCATCATCAAAGTTGCTACCTCATGTTTTACTCAACAGATTCCCACAAAATCATGTAGCAAGAAAAATATAGATTTGCATATGCATAGCATTGAAGAGAGACTCAAATCGATGCAAACAATATAACAACATCAAGATGTCCTGGTGTGATATCACCTATGAGATCAACTGCACAATTCAGTCCTAGACTAGTTGGCAAATCAAATCAACATGATTCATGGCCTATTGAAAAAAAAATCCAATGGCAAAAGAACCAAATTAGCTGTAAGTTACTTTTTATCAATTAAATCTAGTTTACTTTCTATGTAAACATCAAACTTATTAATATGTATAAAATGACAAGAGATGTGAAGAGAGAAACACACCATAGAAAGCAATACACCCATGTAGCTTGCAATCTTCATTGATGGCTACTATATTATAGACTAAAAAAAGAAAGTAAATATGAGACAAAACCAGAGATAAGTTACCTTGCTATTATAAATTAATAGATAAGTTACTTCCTACATAACCAGATATTAACATAAGTTATTTCCTACGTGTTTGAAATTAATGTTAGGTACTTTCTATGTAAATCAAGTTATTTTGACCCTGGGAACAAAGAAAGAAAGCATATAAAAGTGATTTGGTTCGGAAATTTACCACCATACGGAAAACTAAAAAGAACATGCTTGTCTAAGCTGTTAGGATGCATGTCCACTCTTTGTTCAACTAGCAGGCACATAATAAAAGTTCAATCGACGCCAAAAAAATTGAGATAGCAACATGACAACAAAGGACAATAACATAGAAGGATGTACCACATATAACCAAAGCATTTCATGTTACAAAAAGACGAGTCATTTTTACACTATATTCAAAACAAGTGCCATAAGGGGAGGCAGGAATCTACCTTTTCACAAACACACTGGAAAGACCACACAGGGGATTACAGGGTAAGGAAAACAATACGAAACGATAAACTTGTGGTTTGACCCGTATGGCCACATACCAACTCTGGTGGAGTTTTGTTCAGCCTCTTATTCAACAAATAGACCTAACAAACCCATCAACAGGATTAAACTGAAAGCTCTAGATTGTGAAAGGGATAAGATCAGCAAGAAACATATGTTGGAGGTATGAGTATGGAATATACCAGTCCAATGTTTGTACAGCTTGAGCACCCAATATACGTCGACCTGACAAATAAAATATGAATAAAGGCATAGAGGATAAAAAATCCAAAAATGACAATTTAATAATTTTTGTCAGTAAAAAGAAAGACATATTCAAGTTGTATGAAGCACAGGAAAATCATGGACATAAGTTATCCTAAGCACAAAGAAAAATCATGGACATAAGCTATCCTACACACACAAAAATCCAGCACAACAATATCTGAGGACAACGAAAATCATAGTAGCTTGAAGCAGGGACAGATCGAATACCTATCATTGAGAGACATTAACAACAAGAGCAGGTACTATGTGAACAAAGTTACGAACAAATGATGAGTTACTTCTAGGCCCTGTAGCTGTGGGAGCACAGCAAAAGGTAAAATTATTTTCTTTATTGTTCAGATCAGCGATAAGTTACTTCCTACAGCGATAAGTTACTTCCTAAGTTACATAAGTAATGAAAAGTTACTTCCTAATTCATACTGGAGAAAAGGAAGAGCTACATCATCTTTAAACTATGATTAGCACATTATTTAAGCTATGGTTCTGGAAAAAGAGTGCATTGGTTCACAGAAAAAATAGAATCTGATAGGAGAAAACATATAGCATTTGATATTGCATATACACAATAAAGTGACTAGCAAGATGCATACAAACTGTGAATTAAATAACATATGTGATTTACTTTTTTACTGGTGAGTTGTCTATTTGCAGTTATGCTGGCAAATTGATGAATCAGAAAAAATACATTATAAAATTTGAATAGTACTGTCTATAGAGTTATCCTATGATGGAAACACTGCTTAAAATAGTAGATATTATGATGAACGTCAAAGGCTAGAAAACTGCCACAAAATCATCAAGCGATCGTATCTAAACATTCACAAACGTTGCACCTTGCTAGTTACTAGATGTTTAACTCAAACACTCAAGCACAAATAGCAATAGAGAAAATACACCCACATATCCTATATAATGATGATGACACTTTCCTTTAAAGGCGGTATATTTCTTTGTGCATGAAAAAAAATTATTCACCTCATGTTTGGTGACACATGAGAACAAAGAAGAATGTTGGGCAGGTTAGGTAGACTTCTACAAGTGGATTGGTCATTTACTTGCTGCACACAATTGCCATAAGGCTTGCCTGTTCCTTCAGTAAAACTAATACAATTCTGTTTCTTAGATATTGTCACACAAAGTACTGACCTACACTGTCACAAGGCCACATGGGAAGCTGATCGCATAGATGAACACATCAGCAATTTAAGATGCTCTAAATCTACAGGAAAATGGACATTCAGGGTAGATGCATCACTACATCAGGCATGAAAAATTTTCTAAAAATATATAGTGACTGATACATGAGATAAATTGTTACAAAATTACAGTAACATTGTCGAGTGAATAGTCTAGTTGGTTGAACTACTCAATTAGTCTTGACAATCATTAAACTCTAGGAATTAGCAAAACATAGACTCCTCAATGACATGAACTGCAAACCCTAGATAACCCACAAATCTACAGCAACAAATAGCGAGAAACCAAAATCGAGCTCTATTCCATCTGTCAAACAGGATCCAAATAGCAGATGAATCGATACAGCTAGATCTAATACAGATAACGAACAAAACTAAACTACGAGTGGGCCTTTCACCTACCTAATCAATCTGAGAAACTCCCGCACAGATCCTTGCTGAAATCGCTGGCACGCCGTTGAAGCAGATTTCTCCGCCCCGGGTAGACGAAGCCGCTGTCGAGATGAGCCACGAGGGACGTACCTGGCCCGCAATGGCGTGGGCCCGCTTGGCGCACACGAGGTGGCGCATCGCTTCTGCTCGCCTTCACTCGCCGGCAGAGTACTGCGGCGCCTCCGCTCGTCATGGTGCGCTGCTCCCCTCGTACAGGCACCTTTGCTCGCCCGTCTTCACCTCGCCCGCGCCTTCGTCCATCCAGCGGAGGTCACGTTGCCTCCCCAGATCGAGAAGCACGGCGGGAATGGAAGGGGGAATGGAGATATGCGAAATGAGATGCTTCAGATCCGCCCCAACGCCCACTACCAAGGTTATTACCTTGCAAGCACCAAGCACAGGTTTTCGTGTTTAATTGTTTTGAACATGGAGAAATACGCAGCAGTTAAAAACTTAACCTGTCGATTTTCATTTCTTACTGAGACATGTTGCTGCGTGGCTGCAGTATCAATTCGCCAACTACTCAGCGAACTACATCTACTGGGGCAAGGGTAACATCCGGTTCCAGCTCATCAACCAGCGCTCTGACTTCTCCTTCGCCCTCTTCACTGGCGGCCTTGAAAACGTACGTGATCCAGCTCGATCAACATAATTGAGCATTTACAGAGGTAGACTCTACAAGTGGATTGGTCATTTACTTGCTGCACACAATTGCCATAAGGCTTGCCTGTTCCTTCAGTAAAACTAATACAATTCTGTTTCTTAGATATTGTCACACAAAGTACTGACCTACACTGTCACAAGGCCACATGGGAAGCTGATCGCATAGATGAACACATCAGCAATTTAAGATGCTCTAAATCTACAGGAAAATGGACATTCAGGGTAGATGCATCACTACATCAGGCATGAAAAATTTTCTAAAAATATATAGTGACTGATACATGAGATAAATTGTTACAAAATTACAGTAACATTGTCGAGTGAATAGTCTAGTTGTTGAACTACTCAATTAGTCTTGACAATCATTAAACTCTAGGAATTAGCAAAACATAGACTCCTCAATGACATGAACTGCAAACCCTAGAATAACCCAACAAATCTACAGCAACAAATAGCGAGAAACCAAAATCGAGCTCTATTCCATCTGTCAAACAGGATCCAAATAGCAGATGAAATCGATACAGCTAGATCTAATACAGAAAACGAACAAAACTAAACTACGAGTGGGCCTTTCACCTACCTCAATCAATCTGAGAACTCCCGCACAGATCCTTGCTGAAATCGCTGGCACGCCGTTGAAGCAGATTTCTCCGCCCCGGGTAGACGAAGCCGCTGTCGAGATGAGCCACGAGGTGACGTACCTGGCCCGCAATGGCGTGGAGCCCGCTTGGCGACACGAGGTGGCGCATCGCTTCTGCTCGCCGCCTTCACTCGCCGGCAGAGTACTGCGGCGCCTCCGCTCGTCATGGTGCGCTGCTCCCCTCGTACAGGCACCTCTGCTCGCCCGTCTTCACCTCGCCCGCGCCTTCGTCCATCCAGCGGAGGTCACGTCGCCTCCCCCAGATCGAGAAGCACGACGGGAATGGAAGGGGGAATGGAGATATGCGAAATGAGATGCTTCAGATCCGCCCCAACGCCCACTACTTGCAACCATTCAGATTCAATTCGCTGACAGGTCCTCGGTGGAATAGAAAGGGTTGGTGTGGGACTGCGGGTGCACGTTGGATTGAGGAAAGACGGCGATTAAAGGGGGTCTCCGGATAACACTAAACGGAGAGCCCTCTCCGGGTAGGATTTGGGTTCTAGTAATGCGGTCGGCTTGGCACGGAATATTACACACTCGGTTTGATTATTCTGCGATTGTGGCCAGGTTATATATGGCAAACTGCCAAGGAGGATTTCAACCAAGCGCTCCATAAAAGTATGCGTGTGGAAGTGTCCAATTTCGTAGTGAAGCATCTATCCTCTTCATCTTATATAAAGCGTCTAAACTAGGGATTGTATGGCGAGAGCAGCTATCCGGGTTGGCCATGGCCTGCTTAGAGATGCAGGCTAAAAAGCTTCTTCCGCTACTTCTTATTCAAACAAGTGCCATAAGGGGAGGCAGGAATCTACCTTTTCACAAACACACTGGAAAGACCACACAGGGGATTACAGGGTAAGGAAAACAATACGAAACGATAAACTTGTGGTTTGACCCGTATGGCCACATACCAACTCTGGTGGAGTTTTGTTCAGCCTCTTATTCAACAAATAGACCTAACAAAACCCATCAACAGGATTAAACTGAAAGCTCTAGATTGTGAAAGGGATAAGATCAGCAAAGAAACATATGTTGGAGGTATGAGTATGGAATATACCAGTCCAATGTTTGTACAGCTTGAGCACCCAATATACGTCGACCTGACAATGATAAAATATGAATAAAGGCATAGAGGATAAAAAATCCAAAAATGACAATTTAATAATTTTTGTCAGTAAAAAGGAAGACATATTCAAGTTGTATGAAGCACAGGAAAAATCATGGACATAAGTTATCCTAAGCACAAAGAAAAATCATGGACATAAGCTATCCTACACACACAAAAATCCAGCACAACAATATCTGAGGACAACGAAAATCATAGTAGCTTGAAGCAGGGACAGATCGAATACCTATCATGAGAGACATTAACAACAAGAGCAGGTACTATGTGAACAAAGTTACGAACAAATGATGAGTTACTTCCTAGGCCCTGTAGCTGTGGGAGCACAGCAAAAGGTAAAATTATTTTCTTTATTGTTCAGATCAGCGATAAGTTACTTCCTACAGCGATAAGTTACTTCCTAAGTTACATAAGTAATGAAAAGTTACTTCCTAATTCATACTGGAGAAAGGAATGAGCTACATCATCTTTAAACTATGATTAGCACATTATTTAAGCTATGGTTCTGGAAAAAGAGTGCATTGGTTCACAGAAGAAAATAGAATCTGATAGGAGAAAACATATAGCATTTGATATTGCATATACACAATAAAGTGACTAGCAAGATGCATACAAACTGTGAATTAAATAACATATGTGATTTACTTTTTTACTGGTGAGTTGTCTATCTTGCAGTTATGCTGGCAATTTGATGAATCAGAAAAAATTACATTATAAATTTGAATAGTACTGTCTATAGAGTTATCCCTATGATGGAATACTGCTTAAAATAGTAGATATTATGATGAACGTCAAAGGCTAGAAAACTGCCACAAAATCACATAGCGATCGTATCTAAACATTCACATACGTTGCACCTTTGCTAGTTACTAGATGTTTAACTCAACACTCAAGCACAAATAGCAATAGAGAAAATACACCCCACATATCCTATATAATGATGATGACACTTTCCTTTAAAGGACCGGTATATTTCTTTGTGCATGAAAAAAAAATTATTCACCTCATGTTGGTGACACATGAGAACAAAGAAGAATGTTGGGCAGGTTAGGTAGACTCTACAAGTGGATTGGTCATTTACTTGCTGCACACAATTGCCATAAGGCTTGCCTGTTCCTTCAGTAAAACTAATACAATTCTGTTTCTTAGATATTGTCACACAAAGTACTGACCTACACTGTCACAAGGCCACATGGGAAGCTGATCGCATAGATGAACACATCAGCAATTTAAGATGCTCTAAATCTACAGGAAAATGGACATTCAGGGTAGATGCATCACTACATCAGGCATGAAAAATTTTCTAAAAATATATAGTGACTGATACATGAGATAAATTGTTACAAAATTACAGTAACATTGTCGAGTGAATAGTCTAGTTGTTGAACTACTCAATTAGTCTTGACAATCATTAAACTCTAGGAATTAGCAAAACATAGACTCCTCAATGACATGAACTGCAAACCCTAGAATAACCCAACAAATCTACAGCAACAAATAGCGAGAAACCAAAATCGAGCTCTATTCCATCTGTCAAACAGGATCCAAATAGCAGATGAAATCGATACAGCTAGATCTAATACAGAAAACGAACAAAACTAAACTACGAGTGGGCCTTTCACCTACCTCAATCAATCTGAGAACTCCCGCACAGATCCTTGCTGAAATCGCTGGCACGCCGTTGAAGCAGATTTCTCCGCCCCGGGTAGACGAAGCCGCTGTCGAGATGAGCCACGAGGTGACGTACCTGGCCCGCAATGGCGTGGAGCCCGCTTGGCGACACGAGGTGGCGCATCGCTTCTGCTCGCCGCCTTCACTCGCCGGCAGAGTACTGCGGCGCCTCCGCTCGTCATGGTGCGCTGCTCCCCTCGTACAGGCACCTTTGCTCGCCCGTCTTCACCTCGCCCGCGCCTTCGTCCATCCAGCGGAGGTCACGTTGCCTCCCCCAGATCGAGAAGCACGGCGGGAATGGAAGGGGGAATGGAGATATGCGAAATGAGATGCTTCAGATCCGCCCCAACGCCCACTACTTGCAACCATTCAGATTCAATTCGCTGACAGGTCCTCGGTGGAATAGAAAGGGTTGGTGTGGGACTGCGGGTGCACGTTGGATTGAGGAAAGACGGCGATTAAAGGGGGTCTCCGGATAACACTAAACGGAGAGCCCTCTCCGGGTAGGATTTGGGTTATTTTTTTATAATTTTTAGAAAAATCAGAGCAGCTTGTCACAGTAATTCATTCCTCACCATTACCTAGCTGTGACATCTGGCATTTGCATTGGACATGCATTGGCATGTATGAACCAACAAACAGCACACCTATTTTATGATCTTTTTGTTTTTGGATTTGAATTGTTCTGCTTTAGTATTTACAACTTTTGCAAAAAAAAAGAGTACAAATACACTTTTGCAAAAAAAAGTACAAATATGTATGAAGAAAAATGTGCTAGAAACATGAAACCGCTTCATTCCATTTTCACCGGTCTCACTGATCTCTATCGATACATATTTGTACTTTTTTTTTTGCAAAAGTTGTAAATACTAAAGCAGAACAGTGTACATGCTCTAACTTTCTATGCCTGTGACAGGGAGAAGACACTGAATGGGTGACGGTGAAGTACGGCTGGACAAAGCCGTCCGCCGATGACTGGATCGGCGTTTTCTCTCCAGCAGATTTCAAGTAAGCTTCATCTCGATCAATTATTCTTCGTCCTTTAGACATTTCGAACGTATATAGCACACAGAATTTAGTTGGCAGATAATATATAGTCGACCAGTGACTGACGCATCAATATCGTCATGGTGTGTGGCAGCTCGGCATTGTGCCCTAACCGTGGAGAAGCGCCGATGCTCTGCACGGCACCTATCAAGGTTATTACTTTGCAAGCATCAAGCTCTGATCTTCGTGTTTAATTGTTTTGAACATGGAGAAATACGCAGCAGTTAAAAACTTAACCTGTCGATTTTCATTTCTTACTGAGACATGTTGCTGCGTGGCTGCAGTATCAATTCGCCAACTACTCAGCGAACTACATCTACTGGGGCAAGGGTAACATCCGGTTCCAGCTCATCAACCAGCGCTCTGACTTCTCCTTCGCCCTCTTCACTGGCGGCCTTGAAAACGTACGTGATCCAGCTCGATCAACATAATTGAGCATTTTCAGTTCATGACTAATTGTTGTTCAAATCTAAATGAATTGCTCATCAACATAACTTTTTAATTATCCTGAATTGGTCAAATCGTTGCATCACTCCTTGCAGCCGAAGCTGATCTCAGTGTCGAAGCCGATCTCGTTCGCGAACCCCAATGCGCCCGTGTTCCCTCGCCTGGCGCAGGGCAAATCCCACGACGAGATGACGGTGACATGGACCAGCGGCTACGACATCAGCGAGGCCTACCCCTTCGTGGAGTGGGGCGTCGCCGGCGCCGGCGGCAGCATGTCTTGGTCAGGGCGCGCGCCCGCCGAGACGTTCACCTTCAACCGCGGCAGCATGTGCGGCGAGCCGGCTCGCACCGTCGGGTGGAGGGACCCCGGCTTCATCCACACCGCGTTCATGAGGAACCTGTGGCCCAACAAGGAGTGAGTATACTGATGCATCACTGAAGAGTCTGATGTCACTTTACGGTTCAGATTTCTTCAGACACCTGTTCCACTGTCCACTGCCAACGTTCTAGGACTCATCTGTTGGACTTGTGTGGATTTCAGGTACTACTACAAGATTGGGCACGAGCTGCAGGACGGATCCGTGGTGTGGGGCAAGTCCTACTCGTTCCGTGCTCCGCCGTCGCCGGGGCAGGAGTCTCTGCAGCGCGTCATCGTGTTCGGCGACATGGGGAAGGTGATCACACATCGTGTGACGTGATTGTTCAATCCGAGATCCCAAAAAGCAAAAGATTGACGGGTTACATTTATATATGCAGGCTGAGAGAGACGGATCCAATGAGTTCGCGAACTACCAGCCCGGGTCGCTGAACACAACGGACACGCTGGTCAAGGATCTGGACAACTACGACATCGTCTTCCACATCGGCGATCTGCCCTACGCCAACGGCTATATTTCCCAGTGGGACCAGTTCACTGCACAGGTCGCAGACATTACTGCTAAGAAGCCCTACATGATCGCAAGGTACGTATTGATCTCTTCATCCGACTGTAAGTCAAGTAGTCTCACATTATATTTTCTCCCCTGAACTCTGCATCTGATCAATCTGTACATGTCGTACGTGTCGTGCAGCGGTAACCATGAGAGAACCTGGACCAACAGCGGCGGGTTCTTCGACGGCAAGGATTCCGGTGGCGAGTGCGGCGTGCCGGCCGAGACCATGTACTACTACCCGGCAGAGAACAAAGCCAAATTCTGGTAACAGGCTAGCAGCACATCATCTATGCTCTTCCAAGTTCCAAATGAACCAACAGTACGGAAGCACACACATGCATGTTCAGAACTTGAAATTTGACATGCCGTTTTGTTCGATGCAAATCAGGTACAAGGTGGACTACGGCATGTTCAGGTTCTGCATCGCGGACTCCGAACACGACTGGCGTGTGGGCACCGAGCAATACAAGTTCATCGAGGAGTGCCTGTCGACGGTGGACCGGAAGCACCAGCCATGGCTCATCTTCGCGGCGCACCGCGTCCTGGGATACTCCTCCAACGCCTGGTACGGCATGGAGGGCTCCTTCGAGGAGCCCGAGGGCCGTGAGAACCTGCAGAAGCTGTGGCAGAAGTACCGCGTCGACATCGCCTTCTTCGGCCATGTCCACAACTACGAGAGGACCTGCCCCATCTACCAGGTAATTCTACGTTCATATAACACCTATTAAGCGACACCTATCTGCATACAAACTACTTATTATCCATATATATTATGCTGCAACACGAACAGAGCCAGTGCGTGAGCAAGGAGAAGAGCCACTACTCCGGGACGATGAGCGGGACAATCTTCGTGGTGGCCGGCGGCGGCGGCAGCCACCTGTCGGACTACACGAAGGCGATCCCCATGTGGAGCATCTTCCGCGACCATGACTTCGGCTTCGTCAAGCTCACGGCGTTCAACCACTCGTCGCTGCTGTTCGAGTACAAGAAGAGCAACGACGGCAAGGTCTACGACTCCTTCACCATCGACAGGGACTACCGCGACGTGCTCAGCTGCGTGCACGACAGCTGCTTCCCAACCACGCTGGCTAGCTAGCTAAGCCTGCATGCGTTGCTGTGCTAATTAAGCAAGAGTTACAGGATGCTAGTACTATGCTAATAACCACTCGTGTACTCGCATGTCACAGAGTGATCGATCGGCCGTGGCACTTGGTTTCTGTAGCTTCCATTATGCTGTGGAATGCTGGCAATAAAAATGGAGTCCTATATGGTCATTGATTCACCGTGGCACACCTAGGACAAATATTAAGTATGGACACACTTAGCAATTTAATTTGGAAAGCTTAAATATGGTGAAATTTTACTGGTTTTCTTATAACCGTCTCCACGCGGTTATCAATAAAATTAATAATTATTAAACTGAGCAGTGCAAATTAAATTTTGGCTACATAATTTTGTTTTTAGATAAGATATTCAAAACAATACCACACTTTTATATGTTTTGATGATATTTTCTAAAAATAATCTATTATCTTAACGCAATAGTGTTAAAAAAACCATCATGTTTGCTGAGAGGGAGTAGAAGTTCTCACATCAATCTAAAAAAATGAATATGTATAGTTGGATTTTATGATCTTAGGGTCAAAGAGTTCTTATTGAATATGACTAATAATTACATATAAATTCATAATATTAAAAAAACTAGAAAATTTGAAGTTGATTTATTTACGGAGAAATAAAATAGCTAAATTAAGAGTCCAACCTTTGAGAAAGGCTACCTCCACTTGAAACTGCTAAAAACAGACACGATTGGTTGAGTATGTGCACGGGTTGTGTTTTTACGTCAAAGCGGAGCAGAGACAGCCGGTCTGATGTGGCAAAAAGGCCATCAAGGTTTTCGAAAGAAATTCGTAATTTTATTTTATATAAGCTTCTGTTTTTTTTCTCGAATACGCAGAAGAGAAAAATTGTTTACAAGAACCAACCAAAAGGGGACTATATAAGCTTCTGTTAAGCAATAATTAGCATCCAAACGAAAAAAAGAACAACCTTGCGGGCAAAAAAAGAATAGCATAAAAAGGGATTGGAGAAAAAAAATCATTCACGTGTTGACACTACTGTAGCAGCAGGACAGCTACGTGCCGCGGTGCAAGAAATCAGTTATATCTTACCTAATCCTTTTTCAAAGGAATTATTCTGTTATATTCCATGTAGTCCCTCCACTTTGAGAAAATGACGCTTTGAACATTGGTGAAGTCTACAAAACATATCATTTTTTTAAGAATTACAACAAAACATATCATTTATTATTAACAATTTTTCGGTTCCATACCTTTTTTTGAACCAAATAGAGAACCAGTCAGTTTGGTTTCGATTATTTTAATTCGGTTTTTAGTTCTCCGTTATCTATGCTCACCCTGAGCCACCAGCGGCCAGTCCGGGCCTCCGGGCAAAGTGGCTGCTGTATCAGGGAAGCGCCAAGCGCGTGCAAAACGCGCCGACTATTTTAGCGTGCAGTCGCTGCCATTGCTCCAAGTACACCTCAACTAATTACTAGTAAGTAATTAGCAGCCGCCTAACTACTATGATCCCATGAGAGCAACTCCGGCAAGCTGATTGATCTCCCTCTCCATTCATCTCCCCCAGCCGGCTACTGCAATGCCACTTCTATATATAATAAGAAGGTCAGGCCATTTATTCGCCCTTGGATTTCATCAGCCGCCAGCACAGCAGCAGCACCAAGTGGCGGCTAGATACTTCGTTCCCATGGGGAGGAGAGACGCGGGGACGACGGTGGCGGTGGCTCTGGTGGCGCTGCTGGCGGCGGCCGCAGCGCCGCCGCCGGCGGTGAGAGCGTCGCCGGCGGAAGGGTTCCAGCCGCTGTCCAAGATCGCCGTCCACCGGACCACCGTCGAGATGCAGCCGTCGGCGTATGTTCAGGCGACGCCGTCGCTGCTCGGCGAGAAGGTAAGTATGTAGACGGTGCAGCCACTGAAAGCTTGCTGGTTTTCGAAGCTTGAATTGGGGGTGTAAACATTTCAGTGTAGCTAGCACACAGATCTACACCATCAGCGATTTGGCACCGAAAGTAGTAGGGGGCGATGAATGTTGAACTCAGGTGGTGCTGTTACGCCAGTGTAAGGTTTTATGAGGTTTCATGCACATTAAATAGGGTACCAACTCAACATTTTAGATGATGTGGCAGGGAGTTAATGAGGAGAGAGATGAAATGGGTTTCATCTAGATGAAACTCTTTATGCACAGTTTCCAACAAGTCTGTGTCTTGCATGCATCGTCTAGGAAACATCAAAATGAAACTTTGCACTGTATGAACTATTTTATCTGTAAATTTATTGTCTCCTTACTTATGTAGCATTCTTGGAAACACAAAAATAAAATCCTCCACTGGAACTAGCCTAATCACCTTCAATAGTTTGGCCCAACACGACACATGTAAGCATACTGCCCCATCGGCCACTTGTTGAAGATTGTTCGCGAACGTTGTAACTCATGTTGTCATGGGAGCACATGTCCTCCGAACAAAAACACAGTTCTAATTAGCGGCATACCTTTACCAACCCGATGAAAAACGTTAACTCTAACTCACAACTCGTCACGCGCTTGCACAATGCGCGGCTGCTAAAGAGCCGCCGTATGGGTTAGAATCCGATGTTCCTGGTCAGAGATCATCGGCGGCTGTAGAGGGGGTGGACGGGGCGGCAGTGATGGTCGCCAGGTAAAAGGGGACCCATGGTGGACAGTACCGGTGGCGGGGACGAGGATGATGGAAGCGGAGGAGCGACAACGGAGCGTCAAGCTCAACAGGTTAGTGTGGGCTGCGTTGGCGGGGGCACTGCCGCCGGAGCCGAGCGGCAGAGGAGGTGGCAGGAGCGACAGATCAACGGGTTCACGTGGGCCATGTTTGTGGACGGCGACGGAGGCGAGGCGCCACCGAAGCTGGACGGTGGAGGCGGCGGCTTGGGCACTGGAGGAGGAAGATGACCAGCGCGGTGTATTCCTCCTCTAGTGCATAGAAAAACACACTTTAGAGTATGGCTAATGATTTAGCCTGTTGCTGGCGCTATATTAGTGCCACCGCATTTATAGTCTATCTTAGAACCTATTGTATAATTGCTTGTTGATATAAGCTCCAATATTAATATATGGCCATCTCATACTCTTATAAGGCCAGTCTCAATGTAGTGTTTCATCCATAGTTATTTGAACCGGACCGGACCGGCCGGTCGACCGGTTGAACCAGAAACCAGAGACCTCACCGGTTTGGTTCAACTAAAAGACCGGCTATGCAATTGAACCGGAATATTCCGGGTCGAACCGCGGTTTTTTTCGTAAACCGGACATAAAACCGGTCCCTGAACCGCTGCCTGTGGGGAAAAACCGGGCGCTAAACAGCTGCTCGTGGGAAAAATATAGCTGCGCGGCCAAAATGTGCGGCAAAGAGACTATTTGCCGTGTGCCCATGGCCCGACACACGAGTCGCGGTAGTTGAGCGTTCTACGCGGAACAAATCCACTCCTGATCTGGATAAAATCTTGAATGTTCCATGCCCTTATCATCCTCATGGCAAGCACACGATGCCCCAATGTATTCATATCAAGAAGGAGTTTGACAACTTCGACCTGCCTGAGAAGAAGAGCCCAGGGAAAAAGAAGAAGGATGATGACAATGATGATCAAGACAGTGGTTTTCCGCAGGTTGATAACGTTGTTGCAGTTCTTTTCAGCGGAGAGAGCCTTACCCAGTCAAGACGGGCCAAGAAGCTATCCCTCCGCGAGATCATGGCAATAGAACCAGCTACTCCTACATTCCTCAAGTGGTCTGAAGTCCCAATTACATTCTCTAGGGCTGATCAGTGGACCAACTTTGCCAATCCAGGCAAATACCCCCTAGTACTGAATCCAGTCGTGGCGCAAGCCAGACTGACTAAAGTACTCATTGATGGAGGCAGCGGGCTCAACATCATTTTTGCCAAGACATTTAATACAAGAGTTTGAGGGGAAGGAAAGAGTGGTTGCGTGTGTTTAGTTAAAAGAGAGGAGGAGAAAGTTTGGTGAAAATGTCACATCGGACACTGTAGCACTTTTCGTTTGTTTGTGGTAAACATTGTCCTACCATGACCTAACTAGGCTCAAAAGATTCGTCTCATCGTGTACATCAAAATCATTTAATTAGTTTTTTTATTTACCCATATTTAGTGCTCCATGCATGAGAGAGATTTGATATGATTTGATGTGATAGGTGAATAGTGAAGTTTGGAGAGAGAATTTTTGGGAAGTTTGGGGAACTAAACACAGCCATTGTCTTATGATCTTATCATACACGTCATCAGGATCAGTGGGCTCACAAAGACTCATAGCAATTCCCCTCTCTCTGTCTCTCTCTGAAAAAATCAGAGCAACTTGCTACAATAATTTATTCCTTACCCTAGCTACTACATATACTTACATGGTATTGCCTTGGATATAGTTTTGGAGTAAATAAAGTATATCACCGGTCATGTTAGGTATCCTAATTTTCAAACTCACAAATTGCATATTTGACTCTTCGAGTATGTACTATTTATATTAGTAATTGTAGTAAAAGTGTAGAGACAGCCGGTCTGATGTGGCAAAAAGGCCATCAAGGTTTTCGAAAGAAATTCGTAATTTTATTTTATATAAGCTTCTGTTTTTTTTCTCGAATACGCAGAAGAGAAAAATTGTTTACAAGAACCAACCAAAAGGGGACTATATAAGCTTCTGTTAAGCAATAATTAGCATCCAAACGAAAAAAAGAACAACCTTGCGGGCAAAAAAAGAATAGCATAAAAAGGGATTGGAGAAAAAAAATCATTCACGTGTTGACACTACTGTAGCAGCAGGACAGCTACGTGCCGCGGTGCAAGAAATCAGTTATATCTTACCTAATCCTTTTTCAAAGGAATTATTCTGTTATATTCCATGTAGTCCCTCCACTTTGAGAAAATGACGCTTTGAACATTGGTGAAGTCTACAAAACATATCATTTTTTTAAGAATTACAACAAAACATATCATTTATTATTAACAATTTTTCGGTTCCATACCTTTTTTTGAACCAAATAGAGAACCAGTCAGTTTGGTTTCGATTATTTTAATTCGGTTTTTAGTTCTCCGTTATCTATGCTCACCCTGAGCCACCAGCGGCCAGTCCGGGCCTCCGGGCAAAGTGGCTGCTGTATCAGGGAAGCGCCAAGCGCGTGCAAAACGCGCCGACTATTTTAGCGTGCAGTCGCTGCCATTGCTCCAAGTACACCTCAACTAATTACTAGTAAGTAAGTTAGCAGCCGCCTAACTACTATGATCCCATGAGAGCAACTCGGCAAGCTGATTGATCTCCCTCTCCATTCATCTCCCCCAGCCGGCTACTGCAATGCCACTTCTATATATAATAAGAAGGTCAGGCCATTTATTCGCCCTTGGATTTCATCAGCCGCCAGCGCAGCAGCACCAATTGTGGCTAGATACTTCGTTCCCATGGGGAGGAGAGACGCGGGGACGACGGTGGCGGTGGCTCTGGTGGCGCTGCTGGCGGCGGCCGCAGCGCCGCCGCCGGCGGTGAGAGCGTCGCCGGCGGAAGGGTTCCAGCCGCTGTCCAAGATCGCCGTCCACCGGACCACCGTCGAGATGCAGCCGTCGGCGTATGTTCAGGCGACGCCGTCGCTGCTCGGCGAGAAGGTAAGTATGTAGACGGTGCAGCCACTGAAAGCTTGCTGGTTTTCGAAGCTTGAATTGGGGGTGTAAACATTTCAGTGTAGCTAGCACACAGATCTACACCATCAGCGATTTGGCACCGAAAGTAGTAGGGGGCGATGAATGTTGAACTCAGGTGGTGCTGTTACGCCAGTGTAAGGTTTTATGAGGTTTCATGCACATTAAATAGGGTACCAACTCAACATTTTAGATGATGTGGCAGGGAGTTAATGAGGAGAGAGATGAAATGGGTTTCATCTAGATGAAACTCTTTATGCACAGTTTCCAACAAGTCTGTGTCTTGCATGCATCGTCTAGGAAACATCAAAATGAAACTTTATATTGTATGAACTATTTCATCTGTAAATTTATTGTCTCATTACTTATTTGGCATTCTTGAAAACACAAAAATGAAATCCCCGCATGTACCATATGCCTTCTCACCATCAGCTCGAAGTCCGTTACGTGTGGGGCAGCACGACGTGGTCCCACATGTCAGCGGGCACTGCCCCTGAACAGTCGGACAGAGTCAGAGGAACACGTTTCCCAATAAATGCATGGATGCTAGCGTATTGGCATGTCATCCTCGTCATGACCAAGGGTTCGTACCGACAGTATAATAGTTACAGTAGAAAATAGCTGTCTATATAAGTAAAATAAATTGATAATGTTATTACTAAATGAAATAAATAGTTTGTTTTCAAGGTACGTATTAAGTATCAGACAAATAGCAAAATAAATAACCTATTATCAAGCTATTTATCTATGTCAAATAGACATTAGTTGTCTTGTCTAAACTATTGTCAACCGATCCAGCCAGCTAAGAAATAACTTCAGAAAGCGAGACATACCCTTTCCACAGTTTGTGCACGACAAGCAAGCGCTTGGAGCGCGAGATCTGATACATGAGCGCTTGGGCAGTCAGAGAATTATTGGTGATTTAATATATTTATTTTCTTTGTCTAAGTTCATGGCATATTGGCAGCTCGTACATTAAAGATTAAAGATTGCCTTCTCGTCCAAGTTCATGGCATATTGACAGTCTTTGGCTATGTTTAGTTCCAAAAACGAAAAGGAAAAGTTTGGTGAAAATGTCACATCGGACACTGTAGCGTACTGTAGCACTTTTCGTTTGTTTGTGGTATACATTGTCCTACCATGACCTAACTAGGCTCAAAAGATTCGTCTCATCGTGTACATCAAAATCATTTAATTAGTTTTTTTATTTACCCATATTTAGTGCTCCATGCATGAGAGAGATTTGATATGATTTGATGTGATAGGTGAATAGTGAAGTTTGGAGAGAGAATTTTTGGGAAGTTTGGGGAACTAAACACAGCCATTGTCTTATGATCTTATCATACACGTCATCAGGATCAGTGGGCTCACAAAGACTCATAGCAATTCCCCTCTCTCTGTCTCTCTCTGAAAAAATCAGAGCAACTTGCTACAATAATTTATTCCTTACCCTAGCTACTACATATACTTACATGGTATTGCCTTGGATATAGTTTTGGAGTAAATAAAGTATATCACCGGTCATGTTAGGTATCCTAATTTTCAAACTCACAAATTGCATATTTGACTCTTCGAGTATGTACTATTTATATTAGTAATTGTAGTAAAAGTGTATATTTGAAAGTTTGGTGCTGGGATGGCACTCAAAACTAAATTTAGGGGGTCAAATATGCAATTTGAAAGTTTATGGACCGGAATGTACCGATATATTATCGAAGCAATATTAGCAAATAGAACGTGCTAAAAACATGATCATGTATATAGCCCGCGCGATAGACGTGTGCTACCTTCATTATGGGGTTATTTTAGACTATTTGGTTGGTGGATAAAAGAAAATTCATTGTAAGAAAAATAATGCCAAAACGATAGAAACTCTCTGGAAACATCGTTTTTTCTTGGTTGTGAAAATTTTTCAAATCTTTTCCATCGTTAGACCTGACATGTGGGTCCTTATAAGGGGGTGGGTAGGAATTTATTTAGGTGAGAAATGTTATAAAAAAAGATCTTATAGTATAAATAGATACGACATACAATTCCATCCGTCCATAAAATGAAAACACAATCATTTAACGGTGTACATGCTGCTTGTCATTTAACTGTATCTTTGACAGGGAGAAGACACCGAATGGGTAACGGTGAAGTACGGCTGGACAAATGCGTCTGTCGACGACTGGATCGCCGTTTTCTCTCCAGCTGATTTCAAGTAAGCTTCATCTCGACCGATTATTCTTCATCCTTAATTCAGAGGCTAGCCGGTCGGTCTCTGAGCGTGTCTGAAATCTCTGTCACCGTGTGGCAGCTCGGGTACGTGCCCGAACCCTGAGAGATACCCCGGAGAACCGCTGCTCTGCACGGCACCTATCAAGGTTTTGTTACTTTGCAAGCATAAAAAACTCTAATCTTCCCATAGGGAAATTATGTACAGCATCTGAGCTTAATCTGTAGATAGGTTTGTTTTTTTATTTACTGAAACTTGTTGCTGCATGGCTGCAGTATCAGTACGCCAACTACTCGGCGAACTATATCTACTGGGGCAAGGGCACCATCCGCTTCCAGCTCATCAACCAGCGCTCCGACTTCTCCTTCGCCCTCTTCACCGGCGGCCTCGAAAACGTATAATAACTTCAGAATCACAGCTCTCCGATTACAAAATTCTTTACCGGATTTTTTAGTTGGACTAATCACTTTTTGAGCAGTGCTAATTAACTGGCACACCGTCGCGTCGGACTGCATATTTCCATATGCAGCCGAAGCTGATCGCGGTGTCGGAGCCCATCTCGTTCAAGAACCCCAAAGCGCCCGTGTTCCCTCGCCTCGCGCAGGGCAAATCCCACGACGAGATGACGGTGACATGGACCAGCGGCTACGACATCACCGAGGCCTACCCGTTCGTGGAGTGGGGCGTCGCCGGCGGCGGCGGCGGCATGTCCTGGTCGGGGCGCGCGCCGCCCGAGACGTTCACCTTCAACCGCGGCAGCATGTGCGGCTAGCCGGCGCGCACCGTCGGGTGGAGGGACCCCGGCTTCATCCACACCGCGTTCATGAGAAACCTGTGGCCAAACAAGGAGTGAGTATATACAGTTTTACACTAGACATTATCAGTAATTGTCCTTTGCAGTCTTTGTGGCAGCAGTTGTTTTCAGCTTTACCATTCAGATTTCTGGCAAATGGAGACCCTGTTCGAGGGTCAACGTGCTAGAACGTGTCATAAAGTGTCCTCGATCTGTCTGATGGGGTAGTGTGATTGATCAGGTACTATTACAAGATTGGGCACGAGCTGCAGGACGGGTCCGTGGTGTGGGGCAAGCCCTACACGTTCCGTGCTCCGCCGTCGCCGGGGCAGAACTCGCTGCAGCGCATCATCGTCTTCGGCGACATGGGAAAGGTGAATTCAGACCTAAGGATCACGAGACGGGATTTGGATAGAATGATTTCGCGAATTCAGCCAAAGAAAACTACAAGGCGCGCGTTGATTTGCATCTTTTCAGGCGGAGAGGGACGGATCGAATGAGTTCGCGAACTATCAGCCGGGATCACTGAACACGACGGACAGGCTGGTGGAGGATCTGGACAACTACGACATCGTCTTCCACATCGGCGATCTGCCCTACGCCAACGGCTACCTTTCGCAATGGGATCAGTTCACTGCACAGGTCGCAGACATTACTGCTAAGAAGCCCTACATGATCGCAAGGTAAACAAATAATACCGATCTTTATCTGACTGTATGTTATGTCTCTTTTTTTTCTTTTCTTTTTTTTTTGCCGAGCTCTGCATCTCAATCTGTGTCGTCTCGTGCAGCGGTAACCATGAGAGAGACTGGCCCAACACCGGCGGGTTCTTCGACGTCATGGACTCCGGCGGCGAGTGCGGCGTGCCGGCCGAGACCATGTACTACTACCCGGCAGAGAACAGAGCCAACTTCTGGTAGCAACTAATACAGTCGTGCCAATAGCACAGAAGAACGCCTGTTCAGATTTCAGGACAGTGAAATTCGACATTTCGTTATGCAGGTACAAGGTGGACTACGGCATGTTCAGGTTCTGCATCGCGGACTCAGAGCACGACTGGAGGGAGGGCACGGAGCAGTACAAGTTCATCGAGGAGTGCCTCTCGACGGTGGACCGGAAGCACCAGCCATGGCTCATCTTCGCGGCGCACCGCGTGCTGGGCTACTCCTCCAACAGCTGGTACGCCATGGAGGGCTCCTTCGAGGAGCCCGAGGGCCGTGAGAACCTGCAGAAGCTGTGGCAGAAGTACCGCGTCGACATCGCCTTCTTTGGCCACGTCCACAACTACGAGAGAACCTGCCCCATCTACCAGGTATACAACTACCTTGTCAGCTGGGATTGAATCTCCATGAAATTCTTTGCAATCATAGCAAACTTATTATATATATATATATATATGTGTGTATATATTATATATATATATATATATATATATATACACACAAACACTGCAACAAGCAGAACCAGTGCATGACCAACGAGAAGAGCCACTACTCGGGGACGATGAACGGGACCATCTTTGTGGTGGCCGGCGGCGGCGGCAGCCACCTGTCGGACTACACGACGGCGATCCCCAAGTGGAGCATCTTCCGCGACCGGGACTACGGCTTCGTCAAGCTCACGGCGTTCAACCACTCGTCGCTGCTGTTCGAGTACAAGAAGAGCAGCGACGGCAAGGTCTACGACTCGTTCACCTTCGACAGGGATTACCGCGACGTGCTCAGCTGCGTGCACGACAGCTGCTTCCCGACCACGCTGGCCACCTAATGAAGCCATTGCTCTGCTGATAACTACTGGTAATTTGGCTGGTGAGGATGTCTTGGTGACTTGGTCTTGCAGCTGAGGGCCGGTGATGAAGGGGAATGAAGGATGGAGAAGAATCTGTCAGGTGGGTCCAAGGGCAAACATGACATTTCATCCGGTTTCTCTCACCCCTTCAGCCTAAAATTATTATTTGAATCAAGAGAGTGTGTTCCAGCAAATTGACACAAAACTGGAGTGTCCGCGAGCATATAGCGTGGTCAACGGTGTGTCTCAGCAAATAGGCTCCACTTTGCATGTCCTGTAGCAAATTTTCCCTTTTTATAATGTGGCAAATACTTAATGAATGTAGAGAGAAAATGGGTTTCATCTAGACAATAAAAGAGTGAGCTACCAATAATAAAATATACCAATAATAATTGAACTATAAAAGAACAATGTTTCAATAAATATACTATATTTATAAAAATAAGAATGAAGTACATAAAATAGTTTACATTGATAAGTAAATAAACTAGAGGTTTTTAAAAAAAATTATATCACCAAATATACCATGTATGAGCTAAATCAAATCATTATATTTATTTGAAAACTACATTATATTAGAATATCACTAGGCATATTAAAATGGCACTAATTGTGTTAAAATGGTATCAATGATGATATTAAATTGTTGAAAATTAATTTTTTGTATACCGTTTGTAATACTAGCAAGAATAACAAATGTAGTCTTATATTCTCTTTTAAAAAAACATATGCAGTCTTATATTACTATGATCACTTCAGCACAAGAGTCATTAGAATATGAAGATAAAACGTGAAAGGTATGAGATCTATTATATTATTACAACAGAGTTAAAAGGAGCCACCACATTCGCCGAGAGGGCCAAGAAATTCTCACGTTAATCTAAAAAAGAGAAGAGCATGGACCGTCGGATTTTATGAAGATCTAACGGTCCATATTATTCCGTTAATCCAAAAAAGTGAAAAATATATGCCATCAGATTTTATAAAGATCTAATGGTCCATATTATTCCATTAATAAAAAAAGAGAAGAATATATTCTGTTGGATTTTATGAAAATCTAACGGTCTATATTATTCCATTAATAGTCTAAAAAAGAGAAAATTATATCATCAGATTTGGTGAAGATTTAACGGTCTATATTATTCAGTCCGCCGCCATCCTTCCTCGGTCAAAGCGCGGCCATCTGCGGCTGCTGCGGGAGCCCCCGCCGTCGGCGCCATCCAGCCGTCCATGGCCGCCATAGAAGGCCTCCACCGTCACCGCACAGCCCTCTGCGACCACCGCAGGAGCCCTTCAGCGCTTCCGCGTGGCCGTCTGTGGCTGCCGCGGGAGTCCTCGCTATCGCCGGGCAACCGTTCGCTGCCGTGGGAGCCGCCCGCGTACTTTAAGAGATATGGGGTCTGGCCGCTTCGCACGCCGCCAGAGGCCGAAAGGGCTGGAGGTTGCCGGCCGGGGACACCGGCACCCCGCGCCGCCGCCGCCACCACCCCTCCACGGTCACCGCAGGAACCCTCCGCCACCGCCACCGCGCAGTCGTACGTGCCGTCCGTATGAAGCTTCCACCGTCGCCGCACGACCGTCCGCCGCCGTCGCCGCCGTGGGAGCCATCCGCGGCCTCCACGGGAGCCAACCGCGCACCTTCGGAGATCGGATTTTGGCCGCTCCGCGCGCCGCTATAGGCCGGTAGGGCTGGAGGCAGCCGAGCGGGGAGACTAGCACCCCTTGCCGCCGCCGTCACCCTTCCATGGCCGCCGCGGGAGCCCTCCGCCGTTGCTGACGCGCAGTCGTACTACCCGCCGTAGCAGGCCTCCACCGTCGCCGCGTGACCGTCGGTGGCTGCCGCGGCAGGTATTGGTGGAGTTAATCTTA
>OAMR01000952.1:114291-139940 GCA_900205405.1 Echinochloa crus-galli
TCTAATTCGTCCATCATTAAATCATTATAGTGGATCTTGGAGATCGCGTCCCTGGAGTCACCAAGATCTACAAGAACCCTAGGCAATAGAAGAGAAGGAGGGGAAGAACTCACATCTTGGCATCTTGCTGAGGAGGAAGAACCCACATCTGCCGACGAGGAAGGAGAACGAGGCGCCCTTGCGGATCAATGTCCGTCGGAGGGGCGGAGCCTGGACGACGCGTTGGAGGATTGGATGGGACGACATAAGGGCGTCGGAGGGCAGCGCCTCGGTGGGGAATCCGGACGAAGGTGCTGGCTAGGGAGCGGAGAGAGGACGGGGAGGAGGAGCGGCGGCGGCGGCGGCGCTGCCCAGGGAGCGGAGGGTGGCGGCGGCGGCGCTGAGACTGGCGTCCCTCGCGAAGCGATACGGGGAGGCGGCGCCCGGACCCCTGAGGTCGGGAGGGGCTCCCCCGGGGAAAACGCGAGGGACAGGGTCACCAAGGCCCGTGGCGTGGGCTCCCAGATGCCGAGAAATTTTAGCCCGGGCCTCGTTTCCACGAGGGTGGCCTGCCCCGGGAAAAGGCCGGGTTCCCCGCGGGGATATGGGTTCCAAAGGAGCCCTTAAGGGTTTAAGGATAAACGCATGCAACAAAAGAGAGGAAAAAAGATTACATTGATATCGCCTCACAGGACCAGAAGCAAATAAGAATTAACCATTTCTTTTTTTTGACGGAAAAGATCAGACTAATCACTAATTAGCTTATCAAAACTAGCCGAAGGAGACCTTGCCGATGGCTGCCTTGGCCGGCGGCGGCGGCCGTCTAGCGGGCTCCCCCGCGCCTCGTGCGCCGTCGCTATGTGCCAAATCGACCGAGAATAGGGATGTAAATGGGTACCTAATGCTTAGCCATTTTAGTTCATTTCATCTTCTAAATTATTTACGTGACATACCATTCTAGTTTATTTTTTTAATTTTAGGTCGATCCAATGACCCAAAAACATATAAACTTGCATCCCTAACCTAACCGAGAAAGATCAGGCATCGCCCGCCCCCTGGATTCGAGAGTGAACAGGATGCACGCGACAACAGGTCCATGTGAGCACACGCCCTTCTTTTGGCTTCTGCGACCTTTCTTGGTCCTGGAGCCACACAAGCTCACGAAGTCCAAAACACCATGATAGATTCATGGCCCAAAGACTGCATAGTACTTAGATACTAAATTATGTGGCCCCTGATTCCATCACAATGACCGCATACGCTTGTGGCCGGGCCTGACCGTCAACAAGCAGCTTATTATCCGTCATACGAAGGATATTAGTCTTTTTAAAACACTGGTATAGGGCATTCGTAAGAGAGACCCTCCATTTTCACCGGTCCCACTTATAAGTGATCAAATATTCTACATTCTTAACGCTTCTCAAACTTTTTACGTATTTGACAGGGAGAAGACATTGAATGGGTGTCAGTGAAGTACGGCTGGACAAAACCGTCCGTGGACGACTGGATCGGCGTTTTCTCTCCAGCTGATTTCAAGTAAGCTTCATCTCGATCAATTACTCTTCGTCCCTTCGACATTTCGAACGTACGCAGCACAAATTCAGTTGGCAGATAGCTGATCGGTGTGGCTGACCTACGCATCATTGGTGTGGCAGCTCCGCGATGTGTCCTAACCCTGGAGAACAGCCGATGCTCTGCACGGCACCTATCAAGGTTAATTACTTTGCACGCACATCAAACAAAAAATTAAACATAGAGAAATGTACATCATCTGGTGAATCTGTAGATACTTTTTAGTACTGAGATTTGTCGGTGCAGTATCAATTCGCCAACTACTCGTCGAACTACATCTACTGGGGCAAGGGCACCATCCGCTTCCAGCTCATCAACCAGCGCTCCGACTTCTCCTTCGCCCTCTTTACCGGCGGCCTCGCTAACGTACGTGACACGTGAGCTAGAGCTAGATAGGATCCTCCATATATGCTCTGCACGCCATGAAATCCCTCTAGCATATATCAAACACAAATTTCACAATCTCTTGATCAAGTACGTCTTGACTTAACAGGTCATCGGTCCATGAATACTGCTAAACTTACGTTGACATCCATATGCAGCCGAAGCTGATCGCGGTGTCGGAGCCCATCTCGTTCAAGAACCCCAAGGCGCCGGTGTTCCCTCGCCTGGCGCAGGGCAAGTCCCACGACGAGATGACGGTGACATGGACCAGCGGCTACGACATCGCCGAGGCCTACCCCTTCGTCGAGTGGGGCGTCGCCGGCGCCGGCGGCAGCATGTCCTGGTCGGGGCGCGCGCCGGCCGAGACCTTCACCTTCAACCGCGGCAGCATGTGCGGCGAGCCGGCGCGCACCGTGGGCTGGAGGGACCCCGGCTTCATCCACACCGCGTTCATGAGGAACCTGTGGCCAAACAAGGAGTGAGTACATACACTGCATCATATCGATCACTGTCCTTGCCACGAGACTCTGATTGTCCTTTGCAATTTGCACCACGACATCATCACGTACTGTTGTTGTCAGTTGGCAATTCACGTGCTAGGACGTGTCACACAGATTAAAGTGAACTCTGTCGGTTGGATTCGTGTGGATTCAGGTACTACTACAAGATTGGGCACGAGCTGCAGGACGGGTCCGTGGTGTGGGGCAAGCCCTACACGTTCCGTGCCCCACCGTCCCCGGGGCAGGAGTCTCTGCAGCGCGTCATCGTCTTCGGCGACATGGGAAAGGTAGGTCACTGATGGCACTCGTGTTCAGCTGATCCACTGTGGTAATAACACCAAAGAAAACTGCCGCAAGGGATACCGGGTGATCCGTGCATGTATATGCATGATGATGAAAATCTTGGCAGGCGGAGAGGGACGGATCGAACGAGTTTGCCAACTACCAGCCGGGATCGCTGAACACGACGGACACACTGGTGGAGGATCTGGACAACTACGACATCGTCTTCCACATCGGCGACCTGCCCTACGCCAACGGCTACATTTCCCAGTGGGACCAGTTCACTGCGCAGGTCGCGTCCATTACCGCCAAGAAGCCCTACATGATAGCAAGGTACATACATACTGATCTGACCGTATCTCGTCATCACACATATGTATTCAGACAAGTGTAGATAACACTGCATCTGAATCTGTGTCATCACACAGCGGTAACCATGAGAGGACCTGGCCGGACAGCGGCGGGTTCTTCACCGGCCAGGATTCCGGCGGCGAGTGCGGCGTGCCGGCCGAGACCATGTACTACTACCCGGCAGAGAACAGAGCCAACTTCTGGTACCAACACACACATATACTATATCCTCTTCCAGATCAACCAATAGTACACTCTCGTTCAGATTTCAGAACATGAAATTCGACATGTTGTTGACTAGTACTTGTGAGCAGGTACAAGGTGGACTATGGCATGTTCCGGTTCTGCATAGCTGACTCAGAGCACGACTGGAGGGAGGGCACGGAGCAGTACAAGTTCATCGAGGAGTGCCTCTCGACGGTGGACCGGAAGCACCAGCCATGGCTCATCTTCGCGGCGCACCGCGTGCTGGGCTACTCCTCCAACGCCTGGTACGGCATGGAAGGTGCCTTCGAGGAGCCCGAGGGCCGTGAGAACCTGCAGAAGCTGTGGCAGAAGTATCGCGTCGACATCGCCTTCTTCGGCCATGTCCACAACTACGAGAGGACCTGCCCGGTCTACCAGGTAATTAAATTCTCCGGTTAGTTCAGCCCTAACTTACATAGTTACATATATATAAATATATAATTAATGTGCATCGATCATATGTATGACGAGCAGAGCCACTGCATGACTGACGAGAAGAGCCACTACTCGGGGACGATGAACGGGACCATCTTCGTGGTGGCCGGCGGCGGCGGCAGCCACCTGTCGGACTATTCGACGGCGATCCCCAATTGGAGCATCTTCCGCGACCATGACTTCGGCTTCGTCAAGCTCACGGCGTTCAACCACTCGTCGCTGCTGTTCGAGTACAAGAAGAGCAGCGACGGCAAGGTCTACGACTCCTTCACCATCGAACGAGACTACCGTGACGTGCTCAGCTGCGTGCACGACAGCTGCTTCCCGACCACGCTGGCTAGCTAAGGCTGCATTGCTATTGCTATTGCTATTGCTTTGCCAATAAAGTACTAGTACCTAGTAGCATGTTGTGAAAATAACCACTCGTGTACTCACACGTCACGAGTGTCCCAGGGACTGTGTCACTTGCTTCCTTCCTGTAGCATCATCCGTTATACGGAGTATTTTATACGGAGTATTTTATAAGACGGCGTTCAGGAGGGTCCGCCCGACAACCATCTGCATGCATCATCTGGAAATAAAAAAAGAGCACATCATCCGAATGCAATAAAAATGTCATGATTCCTCAAAGTTAAATTCCGATTACATATAGTTACATTAAATTCCATAAATTTGAGGAATTTTCAATGACATTTGGACATAATTTTTATAATGATGGAATATTTTGAATGAACGTGGAACCAATCACTACAACAAATGTGACCTTCTATGATGAATACCTGATGACGTTGGAGCTAATCGTCATTATGACAAACCGGTTTGTGACATTTTGTCTCGGGCGCAACGGTTTAGTGACAAAAATGAGATGTTCATCGCTAAGACCAACTATAAATGGCCACAAATGAATTAAATTATATTTCATGATGATCTTTGTTTCGTCATAAATGTTGATAAACAAACGTCACAAAATTTATGACAAATTGGCAATATTATTCGTTATAGAACTTATTAAAAGAATGAGGAAGGGTCCACATACATCTATATTATCTCTCTTCCCTTTTTTAGCCAGGCTTTTCTTTGTTCATGTGCTTGGTTTGAGCTACAATTTAATTTAAAGTGTATATGAACAAAGAAAAATTCTATGTTCATGGGTTAGTTTGAGCTATAATTAATTTATAGTGTATATGAGCAACGAAAAACAAAAAATATATATGCAATTTTTTTAAAAAAAATATTATTATTTATAATTTTTTTATTGTTAGAGCCTAAATATGATATAACAAAAATAATTGAAAAAATTGGTACTAGAGGAATCAAACCCATGACCTTCTAAAGCAATTGTCCAATTATACCACCACACCAAATATCTTATACCATATTGGACACTTAATTATATTTATTTTTTATTATATCATCTGCTTTCCAAATATAAAAAATTAGGCTTCGCCATTTTTGCTTGGTGAAAATTAAAAAAAAACTGGTGTGAACTCATGCCATTTTTCGCGGCCTAACATGCGGCCCGACCAGCTATGGGCAGGCCGGCCCAGCTTCGGTTTTTCGCGGCCTAAAATGCCATCTCGGCCCAGCTCCGCCCGAGCGGCTATGGCCCGGCCGGCCCAGCTGCTTAGGCCTGCCTTATTTTCAAAAAACAAAAAAAAAGGTGGCTAGAAATATGTAACCTCATCTCCTTGAAAGAATCCGCGAACATCCGACGCCTTTGCAGCTTGGTATGCGACGCGTGTGCTCGGCGGGAGCTGGCTATTCTATCCAGCCGCTGAATGTGCACCGCTTGGTTTACCGTATATATTTATTAGAGCAAAGCTTTCGAATCGTCCGTCCCTTGAATCATGCGCCCCGGCAGTGTCTCTCCAAAGAAACGAAGTTTTCTCTCTCATCTTGGCCGTCTCTTTTCCTCCGTGCAAAAAAATTACTAAAAAGAATCTGGTATGTATGGAGTATTAAATGAAATCTATTTGCAAAATCTTTCTAGGGATGAGTCTAACTTTACGCGACGCGACGAATCTAATGAGCCTAATTAGTCCATGTTTTGTTATAGTAGTGCTATAGTAACCATCGTCTAATCGGGTGGTCAAAGACCTCATTAGATAGGTCTTGCGAAATAGTCCAATGTTGTGAAGGTAGTTTTGTAATCTGATTTTATTTAATACCCTTAATTATTGGTCATAGGGGCCCTTCTCCGCTCCCGCACTAAGGGCAGTCGCAACCCTCCAACTAGGATGGTTTCCATAGCATTAAATAGGGTGACACATATGACTATTGACTTATGTGGCCCTACATTGAATAGGAGAGAAGAGGAAAAGAGCAAGACATCGGGTCTGATGCAAGATCCAATTTCTACACGAGAATCTATGCACAGGACACTACCAAGTTTGGACCGGGAGATGACAGTGTCTTCATTATAGATAAAAAACAAATATAATTGGTGGAGATGAGAGATGATGAATTTATTGAGGACCCACACGGGGCAGCGCGCGCGACCGGCCGAGGCGGCGCGCGTGGACAGCAGAGGTGGCGCGCGCGGACCACGGAGGTGTCATGGTTGCTCGTGACGAGCTGGACGGGGCGGAGCGGACGCCTGCGCGGTTCGGTGCTGCACCGGAATTCACATTATGAAGGTTGCGCGGCCTCGAGTGCCGGATGGCGCCGCCGCCGATGAGGACGAGCTGGGTGGGCCGTCATGGTTACCGGCGAGTACGCTGCATGTACAGTCATTTCGGTTCCATCTCGGTCTACGACCAAACCAACCGAGGTACAATTTACACATCGAAAAAAAAATCAAGATCCAGTGCACTATGAAGACAAATTGGAAGACAAATCGACAAGGATGAGCAAACATCAACACAAAACGAAACACAAATCGCATCTTCGTAGAGTCGTGGTAGTGGATTTGCTTGGACGAGCTCCTGCTGATGGTGGGGATGGCGCCGTCAGCGCCGGCTGCACGCCTTCCCAACACTCGGCCACCGGGCGAATCGACGAACAGAGCAAGGAGTGGCCTTCAAGATACCGCATTGCACCGCAAGAGAGGAGTCACCGGACGAAGGAAAGGGCACGGCCTCACTGAGAGAAGAGCATGCATGTGCGGGAGAGAGAAGTGACGGCGGTGTAGGTGTAGTCGAGACTCGAGACTCGCGAGGCTAGGTCGCTAGGAGCTCCGATTTTCTTTCTTTGAGGGTAGCTGCGGACGTGCGGTCCTGACTTCTTGGCTTGCTTTTGGGTAGACAGATAAGAGACAGTACCTATATATGTGACTTGCCGGTAGGCTATCTTGGGCTGGCATATCTAAGGGAGATTGTTGGGCCCTTTTGTATCTTTGGTCCTACATCCTGATGTACGGGCGCGGCGGTGCGCGCGAACCTACCTAGTATGCATACGGAAGGGTTTGAACTCCTGACCTCATAGATGCACAGTGGATGCCATGCCATTAGGTTACCAAACTATTAGTTGTGGATTCTGGTATCCCTTTTGTTAATAATCGTTACTTCAATCGGCGGCAAAAAAAGTAGGCCAGGGAGTCGAACCCGAGACCTCTGGAAATAGATTAGCACAGGCTACCGCTGCGCCTCTGCCATAATTGTGTCTGTCTTCAGCATATAATTTTGTTAGCCCTCTTCCAATGGATGACATCAGCTAGCTGAATGCTAATCTATGACGTTTTCAGAGCTTAAGAGTGACGGAATTCGAGCGTCATAATCTAGTGACGACATAAGAATCGTCATAAAATTTATGACGAAAAAATGCATAATATAAAACCCTATATTTGTTGTAGTGAATGTTTCAGTTTAAGAGAAAAAAGTTTAAGATTTAGGATAACTTTGTTCAATTGAAAAGAGAGAGTTATTTCAGACTTAGTAGAGCAATTTGCGAATGACTATACTAAATTGCTGCAGTTAGACTTTGGATCACCTATTGCTGGGTTGCGTGCATAGTCGAGAGACAATGTTCTTAGTTTTCCGCCAGGGTGGGGTTCCAAACTCCGACACCCCAATATGAGTCTCTTTTTCATTGAGTGGAGAGTGGGGGGCACACAAAAGAGTAACCAAGGAGAAGCGCAAGGGGTTTGACTCACTTGTTTGGTTGGTTGCTTAAAGAGCATAACAGAAGGGTGTATGATCAGGCGACGCTAATGTCGGTGGCTGTAGCACCCTTGATTTTGGAGGAGGCTAGGATTTACGCTAGACCTGGCTTTGCCGGTCTGCTCACCCTTCTTGGCGCTTAGATCTTTTTTCTGTGTTTTTGTTGGCACTTTGTTCACAATTGTATTTCTCATGTAAACAACTTCTTTTTTTAATGAAAAACATGCTACGCACATTCTCTAAAAAAGTATACTAAATTGTTTAAGTGGATTGAATCAAAAAATTATTTTGGTGTTATAAATAACATAAATTCATTTAACAAAAAAATTAAACACATGGAACAAATCAAATGAGAGCAGTTAAAAATACTATCAGAGCATGTGAAAAACAAATTGGGACATGCAACATTTCATGAATGTTGTGGAAACAATCCATACTACATTGCCATCTCATGAATACTATAAACTATCTATAATACACCATAGACATCTCATAAATACCATGCTAACAATTTATAGTGCAAGAAGCATCATTTCATTCACATTATGAAAACTATCCATAAATACATCATAACCACATATATAAACTAAATAAAATTAAAATGAAAAGAGAAAAATAAATAGTGTAGATATTTTCAAAAAATAAACTTGCAAAAAGTAAAAAAATTCAATTGTAGTCTTGTTCAAGTGTCCTCTTGTTTTAAAGATTTTGTTATAAAAACACATCACGATGTGTTCAGATTTTGATTTGGGTATTTGGTTTCTAAAATCCACTTAAGCAATTTAGTATTAGTTTGATTTGGGCGCCTAATTTTTTTTCGATTGCACATAGTTTGAATAATTTGGGCGCCCAAATTAAGTTACTACTTGCGTGGTGGCTTGTCGATTTGCCTCACACGGTTTCTTGAGGCAAGTGCACTGTACTACCCCCACAAACTGGACGGATCCGCCTGCCTGACAAAAGATCGATTCGTTCGTCACGATGGTAATCATAGACTTTTTCTTTGGTTTTTGGAAACAAAACAGGCCCAGCTGTGCAGCTGCAGCCTTTGTAGGGAAGAAAACAAAAGAGCTGAGCTTCAAATGGCTGCTAGTACTCACATTATTAGCAACAGACCAACAGAGCTTTACCACTAGAAGAGTTTTTTTCTACAAGACTTGACTAGTTCTTTCGAAGCCGGCTACACGGCTACAGCATTGCGGCCTATATAAGGACAAGCTACACCTACACGAGGCCGTGCCTTCTCTTCGTCACTCCATCAGCTAGCTGCCAGCAGCCAGCTACACGCGAGCGAGCGAGCGTAACAGCTGTGTCCATGGGGAGGAGAGACTCGCCGGCGATGGCGGCCGTTCTGGCGGCGCTGTTCGCTGCCGCAGCCATGTTGCCGGAGACGGCGAGGGCATCGCCGGCGGAAGGGTTCCAGCCGTTGTCCAAGATCGCCATCCACAAGGCCACCGTCGAGATGCAGCCATCGGCGTTCGTTCAGGCGACGCCGTCGTTGCTCGGGGCGAAGGTGAGCACAGCGTCCTTAAACCTTGCTCGCCTCAATTTCTGTTCTTCCATGCCTGATCCGGTCACAGGTGCCATCTCGCCAGGCAAGATTCTGAACCTGGACTGTTCTTTCTTCTCGTCAAAACACAGTTATCCTGCCATTTTTATTCATTTTTTTAAAAAAAGTGATTTGAATCATTGGTTTTGAAATTGGACACTGGAAGTAGGACGAGGGATTAAGACATGCATGTGCTAGACTGTTATATTAGTAGTTGTAATAAGTTGCCAGTTACCAAAATCGAAAATAAATAAGAAAGAGAAGCTAGATTGCACTGAAACACACTTGAACGATTGCCCAAACGAAGCAGCTGCAACTGTATTACTGCAATAGCAACCCGGAATTCATGCAGGCAGCTGAGGGATGGGAAAAAAATTCCGTGCGCCCCGGGTGCACAGGCCGGAGGGTGCGCCCCCCCTCGTGGCGCAGCCCCATTGGCGCGGACGCCCGGCCCCCCGCGCAACTCGCAGGTCCCTCGCGTGAAGGCCTGCTCTCGTCGCCTCGGCTCGGCTCCCGATCGGCTCTCGCGAGTTCGGCGCCCGTCCAGTCCCCTAAGATTGTATTTAAAAAAAAACAACTTCCAAATTTACTATGAAAAAGAAGATTTCTCATCACATCAAAATATTATAACATACATAAAGTATTAAATATTGCACAGTTTTTTTCGTACTCTGCGAGACGAATATTTTGAGCATAATTAATTAATTTTTGAATAATTTTATACACATACAAACGAAATGCTACAATGCGCATTTTTTGACGTCTAGCGCGCCAGACGAGCGCAGGCCCGAATCAGCCGTCCCGATTCGGGAACTAAACAAGGGGTGTGTTTAGTTCCACACGCGCCGCCACGCTGCCCTCCACGCAGGAACCTTCGGTGGGCTCCCGCCCGCACGCCGAGGGCTCAAGAGATCGGCACGTAGGCGACGCCATGGAAGAAGGGCGGCGCGGCGACGCGATGGAAGAAAGACGACACAGCGAAGCACTACCCAGCGATGAAGACGCTGACATCGACAGGTAACTGTTGTGGATGCTCCATCTGATTGTTGTGATCGCTTTCTGATGTAGATTAAACTCAACACTTGTGATCCCACGCATGAACTTCAAACAATTAAACTTCGATTGTTTGAACTTCGTATGATGTGGAATAAACTCAAAATGTTCGTCTCGCAAAGTACAACAAAACTATACAATTAGTTTTTATTTTCATCTCTATTTAATACTCCATGTATATTATGATATTTTCATGTGATGATTTTTTTTACACAGTAAATTTGGGGTTGCTTTTTTTAACTAAACATCGTGGGAACTGGACGGGGCGCCGAACTCGCGAGAGCCGATCGGGGAGCCGAGCCGAGGCGACGAGAACAGGCCTTCACGCGAGGGACCTGCGAGTTGCGCGGGGGGCCGGGCGTCCGCGCCAATGGGGCTGCGCCACGAGGGTGGGGCGCACGGAATTTTTTTTCGAGGGATGTCGCCCGGCAAGGACGCATGGGCACGACTAGAATTCCGTCCGAAAGCTACAGTATGTATTCGCCATGAAAATATTCTTCGACAGCTTTATATTTTAGCCCATCTTTGCTTGCTCCCTGATCGGACTTGGCACAGCAGCCACAAGTTTCAACAACGTACTATGGTCCTGCTAGATTGGGCAGATATATTCTGTTTTGCCCGGTCAAAGTCGTCTACGTTTTCGATCTTCTTACGTGATCGTGGCATCGTGCACCATCGCATCTCGTGCAGATTCCAGTTCATAAGCCAACGATCATGGTTATCTTTGCATTGAACTACAATTTGGAAGCTTGGTCAAGTTATCGCTTTTATGAAAATTTCCCTTTGGGGAGTACAGACTGCATACAGAGACAAACGACTCTGCAGATAAGATGTGCCCAATAAGAAGAGGAACAAAAGGGAGAAAACATCGTGGTATACTTGCCTCTTATCATTTGTGTTTGTGTTTCTGCTCTCTAATAGGGAGAAGACACTGAATGGGTGACTGTGAAATACGGCTGGACAAACCGGTCTATCGACGACTGGATCGCCGTTTTCTCCCCAGCTGATTTCAAGTAAGCTCCAACAGTCGTTCTTCACTTGTTGCACGTTCCATCAAACTCACAAATGTCGTCCTGATTGTGTGGCAGCTCGGGTACGTGCCCCAACCCTTCAAATTATCCCGGAGAACCGCTCCTCTGCACGGCACCAATCAAGGTAATTCTGTGAAAGCGCGTCATGGTCTTTATTTACACTCGAGCACATATTATGGAACGCGACATGTGAACTTTCTCTGAAGTTCTTTCTTCCTCCTGGAAGCATAATCTGCTGTTGCATTGCATGCCTGTGTGTGTGTAGTATCAATACGCCAACTATTCGGCGCACTACACCGACTCCGGCAATGGCAGCATCCGGTTCCAGCTCATCAACCAACGCTCCGACTTCGCCTTCGCCCTCTTCACCGGCGGCCTCCAGAACGTACATGACCTCGCTGCACAACGAAACACTGCAGGATCGTATGGCCTTTTCGATTGAGGACTGACAGGGAGTAATTCTCTCTTCTTTTTGTTTTTTGCATATGTGCAGCCGAAGCTGATCGCGGTGTCGGAGCCCATCTCGTTCGCGAACCCCAAGGTGCCCGTGTTCCCTCGCCTGGCGCAGGGCAAGTCCCACGACGAGATGACGGTGACATGGACCAGCGGCTACGACATCGCCGAGGCCTACCCCTTCGTGGAGTGGGGCGTCGCCGGCGCCGGCGGCGCCGGCGGCATGGCCTGGTCGGGCCGCGCGCCAGCCGAGACGTTCACCTTCAGCCGCGGCAGCATGTGCGGCGAGCCGGCGCGCACCGTGGGCTGGAGGGACCCCGGCTTCATCCACACCGCGTTCTTGAGGAACCTGTGGCCAAACAAGGAGTGAGTGCGACGCGACGCGGCCAAGTCTTGGTCTTTACACGCTTGCAGGCTTGTTTGGTAGTGCTTGGATTGGATGTATGTGTGTATTGGCTTGTCGCTTGACAAGATCGAGCTGCTCTGTCGCGGTTCTTCAGGTACTATTACAAGATTGGGCACGAGCTGCAGGACGGGTCCGTGGTGTGGGGCAAGCCCTACACGTTCCGTGCTCCGCCGTCGCCGGGGCAGAACTCGCTGCAGCGCGTCATCGTCTTCGGCGACATGGGAAAGGTGACTCAAAATTCTGATGATCGATCTGTTCTGTTCAGTGGGTTGCTACACGTGTTGATCAAACGTCTCGTCTTCAGGCTGAGAGAGACGGATCGAATGAGTTCGCGAACTACCAGCCGGGATCGCTGAACACGACAGACGCGCTGGTGGAGGACCTGGACAACTACGACATCGTCTTCCACATCGGCGACCTGCCCTACTCCAACGGCTACCAACGCCTTCATCGAGCACTGCCTCTCGACGGTGGACCGGAAGCACCAGCCATGGCTCGTCTTCGCGGCGCACCGCGTGCTGGGCTACTCCTCCAACGCCTGGTATGCCATGGAAGGGTCCTTCGAGGAGCCTGAGGGCCGCGAGAGCCTGCAGAGGCTGTGGCAGAAGTACCGGGTCGACATGGCCTTCTTCGGCCACGTCCACAACTACGAGAGGGCCTGCCCGGTCTACCAGGGCCAGTGCGTGAGCGAGGAGAGGAGCCGGTACGCCGGCACGATGAACGGGACCATCTTCGTGGTCGCCGGCGGCGGCGGCAGCCACCTGTCGGACTACACGGCGGCGATCCCCAGGTGGAGCGTCTTCCGGGACCGGGACTTTGGGTTCGTCAAGCTCACGGCGTTCAACCACTCGTCGCTGCTGTTCGAGTACAAGAAGAGCAGCGACGGCAAGGTCTACGACTCCTTCACCATCGACAGGGACTACCGCGACGTGCTCAGCTGCGTGCACGACAGCTGCTTCCCGACCACGCTGGCCAGCTAGTCGGTCGAACTGTGATGATGGCTTTGGCTTGATCTATAGGCTGTAGCAGATGATGAGCCTGAGGAACTTGTGTTAGCATAGATAGGTGCAGAGACGTGAAAAGCGGGCAGGGCTGAGCGATCGGTCGTCTCCTTGTGCGCCCTGGCCGGCTGGTCGTGCGTGGCTCCTCTTCCGGCCGTGAACTTAGTATCCTGTACCTCCAAACTTTTGTCTCAACCAATAAAATGCTCTCGGCAAATGAGAAGCTAGTAGTCATTTTAAATTGTGTAAGTCATATATTATAATAAAACACACCTCCCGTTTCCAGGACCAGGCATCCCCGTCATTTGGGTCAGAGCTGGTGAGATTGATAATCTGTTGGAGCCGATTTCATTCCAAAATCCCCAAAATGACAGGATTAGGATATTGAGATGTTTTTTCTTTTGGCAAAATAATGCTATAGATGCTCAGCGCCAAGGAACGAGATGGCAGGGCTCGCCGTGGCGGACTGGTTTGTGGACTTGTGCTGATAAGTGGCCGTGGCCCATGGGCCGTAGCGGGCATGCTTGTGCAGTCCTGTGAGTGACGTCGGAGGGAAACTGGAGTCGTCTATATACAATGTGGTTGGTTTGCTCGACGAGAATCCGAAGCTAATCGAGTCCACTAGTCGGCCCGCTCCGCGTAGCACTTTCACATGCCAACAACCAGGCTAATCTCTAGGACATATCCAAACGCACTGTTACTATCGGTTTCATCGTGGGTTTGAGTCAACGCGTTTGCATCTTCATCCCCGGCAGAAATTGCTCTGCATTTTCGCTCCGAATTTATCCCAGATTAGTAGGCAGTGCCGGTGAGCCCAATCTGTTTGGTGAAAGTTCCTTGTCATGCAGTCATGCAGACCTCTCAACTCTCTTGCAGCTCGCTGCAATCCCTGAATCGGGACATAATATTGCGGTAAGATGGGAGGTTGCTATACCTCTCGCTGACCGCAAGTTCAGCAACGTGACATGCCAACACAAGCACGGCATGGCATTAAGAATTCAATATGCCGAATTACCAATATGGAAATTTACCTACACAACTTTGATGCCAGAAAAACTACAGCCACATAAAAATAACCTCCTTTCGGTTCAGCAGTACTGCAGGTCGTTGATAGACTGAAAGGATATATCGTGGTTATAAACAAATAAGAGAAGCAAAATTTTAAGTTGGCGTAACTGAAGTCTGCAGCTAACCGTCAGCAACCAAGCAATTGTTCTGTTGCTTTCAGATCTACCAGCTCGTGGCCACAAAGTGACATTTCGCTCTCCAAAGGGTGCACATGTCCAACAAAGTTAAAGCGGCACCCACTAACGTGGGGCTTCAACTGTAAGCTCTGCTCACAGCTGAAGCCTCCAGAATTCAATACACTGAAGATGCACCGCAGCCATCAACGTGATTTAGCACACTCATCTTTTTGTTTCATTAGAAGCTCATGGAAAGGAGAAACGTCTGAATAGACAAGACCTTCCCAACTTTCTGAAAATATTAGAAGGCTACTATTAAAATTTTAGGAGGCCACCAGATCAGCTAGGACCCTTCTTCCCAAAGCTTCATGCTCGTTTGCAGCTCTCATGGCGACACCAACCACACCACAAATATGCTACGTGTCTTGCAAGCAAAACCAGCATCTAAAGCCACTCACAGCAGCCACCACTGTGTTTCACAGCTTTTCTGCCATACACTTGCTAAATCTGTGCCCTCCAGGGCCAGCTCGAAGCATGTACCACGCACAACTGAATTCATCCCACCAAAATCTGCTCTGAGATTGTCAGGCCTTTGAGATGGGATCACTTAAGTTGACTGAAAAAGCTCCTGGTGCTGCGCTGCCAGAGTCGTCATGTGCTTACTTGCTTCAAGAATTGAAGGTACACAAATTTTCTTTCAACTAAGCATCAATATTTGTTCCATTCTAGCTGGAATGCTTACTGAACTCTGCGTGGTGCTTAGATGATATGGGATGAAGTTGGGCAAGATCAAAATGAGAGGGAAAGAATACTTGAAGAGCTTGAGCAGGAGTGCCAAGAAGTTTACAGAAGAAAAGTAAATAGTGCAAACATGTCTCGGATTCAGCTGCATCAAGCATTAGCTGAATCTGAAGCTGAATTTACCAACCTGCTCCTATCCCTTGGAGAAAGATCATTCCCAGGCCGAGTAAACATCCCCTTCTTACAGGTTTCATCATTTAACCATATCAAAGAAGAAACTGTTGGGAGCTAACCTGAAATCTTTTATGCAGCCTGAGAAAATGGGAGGCACTCTAAAGGAGCAGCTGAATTCCATCACACCAGCCCTACAAGAAATGCAGATGAGAAAAGAGGCCAGAGTAAAGCAGTTCATGGAGGTTCAAACTGAAATACAAAGAATTGCTTCTGAAATCGCAGGACACTTGGGGAGCGAAGCTGTAACTGTGAATGAAGAAGATCTGTCACTTAAGAAACTCGAGGAATTCCAAAGTGAATTGCAAAGACTGAAAAGAGAAAAGGTACATATGTCTCCTTGACTTGATGATGAACCTGTACTATAATAAATACTATGAAGTAGTGTATTATAACAGGCCTGGATTTGATTTTGGAATTTTATTTTCTCCAGACTGATCGCCTCTGCAAAGTTGAAGAATACAAAGTTCTAATTCACCAATTTGCAAAAGTCATGGGAATGGATCCTTCAAAGATACTTGCTAATGTTCACCCAAGGTTGCTGGATGGGCCAAATGAGCAACAGACAAAGAATATCAGTGATGACATCCTCAAAAAACTCAACATGACCGTTCAGCAGCTTAAAGAAGAGAAGAACAATAGAAGGGAGAAGGTGATTTATCATTCATCTGGTACTAGCCACTGTAGCCACACTTCACTTGGTTAGGTTAATACATTCAGGCTCTCAGAGAGTGATACATATTCAATGAACCAGCATATTTAGTTCAAGAATACCAGAAAGCAAACTGTCTTGATACATTTACCAGACACTTCTTTGTTCTTCTTACAAAGTTTCACCTTTGAACTCATTAATAATTTAGCATTAACAAGTTATTGATGTTGCTAGTTCTAACAGGAAATATACTGTGAGAATAATAAAGAAAGAAACTTGAACTGCATACATTATTGCCTACTAATGCAGGTATTATTTTGTAGCTCCAAAACCTTGTAAAAGCATTAACAAACTTATGGGATACTCTCGACACTAGCATGGAGGAGCGTCAACCATTTGGGCAAATTAAGATACTCGGAGTGACTTCAGTAAATGGTATGTTAGGTCCTGGAAGCCTCACACTTGAGACAATCCAACAGGTAAAGCCCAGAGATAAACTTCAAATAAAAACAAGTGTATCAGTAACTGTCTTGAAGCTGATAGGTTATTAATTTTACCATATTGAATGAAATAGGTTGAATCTGAAGTCCAGCGACTGAATCAGCTGAAGGCAAGCAAAATGAAAGAGCTATTCCTGAAAAAGAGATCAGAGGTCGACGAAATTTGCAAGAAATCACACATGGACATGCCTTACCAAACAGAAATGGACAAAATAATGAATCTGATAATGTCAGGTGGGTACGGCCAATTAGATGCCTCAATCTCTCTTTTTGGCCCCTAGATGCCATAACCTTGCTTCAGTGTTGGGATTATTTTCCAGTTTCCACTGCATTGACTAATATGGCTATTTGGGGGATAAATGAACAGGAGATGTTGTCCACGATGATCTATTAAAGACAATGGATGAATATATATACAAAGCAAAAGAGGAGGCCACAAGCCGGAAAGACATTATGGACAAGGTTGAAAAATGGATGGCTTCCTGTGATGAAGAGCGATGGCTAGAAGAATACAGCAGGGTGCACTGGCTGCCTGATGACCATAACCATATGCATGCCTTCTATACAAGTTTACTTTTATTAAGTAGATTATAATTTTTTTTTCTACAGGACGAGAGAAGGTATTCAATAAGCAGAGGAGCCCACAAGCACTTGAAACGGGCAGAGCGTGCTAGAATCATAGTTAACAAAATTCCAGGTATGTATACTACAGAGTTACTTGGAAATTGAAATGTAACATATACTTACTAGAAATGGTGCAGGCTTGGTAGAACAGTTAATTGCCAAGACACAATTCTGGGAACAGGAGAGAAACAAGATTTTCTACTACGATGAGGTGCAACCTCATGAACTCCAAACAAAATTGTCTCATCTTAAATCATTTGTTCAAATTTTGGACCTCAGAACAAAAGCCCTCATAGTTCATAAAATATTTGGATTTAAGAAAGACCTTGTCATAAGATATCTATCCTAGACTGACCCACATAGCCTAAACTTATAGTGTGCCATTTTTACTGCAACTAGTATATTCTTTGCTGGCTTCAGCCCATATTTGAACTATCATGAACCTGATTTATATTGCTCTGCAATTTTGGTACTATAGTGGCATAGTGTAGACACAATTTGTATTGGCACCTTAAGAATTTATGGAAAGAGATGCTAGGTATCTTTGGTAGTCACTGGATAAGGTGGCAGCAAGTAAATGTTACCTTCATCAACTCATAACCTTCACCAATTTAAGCAACCTTGTGAATATGCTCATTTGAACAGCAAGATAAATAATAGAATAAGTTATGCATGCGACATTGAATAGATGAAAGCAAGTAAAAAATAAAAACTTGCAACCCAGCACACCACCCACAAATATCAAGAAATTATCAAGTACTCTAGTACGCAAAAACAGTAGTACACCCAAGATAGGCAGCTAAGTACCTGAAGGGAGGATCTATGCTTAGTTGTTATAGTTTGTAATTTTGCTATAGCATCTGCGACGAGAGCATTCTTCCAAGACCATCATTTGGGGGAAGTCAGTGCAATAAATAATAGGCCAGTTAGTCTTCAAAGCAAAAACGACTGAAGCGAGCATACGTGTAGGCATGAAAGGAACTCTATCATATCCAAACCGGCAAAGCCACATATGCCATGCCTGTACATAGAGAAACAAGCAAAAGGCAGTTTACTTGGACAAACCTATTCCTTAGCCTCAAAACCTGTGTAAAAGAAAATCAGAAGTTCTTGGAAGACAATGCATGAGGGATAAAGGTGCCCACCGCAAATCAAGATGGATTAAACTGTGCTACCAACTATGGAAAACCATCCAATAGCAGGGCAAGAGCCTACACATATATATAGAAAGAGATTCAATAAACAAGATAATTGTGATTCCCAAAGGAAAGTGCAAAACACTCCACCCATCCATAAATGTAGGGCATATTTTGTATTGAAATAGTCAAACTTCCCAATTTTGACCAATGATTACTCAAATTAGATGTGTGTTTAGTGTACAGAGGTTGTATCAATAGACTCGTATTCAAATTAATTTTCCGGTGATATTGATTTTGTGGTAATTGACGATATAGTTTAAGAGAAACCAATGGTCAACATCTACTTTTTAAGACTTCCTTCTTTTAACATTGATGGATAGCCGGAGTACTGCACAACCAAAAAGTCCTATTTTTCTTCTTAATATGAAGCTAGGCAACTATGTTGCATGTTCAAGGAAAAAAGTCCTTATGTTACCCTGAGTTGTTCGGCAAATGATAAATACTGGTAGATTAACATATACAGCTTATATTCATAAGCAAATGTTGGAGAAACAACCTTGTAAATAAAATACTGCTGTCTGAATTTGCATGGTTAGTTCTTACCTGTAAAAACAACCTTGACAACAATTTTAATAGTATTAAACTTTTAATTGGAAGATTTTATTTAAAAAATCCAAACAGACATGCAGTTTAAGCTCAATTGATTGTCAAGTGATTCCAAATGATAGAAAGTCTTAATAATTTAACTTCTTGAAAACATAAATTTTTGCAGCTTCCGCTTCTGGCAATGCTAAAAGACTACATGTTGACACTCAAAGAAAAAGAGGAAGAGAAATACAGGCAACGGGTGAGTCATTATTACTCAACTAGTCGATTGTACAGGATATCACCTAACCTGGGTCATACAGGTTGATTGGTAAGGGGGTTGTTGTAGGAATTTAGTTTAAATTCGAACTAGATCCTAATTCCTAAGGATTTGGATTCCTACCCCCCATATCGAAATAGGATCTACAAATTTCAGCTCCTACCAGTCGGGATGATGTTGGTTCCATAAACATTTCTTTACAGGAGAATAAAAAGATACAGACTCTACTTGTAAAGAGGCATGAGAATACATTAACGTTAAGGCCTAACACAAGCTTCAGTCGTCCATCAAGCAGAGGCTTCAATACAAGTCCTGGCTCCACATCCATCTGGAGCAACCAAGTTTCTGCCAAAGTTCAACTACTACCTGACTCAGAGAACTCTCCAGCTGAAAAAGATATGCACGTAAAAAGAATTAGGAATAGAGCAATGCAGAGTGCGTTGGGAAGTAACAGAAGCTGTTCAATCTCTCATGAAGATAAAACAACGGTCTCCACAGTAAAGCAAGGCCTTTCACCAATTTGAACTTCCTTCTTTTTTTATTCCTTTCAATTTCTATACAGTAAGTTGTCCACCTGATATGTGAAGTTGCAACTACTGCCTAACGCTATTAGAAAAAATGAATAGCAGTAGGTTTGTATGCACCTTATACCATACTCATATTTATTGATGTATCATTCAGTAAAGTGTGTTATTCAGCTTTTTGTATACTGAACTGCTGGTACTTTATGAGATCATCGTTACATGAAAGCACAAAATAAAAGGTGACTTACTGACTTACCATGTTAGTGGAAAAATTTTATGATTTCTGGCAGCATATTAATCATTTCCTTGCAGAGGATGTGAGAGACGCCAATTAAGATGTGTACGCCCACTTCTATTATGGTATAAAACCTGTCCAATAGTAAACAAAAGGACTAGTTAAACACAAAAAACAAGGCAAAGAATCACGGTACTGCCAAAGCCATAACGATTTAACATACATCATTCATAATTATTCCCTCTTCAGGGATCACATTAGTTATACTAAGCACATCAAAGTGAAATGCCATCCATATGTTATGATGAATAGAAATAAGCCGATAGCATCTTCAAACCATGCTCAATTATACTATTCAAGTTACTTTACTTTTCTAATTGTTGCTATTCAGTATACCACATCAAGACTATGATTGTATTGCATTTCTATTGATTTCTACTGTGGTAGAATGGCGAAACAATCCAAACAATACCTCTTCCAATGCAATATAAAGCAACAAAAGAAACTAAAAGGCCTAATAAGCAACTCACAACTTTCTGATCACTTCCTCCAGTGGAGATGTATTCGTCGTTAGGGGCTACAGCAACCTGGAATTTATTCCATGAAAAAATTGATGCATCAAAAGGAACCATGAAAAAATCCATGCATCAAAAGAGGTAAGCTAAAGGAACCACAACCGCCAAGTATAATATCACAATATAGACTCACCGCATTAGCACATCGAGTATGAGTGACAATATGTCTGACGCAAGGTTGACCAAGAGTAACATCCCACATTCCAATGCTACAGGCAGAGTAGACTAGTATTAAGCATTTTTGTAACTTAAATCAGATTGATGAATGACACCATGTCCACCTCATTGTGTTAATTACTCACCTGCCATCACCACTTACAGTAACAAGTACAGGTTCACCATGCATCCACTGTGTGGCATTTACCCCCTGATCACCCTCGTCAACATGACTGTAACAGAGAACATAATCAAAGGCTACACGAAAGTTGGGAACAAAAGAAACAAGATAAGCTAATGCCTGATGCTACATTGGGGTATAATTAAAATATATAGTACTATATAGTATTTATAGCCTTAATCTGCAAATGTTATGTTACAACTCAAGGATTCAAGATGGGAAGGACATGTCTATCACAGATTCACAGTATTAACAGGGGTCATCTAGAGGCCAAACAACAAGTGAAGTCTTTTAGTCCTGAGCCGTGGTATCAGCAGGGTTATCTAGTGGCCAAACAACAATGTAATCTTTTACTCCCAATAAGCGTAGAGTAGGATAGAGATGAAACCAAACAACATCCAACAAGAAAGAGAGTACAAAACTAAAAGTTATTAGTAATAGTAAAGGTAGCAATAGTGATCATAGTAAAAGGGGATATGCACATCCATAGTTTTAAAGGCGTCTACTAGGCGTCCAGGTGCACCCTGCTTGCCTTGGGAAACAGTGGCGCCTTGTCGCCTAGGCGTCACCTAGGCGATAAGGCGTTCCCAGAATTCTTGGGACGCCTTACCGCCTTTGAAACATGGTGCACATCTGACCTCTCTAAACTCGCCTATGATGTTTTTTGAATAATTAGATTTGGCATGTAAAAAACAATATGAAAAGATTTGTCTGAAGAAGTATTTTCATAATATTATATGTTTATTAGTAGTTTTATAAAAATATTACATAATAAAAGTACAACTTGACCACTGGAATGAGAAACATCTAGCAGAATGGGATGTCGTTATCCTACCAGTGACAAGTCATAATGCTGTAATAAATTCTTCTATATTTATAATTTTGCAACTTTAGCAATGAGTAGCATAGCATGAAGTTCTTCCTAAAGGGAGAAGTTTGAATACACCAGTGTAAAACTTATAATGTTGTTATGTTTTCTACTTTTCTCGTGAAGATTATAGTTCACTAAACTAAATACAACAGATAGCAACAACCTGTGTCAGATAACTAGAAGCAGCACATCAGGAATACAGTGAAAAACTAAATTTCAATCCATAATATAAATGAGTCCCATTAAGTTCACCGTTAAACTTCAATAAATTGCTACCAATTTTTCAGGCATAGAACTAATCACTACAATATTGATTAGCACCATATACAAATTACCCTGGCAATTGGCTTGTATATTCTGCAGTGGGCATCTGATTCCCATGGCTCAAGCAATGTAAAGGCCGGAAAAACCGCATGTCCCTGCTTCGTGAAACATCCTTGCCTTGATTTATTGGGACTAGTCTTGTATCCCAGACCAAAGTATTATTTGATGTGCTAGAAGCAGAAAAATAGGTGCCACAGTTGCTAAATGAAACAGATGTAACCTGTCGAGAAGCAACATAACTAATATTAGTTCTCAGAGAAGGAATATGTCAGTAATCAAGCGATCAGAGGTAATACAAAAAGTTTCACAATCAGAAAGTGGATGCACCCTTCATTCTTAGATGAGAATCAACACAAGAAATGACATAGCATTATCAGTTCAAAACTACAGCCCTTAATTCCAACATCTGTGAAACAATACCTCACAACCAGATCCCACCGACAAATGGTTAATCGCAGAACAAGTACGGATGTCGAATAAGCCAATAGTCCCATCACCAGAACCTGCACATTGGAGGTAACAATAACTATAGTTTTTTCTGTGGCTGCAATTAGGAGGGATTCCAATGTGACACAAAGGGTAAATAACCTGTAATGATAGTGTTGCCAGCAGGGTTGACTTTAAGGGAAGTAATATACTGTTGACAGAGATATGTTAGTGCTTCGTTAATCTCTAAAAATCCCACATAGAAACAAAAGGAGAAGGTACGTACAGAATCACTTGCAGAGAAAGATAAGTAAGACTCTGGAGAATCAATATCCCATAATTGTACCACAGCTGAGCCACCATAGTCGCAGTCACTTCCACATGCCAGATGATTTTCACTATAGAACTCCATTGTATCAACTGAAGGATAGACCATATCCTGGGACCTACATTGAGACAAATTCACAGGGTTTGAGGATGGTTTAAGAATATTGGGATTTTGCAGGCTTAAGTGACAATATGAAATAGATGTGAACCAAGCATTAATAAGCTTACACCATATATCCTACAAATCAACAGATTGCTAGTTCGACATAGTTTTAAACATAGACTGGCCAAATCTATCTTTAGCATTGCTCAAAAAAAACTATCTTTAGCATGATAAGCCATTAGCAAATTCTTTAGAGCTTACTTTTTAGAGGCTTTTCATTTTCTGATGATCTTTGTCTCAAAGGAGAAAAGTATGCAAAATGGAGCCTTCTGTTCCTACCTACTCTCTACACAGCTGTATCAACATAAAAGTGAAATGGACTTATATTTTTTGAAAGGAGGAAGTACTAATTATATGAAGATGCATATGTAGCACGCAAAAAAAAATATAAGACAAGTAAGTTCTCGTTGGATGATGCAGACCATTTTATGAAAAAAATATATATTGTCTACTACCTCCGCTCTTAAATATTGGACATTTAGGACAAACTAGTTAGTTCATTTTTTAACTAATTTCCTAAATGACATATATTCAAGAACAGAGGGAGTAATAGTTTTTTAACATACAATGTTAAATCTACTGCTAGTAATTTCCCTTGAACGAACTAGATGCCGTTGTAAACATTAACATTTCAGTTAACTAAAGATGGAAGGGAGGTTAATGTAAACTATGATGTGAAGCTAAAAGAACTTATTAGATGAAAAATAAAAACAAAATGCAGGATGGAAAGGAAACATTTATGTGTTACCTTAGGTTCGAATTTAGATCAGAAGCAAGTTCACCTCTTAGAGCATTCCATAGTAGAAGCTTCCCATCACCTTTTGCCCCACTAGTGACAACAAGACCTGCAAATGAACCCTATGTTGAGATCATAATAACAAAAAAAATGAAGTAAAGAAATAGAGATAATATGTCATTGATTTAGAGAACCAGAAGATTACACAAATGAGCAAACCAATAGAGTTAAGACAATAGTAACTAACCTACAATAGTTGGAAGGCTAAAAAAAATTATTCACCGAACATCCATTGTACTGATGTTTCAAAACACAGAAATTGATCCTCATTATCTGCAATTAGTATATCCGAATCTTCTATAGAGCTTCCACACATTATTTGACAAAATCGCTATTCTAGTGGGAGATAAGCACAAAAGCTTGAATTGAAACTGGCTATAGTACATACAGAATCACTAAATCAGCACAGAAACAATCATGAGGTTGTTGTATGTTCTTTCATTTGGAAATCTACCTCATTCAGCATCAACTTGTCTAAGAAAACTACCAGCATAACAAGAAAAAGAACAATAAAGCATGCAAACTCAAAAAAGGTAAAAGAAGACATCTAGAATTTGAAGAGGACATAGGAATTTGCAGGCATAAAAAGATAAGGTTGATGAAGAGCAGACGTACAGGATTGCCATTTATTCACTGCCATAGCATTAATTTTTTTAGTATGCCCGACAGAATTTCGGTCATCACCACCCAGAGTATAGAGGCAAGACCCTGTGATGCAGTCCCACACCTGTTCTCCAGTTACAGGAAGAGAAGCAATGACCTGTTATTCTCATAATAGATGCATAATCGGCATGGAATAAAATCTAGGACTCTAGGTACCTTTAATAAATTAGAAGCACAAGATACAATACTTGCTCCTTTGACTGCAAACGCGACAGACTGGATCTGAGAACAATAAGTAGAACTAAATAAGTAGAACTAAGTAACAATACTAATCAGCATTATAAAAGTAAGCATAAGCATGCCAAATAATATAAACCAAATAAAATATCCAAAAATCACACATTTATAATATAATGTGAAATTCAGATTAATTAGTACTTGTGCAACATAGACAATTACCTGACAGTATCTGGTCAGTTTCTTGCTGTATAGGGCACACTTAGAAATGTAGAGGCAATGTGACTAAGAATCGAACATGTAACATGAAAAGCAAATATTGCTAGAGAAAGGCTCAATCATGTCACATACTCACACGACGAATTTTATCATTATTTTCGTGTCACATACTCTAATGATTTCAGCTTTTTATCCAGCTAGGAATGGTACTATCGTGCAAGCAATGAAGGGATGAAGGTGGTATGGATGCGCAAGCTGAGAACATACTGAATGTCTAAATGCAACAAGAAAAACTTATTTGGCATACCTTGGTATTGTGGCCTCTAAGCTGAATTGCCCTTCCAGAAAGAAGATTGAAAAGCAATAACTCATTGGGTGCCTGAAGTAATGAAATATTATGTATATTATTAAATAAACCAAAAGAAAAGAAGGTATACCCAGTACTCAAAGCACCCAACAAGGTATAACATATTAATTTGTCAATAAATTAAAATGAGGAAAACAAAATAAGGAGATCAAAACCCCAACACAAAGATAAAGGAACTTTAAGACATTGCAATGATTGTTTTACAGTAGCAGGAAAAGATAAGGTATTCTTGAATAGAAGATGTAGCATGAATAGTAAACAGAACTAACCTCATTAGAGCTAGAAACAAGCTGAGGTAACCCTTCTGGATGAAATTTTACATCAAGAACTTTGCGGACACCTTGCTGGGACAGTGCAATATTAAAAATGT
>OAMR01000952.1:140621-210964 GCA_900205405.1 Echinochloa crus-galli
CTCGGCGCCGCCCGTCGGCGACTCAGCGCCTCAACCCCGCGTCTTCAGTCGACCATCCTGGGCCACGTGCTTCACGCCACAAACTCGCAGACACCGCCGCCGATCTGCTACCGACGACAGTAAGCCGCACTGCGCCATCGTCACCGCCAAGTTTTTCGTTGAATTGTGCTGTGAAGCACAGTAGCACACTGTTTGTTTGAGTTTTCTTCATACATGAGTATTCCAGAGATGCACAGCCAGATTTTCAGTCTGTGCATGTACAACACACATTCTGTTTATCTGCATGTCACTTGTCATCAATAATGAAAAGATAGTTGGGTTTGTTAGATGATGACATCTGCTTTAGCAAGTCCTAGAGCAGAAGAAAATGGGGGATGTTAGAGTATAGATGGTTAGGATAATCCCGTATTGCTTATGCACTCACGGGAGGTGTCTTGTACTCTTATATATACCGCCCTAGGGGCTCATTGCAATACAACAACAACCAATCGACCACGGTCATACGCATCCTACTTTGCTTACAAAAAACATTAGATGGGAATGTATAGATACAACAATAACAAAATAAAAGACAACAAATCTTTTTTGTCTCAAGCAAATTGCATAGGCTACAGATGAAACCTTAAGCCACCAACAAGAAGAGGAAAAATATACAAGGAGTCAAATGATAGTAACGTTGCTGGAAACATTTAAGTTTCGACCTCTACCAACAATTTGCCCATCCAGCCATCCCTCTTGCTGATTGACAAGCTCCAAGTCCAGAAGAACTTTTGGATAAAGAAATCTAGAGAAATAGTAATGGTTGCCTGTTGGACCATCTGGTATTACTGCAGTTCCAGCATTTTGAATCTGGAGTTCTTTGCTAGGGCCTGTTTGTTTGAGCTTCTGGGCAGATTCTCAGCGTGAAAAGCCAGAAGCTCGGAAAGCTGAGTTTATATGGAAAACTGAAGTTTCTGAGCTTTTCATAGCTTTTTGAGCTCAGAAAGCTAAAAACATCTTCTAAAAGTTTTTATTGCCTTTTTAGAACCAAAAGCCTGCAGCAGCTTTTCCGAAAAGCTCCATAAGCTGCAGCTCAAACAAACAAGCCCTTGGCTAGGAAAGCTAAGCTCAGACTTCAGAGAGGATTTGGCTCTAATCATGCATAGAGCAAAACCTAACATGACGATGTTGACATTAAAAGTTGTTGCTTAATTTCCAACAGTGGAATTTGGTTGGGTTTCTTTGGGCTTACAGCTGATGTAACAAATTGTATATACACCATCTATTTCACTATGTCTGTCCATAGCAGAGCATGCACACTAACCAAGGAAGTATGACTTCAAGAAACATTCATAATAAGATGACCATTCAGACCCCCCTTAAATAGCGTGAAACGACCACTTGTCTTCTTCCAAAGCATTCAATTAGGGGCATGCAGTGGAAATATTCAACAACTACACTCTTGATATCCTCAATGGACAAACATTGTAAAACGTGCTATTCCGAGGCCATGGACAAACGTTGTAAAACGTATTGTTCCAAGGCCATGGACCAACATAGTGAAACAGATGGAGTATTTCTTTTGTTATAAACAGTAGGTGCCTCCCCTGCTGTTCCATTAAAAAAAATGTTGTCTTCCTATGTGAGTCTGGCCTTACTACATCATTGCATGTAAACAGTAAAGCTTCCAGAACTTAGGGGTCACTAACAATATAGCACTTAATAAAAAAATTGTACACCAGAAGAGTTAACATTGCATAAACAGAAGACAGTCAAAGCAAACCATCAGATATCAAAGTTTTTAACTTGCAGAAAATTCCATTGCCAAATGTGTAAGAGATCCATACCCTGTCATGAGGCTGAGCAGAAGGAGCACTTGACGTATAAGCACATGAAGTTGGACACCAAGACAAGTAGCTTTTTCTCATGACAGGTACTGCAGGCCCTTCAAACTGGACAGCAGGTGAATTCCATCCTAATTGAAAATCAAGAGTAACTCATTATTATTTCAGAAAAATGAAAGCATAGAGAGAATTTTAAAAGGAAAAATAAGGAAGTGAGCACTAAATTTGGTGAACAAAACTACAAACAGACATGCCTTCAAGAAATGGAGTCCATCTTTCACAATTTCGTCCAGCATAACCTCCATAAGAAGAAGCTTGAGACCAATTGACACCAGTTTCACGTCCCTCAAGACAGAACAATATATTTTTCTTAATATCTCTATGCGGGAATAGTGGATTAGCATGTCCTTTCCAAATATTGGAATTTCTTGCTGCACCACTATTTGAACTAGAGTTTTGTTCATTCCGCAAGGTTTCTGCATGATATCACCACACTTGGTCAGTTGATACAGATCTGTTGAAACATATTTGCAATTTTTTATAATAGCTAAAAAAGAAATATATTTCATTAAAAACCAGGTAATTATGGATTAGTATTAATATTTTGAAGTAAAAAACAAGTTGTAATAAACCAGCATTCCTGGGTGCATCTCAGCATGCTAAGGACATTGTATCCTAATTTCACAGTAAAATTAAAATATCCAAGACTGACAGGAATCATGACTCCCTTACAAAATCAATGTCCTTCCGTAATGAAGCAGCATTAAAAGTTAAGACTAACATAAACAAATATTTTCAGTTATGGGGTTAATGATGTTGTAAATTTGTCACCAAAAGTTCCTCAAACCACTGTACATTAAATTTAATAAAATATATAGTAGAAAGCTGAAAAGGTGCTGCTTAAAGGCTTGTATATAAAAAATAACTATTTTGGAACGGAAATAGTACGAATGAGACAAACAAAAAGGATGTATCCAAGATCAACTTGTACCGGCTGTAGCAGCAGATGATTAATCATACATCAGGCAAAATGACAAACCTGTTGATGCTTCACTATAACACCATGCAGGTGTAACGATGATAGGGTTTCTCTTCCTCTTTTGCCCAAGTTCACTTTCTGTGGCTCCTGCTGGGATTGACTTTTCATTGACAATAACCTTTGTTGCCTCTGAAGGGGCTGATGCACTTGCAGTGGCCCCTTCTTGTATAATCATGTTAGCCTCTGGATTTTCAAATTCCATATATGATGCATCTGCTTCTTTAATTGCAACAGTGCGGCATTGCTTTAACAGCACAGCAGTCAATTGGTTCTGCAAATCTGTCAAACTGAAACACATCAAAAAAATATGTGAGCATGAACCATTTACAACTTAACAGACAAATAGCTTATAATTAGTTGCCTACAGTTCATATTTCAGCAAAGCTTCTTTCTTTTTGGACAACGACGTCTTCTTGTCCTTAAGAGTTGCATTTCCACCTTGAAATCTGCCCGCGGCACCACTCTGTTGTTTGCCTGCACTACCACTGGGAAACCTACCTGCAATTTGCCAGAATGCTATCTTATTATGGAGACACTTAAAGTATCACTTCAAGAAAATACACAAAGATATTGCAAGTAAACCTGTTACTGGAGGTGTAGTTTTCCGCAATGGTACTATGCTTTCTTCTGGAGCCACTGGCGCAGCACTTGGTTGAACTGTGGCTCTAGCCGCGGAAAGCTGTAGAGTCTGCAAACCAAGGATCAGCTTTTGTAATCCTTTGCCAGTTTACCAAGAATAGGGGAAAAAAACATTTATTGCAGCAATCAAACAGTTAAGAAATCCCAATGTACCTTTGGCAACTTCCCCTTCTTTTTTAACATTTTCAAGTGCATCCTCTGGGTATAGTGAATCAAATGATATTTTGAATGCTTCTCAACCAGCCTGTCCATTATCTTCGGGTTTGATGTAAGCCAATCTGATATCTGCTGTGTAGCAACTAGTGAGTCCATATCGAGAGATTCCAACCACTGGTACACCGGCTTCCATAGATCAGTTCGCTGAAACCTGTAGGGGAATGCGCTCTGGTCTGCATCTAAAACCTGACATCAAAACAAAAGTGAGCTGTGACACAGTTTTGAAAAAAGATTATGGGAATCTAGAAGAAATTTATGCATCTAACAGATATTCATATTGAGAAGTATACTTCCATCAGAATTATCACGCAGAAGCAGCAGGCTACATTAAGTACAGAGAGCTGATAACACATTTCAGTTAAGGGATCAATGCTCTTAACGACCTCCGAACTGAACTAATTGCCACTGTAGTTCAACCTCATAGAAACTCAGCATGATCGTGAAACCAAATTATTCATATATTAAACAATGGAGCAACTCCAAAATCCAAGGGCTGGAACTAGGTAGCATTTCTATTACAAACCCATAGAAAATAAACAAGCTCAACCTCTACGATAGAGCAACAGAGTATACCTAGGTCTGTGGCCATTGGATTGATTCAGAAATAAAGCACACCCATACTCATCAGATTCAATACCCCAAAAAAACACACAGATGCAGCACGCAAACCCATCAATCCCATCAACTGGACAACCGGGGATACACATAATGATTCGCGAACAGGTGAAATGGTTGGGTTACCTGGTCGCCGCGGAGAGCGAGGAGGCGCTGGTGCAGCTGGGAGCGGGGGAGGGACGGGAGCTCGGGGCGATGGGCGTCGATGTAGGTGTCGACCTCGGGCTCGGTGGGCGGCCGGCCGTCGGGGAAGGACTCGAGCCAGGCCCGCGCGGCGATCTCCCATGGGTGCGGAGGCCGCGTCGAGGAGGAAGGCGGCGCGGCGGGGGTTTGGGGTTGGGGAGGGGTCGGGTCGGGCGTGGCCGGGGCCGGGCGGCCGCCGCGGGGCAGGGTTTGGGGGAGGAACGGCGCGGGGACGGGGAGGGGGAGCGGCGCGTCCGGCGGGAGCGCCCGGAGCGGGAGGATGGCCTGCGGCTCCGGCATTCGAGAGGCGAGGCGGCGTCGGAGGCCGGAGACGGAGAGGGAGACGCAGACGCGGCGGGGCGGGGCCTTTGGGCCCTGGCGTGGTGGGTTTTGGGGGGTTTGCTTGCGCTGTGCTCGACGGCTCGGTAAAGTAGGAAAATGAGGATTAGGGTGCGTTTTAGCAGATTGTCACTGTTTCACAGCCTCATTCTCCACCTCCACGGCTCCACTTTGATTCGCTGGGTCTCGGGTGAAAGTGATTACTGTGTATATCAAATTGTTGATCAAGTTGATTGGATTTCAGAAAAGAAAAGAAAAAAAGATGTGCTAGGAATCCAATTATTTGAAACCTGACATCGATACAGATTTGTACGTGCCTGGTTTCGCACACTATAGATTTGTGCAGATCTGTATGAAAATAAGACATGTGACCAACACATTTGAAATATTATGTCGAGATATATCTTGTAAGGATTATTTCTTTTACAAACTTGTAAGAGCTGCTAACCCTAACAAAATCTAAATGCTTTCTTATAAAGTAGAACCAAATGGTTTTTGGTTCTATACATTTGAAATATTTGTAAAGTCTAAAAAATAGTCATTTTTTACATTATAGCTTACAACCAAAATTTTAAAAAAGAGAAAAATCAACAAAAACTTAAAGGCATATTCACATAGTTACATATCAAGGTCAGTACAAAACCTACTTTTGTTTCTATCATTGGAATATGAGTAAACGCATCCAATGCATCTTGAGAAGGGGCATTACTTTTATATTTGGCTGGTGTAGTGGCATGTAATTTGTTGGCGATCCTTATAATCTAGTCCTCATGATACCTCTGACCATGCCAAATAGCTTGGCTCGAGAATGTAATATTTTTTCTATGAGTAAATTGCACGGTCGTTATTTAAACTTGTTCATTTGTGTCACTTAGATTCATGTACTCTCAGACTTGGTTTCTAGTGCCACTTAGGTCAATATACTTTTAAAATGCATATTTAACTACCTTAATTTGATTTCAGGTGCCCAAACAAATTGATAGAACTTTTTTTAGATATTACTTATTTATAATTTCCCTCTATGTGAAAAAATATCATGTGCAAATAAATTAAATTTCAACTCATCAGCATGTAGAGAACATTGATGAGTATGAATCCACCAAGTTTGATGATTTTTCACTTTGAAGGAAACATCTTAGCTTGCTAACTGTACATGGCATCATGCTCTATTCATAGAAGATTACCAGTTCTACCGATATTTCTGAGAAAATCCTTTGGAAGCCGCGTTGCACTAATATGGTCCCATCAATGTTTCCAATGAATCTTTAGAGTGCGACAGCATTCTTGTGCCATTTATAATCCTATATTGTGCACGTTATGGGAGTTTGGATCCTTAGGCTGAATGTAGTCCCCTTTTTTTTAAAAATGGCTGCATGTAGTCCCTTTTCTTAAATGGCTGCATGTAGTCACATGTGAATCAATGTCCCAAATAATCAATGTCCCCAAACCCCATTTGGTACAGCTTTGGAAGCACAGCCAAACACTCTTAGAATTAAAGCATTTCAGCAACGTATCACACAAGTACAAAATTCCAACAAAACAAATATTTGGAGACTGTCATTTCAAAGAAAAATTCAACATGTTTGGCACACGCGTTTCAGTTCCCAATATGCCAGAATTACTGGGTGTTTTTGTATGATTAGTAACAAGTGACGAGTTCCATCTCTGGGGTCAATAACACACTTACATGACACTTCAGTAAATTTGAGCAAGTAAATGTCTAGAAATGAAGTAAACATCTACATGAGCTCAAACAAATTCCGAGTTCCATCTCCACATCTGATGTCTAGAAACGAAGTGAATATCTACATGAGCTCAATTACAGATATCCACACACTGACTATAAAAACATCCTACATCCATGTGTCCCATTCCTGTACTACATTCATGCATTCTTGCTCTTCTTTCTGTCTAGGAAGTTCTCCACTGCAACTCAATTTGGATCTGACCATTTTTTGAGTCTATCAGATGGTACTTTTCATTAATCCGCTTGTTGGTGATCACGTCTGCAAGGCTGATATCAATGTAGCCCAAAGTTTCCTGGATCAAGAAAATACGGGCATCAGGATACAAGACATTTGATATTTGTCTTTAAAAGAATCCACTGTTATGATTTCAAATACAGTAAAACTAATTCAACAATAGTGGTCTTATAGCCAACGGTAACCAACTACAATCATAATCCTGGATTCCTGGGTATTGTTATCGTCGTTCTCCAATCATCCCGTAACAGAGCAACCAAGAGGATGCAACAGTTTCATAAATCAAATGGAGGGCAATAATTACATTCTACCTTGCCATATATCAGCCCTTTCTTCGGGGCTTTACTTAGGACTTCAACATGTAACTTATCATTTACAGGAGGTTCCTCGCACACAAACTCGAATTCATCCTCCCATCGTGGATCCCTATTCTTCTTGATGACCTAGTACAGGGGGTGAAGGGAAAATAGATAGATCAGTCAATCATAACCATTACATTAAGTTTCATCAGTAAAGATAATTTGCAGGCATAATACCTTTGTTTTCTTCTCCTCGCCCTTGAAAATTATTTTTGCATATGGGTTTGTATGGTGCTTCCCCTCAAGATCTTGAGCTTCATGAACAATAACATAAAGCAACCCACCACCAGCTGGAGTACCATCTGGAGCTTTCTCTATCACATCGTTACCCTCTGTGCCTTCTTTCTCCATATCTCCTTCATTGAAAGGCTTGTATGTAAGCTCTAGAGTAAGCTGACCACGAGACTTCTCATTTTGTACATCATTTGGATCCATGGTCTTAAGCAAGTCGAGGGTAGTAACTTTAGCCTCCTCTGCTGGGAGGTCTTTCAATAGGACTCTGTTCATGCCCATCTTTTCATGTTTTCCAACCTATATACATGATAAAAAATAACTGCATATTCTTGGGTAATATAACACCAGAAAAGCTACTGCAGATTTACAAATGAAATACTCCGTACCTGTTCCCAGTCAAAGACATTAATTTCAAGAGCCTGAGTTTCTGGATCTGTCACAACAAATTTGAAATATTCATTCCACTCCGGATTGAGATTGCTGCGCTTTACAGTTGTTTTTTTGGATGGAAGCTTGTCATCTGACATCTTGAGTTTCACATATGGGTCCGATTTACCCAGCAGATCCTTCTTTCGCAGATTCTGGGCTCTTATAACCCTCACAAGTAGAATTCCAACAGGCTTTTTTGATGCTCTGGGAATGTGGAAAACATTAGCAATACTCATTTGCGGGTCAACGGTACATGTATATTGTATACAAATCCAAAATAGAAAAGGTGTTACGGAATTTACTTTGAGGGGTCCATTATAGGTACTTCCAATGCCTTTGGCCACAAATACATGCTTGCTACTTGCTTCTTGATGGTCTCCTATAAATGCAGGAAAGATTGCATAACAAGATGAGCTAACTATAGTGAAAGAAGTGAATTACATACCACAAGGTACATCCACTGTAAAGGGCAAGGGCAACCTAGAATTTCAGAAGGATAACTGGAGTCTAAATCCAGGTGATCAAGTATCTAGTTTCGGTACACAGATGCAAACACATAAAGGCCAGTAAACACAAGCCAGACAATTTTGTTAAAAGTTTGATATGGATATTAAAAGGGATGTGTTTAGTCCTTTATGATTTCTTTAAGAGTGTCCTTTTATGTTTTCATGTCAAAAAAGAAACCATTCATGACACTGCAACTTAAGCCATTACAAAGTTTAGAAAATTAATGAAAGTTCAGCATTTAGTTCACAACAAAGTGCAGCAAACAAGCAAACTTTCACATGAGAATGTTCGAAGTAGGGAATCCAGAATACCTGAACAAATCTGTAAAGACCAGGAATAGCCATTACATCTGCTCCAAGAAGTTTCAGCCCAAAGTCAACATGTGGCTGCAAAACCAATAGCAATTAGCAAAGAGTGGTGCAGCAAGATAATAATTCAAATGTGAGTAATCAGTCGTCATACCTTCTCCATGAGAGAGACAAGGATTTTTGCAAAGCAAGGAAATATAGACACCAATGGCTTCAGAGTAATACGAGGTGATGCAAAGACTTGTAGATCCACAATCTGAAATATCACAGGAGAAAACAGATTTAGTTTGCTCGATTCAACATATCATTTAGTGAATATTGAATCAAGGATCCAACTTATGACAGAACATTTTATACCTGGATAGTAGCTTTCAAACCATAAGCTTTTACAACAACAGTGACATTTGGATTTGCAGCCATTTAAGACATGGTTCCATTATCAGCTCATGCTCTTCTGTGACATAGACTTTCATCCCTGGGAGGGGAAGGTACAATTGTTCAAGATAAATTTTGCAGCACCAGTTGTAAAAGAATTAGTATCACATAAATCAGAACTAATGTAAGCCAGTGTGCAAACAAAGTTCATTCAAATTATTACATACTATACATGGGAAAGTTGATGCATAAACGTCATCAGTTGTACATAGCCAACCAGAAGACATGGCGACTGTGATATATCACTACCGGAGCAGGTGTTCTCGCGGGCGACTGGCTATTGGAGCTTGCTCCGGGGCCAGAAGCCCAGGTCCTGCAACTTCTTAAATCAAAGTGGAAGGACGGTCTGCCCCTTTCCGTATAATTTTTTTTATATCACTAGCGAATGAAATGTCCAATTTTAAATCGATATATAACAGCTTGGAACACAGATGTAACAATGTCTCCATATGACCACATCCCATACCATCAGTGATACAAAGTTTTGGGCCACAACAAGTGTACCAACAAAGGTGAATTGGGTAGTCATGAACCTATGAATGGTAACTAAGGATACATCAAACAAAAACAGCATAAAGTAAAGCCACAACTTTTTATCTTAAGAACAAAACATAAAATTAAATAAAAAAAATCTACTTCAAAGGATCGAAGCTGTCTGAAATACATATGTATGCATGCAAGGAAAACATAAGAATGCAACACTACTGACCTTGAAAGGTGGGCGGTAAGCTGCCAAGAGTAAGTGTTTCAAATTCAACAGAGTCTATCTTATATTTTGCAGTATTCTCAGCAATAATTGGCTTTGCGATATCTTCTGCAGTTTTGCAGATAGCCTACAGGGTAAACAACACAAAGCACAAAAAATTCAATGTCAATACAAGATAGTGATTTCATGCTCAGAGCAAACAAGAAGATAGAGTACCTACCTTGTTAAGATAAGGCCACATCAGCTCCAAAAACCTGTTCAGCCAATCAATCTAGAAACAAGGGGGGGAAATGAGGACCTAAAAGTATAACTAGGACTATAGAGTTTCTTGCTAGCTGATTAATGGAGGAAGAGCATACTCTATCATAGTCAGGATTCTTCACCCACAAAGGAATTTCAGGAAGGACGCCATCCAAAGATTTTGAATCGTATTCCACAAGTGGGCGAACTTTGACATCCTGACAGACAAGTGGGGAGAAAGAAATTATACACATGACCCCATATTATTGAGTTCGATCTCAAACATCTCTCCATTACAAGCAGAAGCAAGAGAAGAAACATACAAAGCATTACAAAGTCCAGTAGTTAAACCACTTGACCCATCCTTGCCAGCATTACTCAAACCAGAATGCTGCAAATTTGATAGAACTACTAAACATTGTGCAAAGGAGTAAAGGACTATATGAACATGAGAACACATGATTTTGGGAACAGCGGATCATATGATTTCTCCAGGTCTGCATCTCCTTCATGACATGGCCCTTTGCTGGGGGACACACACTTATGCAGCATACGCCATCACCAAGCAATGCATTAGTTTGGGAAGAAAATATGATGGTCCCGAACCCCCAAGCCAAGAGTGCCATTTCAGTGCATGAGGCATGAAAGGCACATTGAACACACAGATGTAGAGTTCAATGGCCTACATATCAACTAAAGATAATCAACAAACAATATAATACCCATGGCTTGTCAACAATGCTTGTCAGAAGGAACTTAATAGTAACGGGATATGCAGCCAGTGACCACAGGCCTCTTTGTTTCATCTTGGCTACATATTAGCTGCAATATCTCAAATTATCCCCAGATCATTAGGTTAAACTATTCCGGAAGCATAATGGCAAAGCATCTATCAAGAATCCATCCATTAATTATACAACAGCCAAGAAAAATTATATATGGTGAGAATGAATGAAGAACGAAAGGAAAGTCCCCACCTTGACATCATTTGGCTGGACGTAGATAAAGAGGAAGTACCCGATGACAATACCAGCTGAGAACCCAAAGCCAAATCCAAAGAAACCAAGCACTGTGCTGATTACACCCATCTTGGATTCATTCCAAAACCTTCAGACAAACACCAGATTTCAACCAAAAGTTGTAAAACAAACATAAACAGGGTATAATCAATCAAAATTTGCACTCACAAGAAACAATAAAGCAAAAGCACTTCACTCTGCTAAATTGCAAGGAAACAAACTAGAGTGATCTAGCCTCCTAGCACTGAAATGATCCTATTCAATTTGCTGGACAATACAGGATAAGACAACACCAAGATGGTAAATCCTTAGTCAAACATATGTATGTGCATTCCCCCAGCAGCAAAAAGTAATTTCCCACATTAGAAACTGAAGGGACCCATTGGTCAAGGTTCTCACCAGCTGAAAAAAGTAATGCTTTAAGCCACATCACAAAAGAATATCATCAAAAGCGTTTAAAAATTCAGTGACAGCGGCAAGCAAGTAGCCGATAATTAAATGATGACAATAAAGTTTAGCACAGCTAATGAGAGCTGGTTTGCTAACTTAACTTGACGCAACTATAAGGACCTTAGGAGCAAGGAGAATACTTGTCAGTTGTCACTTTCAAGTTGATCACGCGGGTTTTAGAATAATGGAGTGGCACCACGTTACCTCACGCTATTAAATATTAGCTGAGAAGACAAAAGGCGAATGCAAATAGTGGAGGAAAAGAACGTGAAGGGTAGCATTCCGACATCTTTAATGGTTGTTCTTGCTTGAGGGTCGCGTCGGCGCTTTAATCTTTGCTTTTGAGGTAGGTTTCGGATTGGATCAAATCAAGAGTGGTGGTCTGGTGGACTAAAAGAGGAAAGGTGCAACAGCTCAGGGGGGAAATCAATCAATATAACCGAAAGGGGTATCTGTAGGATTGACCAAAATGCAAGTTTGTTTCATCAGAAATCAGAAACCAAATGTTGGGCTCGGTTCAGTCGAAGGACCGGAAACACAAATCAGGTTACAATGTTTCTAAGCCGGTGGATTCAAGAAGTAGAGGACTAAAGATTGCATGCACTCCTCAAAAAGAAAATCCATGCTGCTAACGGAAGCTCGCTGAAATGGAGAGCAAAACAGGCCACACCTTCACAGCCTGGAGGGGCACGGGCGGCGATGCGGGAAGGGGCGCGGCCGGCGGCTGCTGAGCGGCGCGGTCCGTAACGGCAGACCTCGGGCGTCGGAGGCGTGCCTGCGGACGGAGGGCCGGAGCTTGGGACCGATCGGCGATCGGAGCGAAGGGCGGCGCAGGAAGGGGAACGGTGTGCCGTGTGCGAGACAGCGGGAGTACATATTTGGGAGACGGAGGGGAGCAGGTTTTTTCAGTACGATGGCACATGAAAAAAAACAACTCTATGCGATGGCACATGAAAAAACAAAAAAAAAACTATGGAAATGGAAGAAAACAGAGTATTGAAATAGAGGTGGATTTCAACCATTTTGTAATTATGTAATCACAAAAAATATGTAAGTGAAAGCGTATCTCAATTGTATTAGATTCCTCCGTAAATTTTACGACATGTATTATCGAATCTTAAACCACTTGTTATTCACATGTCATAGCGTTAAGTATATTACACAATATGTCACATGTGATAGCGCCGCCACATACGCTGCTGCTATTGGCTGGTTAGGGTTCGGGGTTAGAGTGGCCAACCAGCTTTAGAAAGGATGATGACGCAGCCGGTCAGGATGGTGAGAAACTCCGGTGAGCAATACAGATAGCGGGGGTGAGAAGCACGATGGGTTAGAAAAGACGGGAGGTGGGTGGAGTCGGAGCGGCATGACTGCGACGTTGTCAATAGTAGTGGAGGCGGAGCACGGACCCATTGGTAGAGGTACAAGCGGAGGACAAACCAGTCGGCGAGGAAGATAAGGAAGAAGATGACGGCACAACTGTGGAAGGTCGCCGTCCTAAAGCCCGTCGTGCTTTAAACATGTCCATTTGATGGTTTACTAGTAAAAACGTACGTGCGACATGCACGTTTAATAGAAAATACGGAGATTGTGTTGGTTATGGACTCGGAGTTTTCATAAAATTACAACGTATTAAAAGACAGTGGGTTGATTTTTATAAATATTAAGGGAGTTTTCATAAAATTACGATGATTTGAGGACGAAGAGAAAGTTTTAGGAATTAATCTAAGATCAACTTATCCATACCCTAGAAAGTGTGTGTTTAGTTGTTTACAAAAGAAGTTGTATGTGCGACCCGTGCTTTAAACCTGTCCACTTGATGGTTGTTAATCTAAGATCAACTGATCCAGACCCTAGGAAATGTTTACAAAAGAAGAGGTTGTACGTGCTAATGTGAGTCTATGTTACGAATTTCAATAGAAAAAACTTGGGGAAAATGAAAAATCAATAAACATTCTTATACATACACTATTCACGCTTTAAAATTGGCTCAGGAATTTCAGAATATTTGAAAGAAAAAAAAACTGGCGAATTGCACCAGGCCAAAGAACAAGTGGCACAACGCGGAAAGCTCCATTTGCACTGCACAAGTATGTAATTTCTCTTCTCTAAATGATCGGCATTTCATTCATGGTACAAGGTAGAGGAGCTGCTTCAAATCGAGGACATTACATACTAGTAGTTTTCTAAGTAACACATTAGAAACAAACCAGAAAAGTTTGCAACGAAGTGAAAACCTGTGACTACACCAACATCACTTGCTCAGCCTATCTTGCAGTTTGATTCAAGATGGTCTACCAACAGGCGACAGTAGATTATCAAGAGGATCCCTACCGCCTGCACTTGGCTTTCGCCATTTTCTTCCTCCTCTTTTTCTCAGCCTTCGGTTTCTTAGTCTTGCGAGCTTCCCTCTTCTCTTCCTTCACTTTCTTCTTGTGTTCCTTCCGGGCAGCTTTTCTTTCCTCAGGTCCCATCTTGGGATCAGCCTCGTGCCATGAACTGTCTTCATCAGAACTGGAGCAAGATTCACCATCGCTGTCTTCATCTTCCACTATGTCCTCCAACACGCACCTGTTCTGCAGATCCAGGGGCACTTCCACTGCATTTTGTGGTAATTGACCTTGCTGCTTTTCAGTGTGCGTATTGTTATTCCGCACAAACCCTAATAGTGGCTGATCGTAAAGCTTATTAGCTGGTGGCTCGTAACCAGAGGATGAACGTTGCATCATTGACATGTTGACAATATCTGCCTCGCATTGCTTCACGTAATCCAATGTCTATGCAAACAAATCAAGTACGTTAGTTGTACACAAGGCAGTAGAAACATTATAAGGAACAAAATAAGACACGGTTGCAAACTAGTGTGCAACATCTGAGAGAGATCATGCCACAACATTGCAATTGTGCTCTATCAACAGGATGTAGTACTTAAGATGTCGTAATAATTAAAACTATATTCAGGCACAGCCGAGGAGATGACAAATTAATCTTACCTGCACCATGACTGTGGGAGTGATTTCATCATCATTTAGAACTGTACCTCCATTTTCCAAAATCTTTTGCTGAATCTATGATTAAAACACAATATTGTTAAACAATAAGATTTCCATCAATCATGCATCAATAATCATTGTTTGAGCTTTCAAAAGGTTATCATTACAATGAAAGATTGAAAGGTAATGTTTTGTACTCAACATACAAGATACCTTATCCAGGTAGGCATCGACATCTTCATCAGCAATGTTTTGATCAACAACAAAATTGAATAAATCTATTACTGGCATGACAGCAACACCTCGTTTTTTAAAGAAATCCTGCGCACAATGTTGAATATATCAACCACATCAATGTACAAGTATATATGCGGTGATCAATTTAACTTCCACTTACAGAAACATGCAGGCAATCTTCCTTCAAAAAGTCCAATGCTGAAGGATGATCAAGATCAACAGATTGTGAAACATCAATAATGTACAAGTGGCCCTGCATGATAGGCAAATGGGGATGGAGCATGGAGATAAGGACTGGTGAACTTTTAAAATGAAAAATGATTAGAAGAAAAGAAAAGATTATCTAATACCAGTTCAATTACCTCAAAATAAAGAATGTTGTATTCACTCAAATCGCCATGGACCAGTTTGCACTTTTGATAAAGCTTCCGCATTATTGTAATTATCTGAAAACAAGGTGCGGTAAGTAATATGGGGAGACTGAAAACAGTACACATACACTGAAATCTAACAATTAGCTTCTGTTCTTGACTCATGATTCTCTTCACCCCCAATATATTGTAAGACTGCGTTTGGCAGACAATAGGGAATGCCATGGGAATTAGAGGTGGAAGTTGATGAAGGGAATTCATGTGAAAGTTGAATGCCCCACACTTCCCCCTGGTAAGTCATCGATGGGAGTTGGCCCCCTAAACTCCCATTTATCATCCCACCAAAACTCTCATTCTCAGCAAACTAATAAGAGGTCTCTAAGTTCACAAACACACACACACACCACACCACCAAACAAGGCCTAAAGGTTACAGATCATGAATGGAATACAGGAATAGCTAATAGCTTGATAACAAGGACCATATATCTATAAAATTTCCAAAAGGGTTCTCATAGATTGTGCACGACAGCTGGTAAAAAATACATTGCCATTACAATTAGGTTCAAACAACAACCGCACCCGAAAATTTGCATTTATACACAACAAGCCTTTCAGTCCCAAGCAAATTGAGGAAGCCTAGAGTAGAAACCCAACAGGAACGTTCAGATCATGAATAGCTGTTTTCCATGCACTCCTACTAAAGGAAATTGCATTTATACAAACGACGACAAAGCCTTTGTCCCAAGCAAGTTGGAGTCAGTCAGTGTCAACAATCCTCAATCCATGTAAAACAAGAATAAGTAACACATGCATTTGTATTTGTGTACTCTACTAAATTTTCCCAAGATTCACTAATCAATAATCAGCAACGGGGGAGGAATAAGTGGGAACATGTGACAGCACAAAGCTGTATGCACCATCATCATTCCCAAATAACAAGCAATATTCAAGACTTATTATGATCAATGTGCTAAGATGGTCAATACAACACGTAATGGTTCAGATCTTTCCTTAGGTTTCCTAATTCCTACTGTTAATCTTTTGAGAGAAAATTATTTTAACAGAACCTATTGTTACCCTTTTGAGGGAGAATTATTTTAACTAGCAGTTAGTTCAAATTTGCAAACCATATTTGGTCATAGATGTCTGTCATTTGCATCAATACGATAATCAATATGTTGCAATCGTGTTTTCTGACATATCGTGTACCTCAAAGTAACTTTCACGCAACTTGTCATCTGACAAAGCAGCATCCTTGAGACGAGGAGCAGCCCAACCTCCTTTCCCTGATAGATAACCAAATCAATTTATCATAAAATCCAATTTAAAGTACTATTGTGCCACAAGCAATGTTGCATGTTCCAACCTAAACAGTTACTAAGTAGAAATACCCCGTGTAGCATTGTTAAATGGAAAGTTGATAGGTATTCAGAGGACAAATGCTAACACAAATTTTACCTATGAATTCCATCACCAGTACATGAAGCCTCAGGAGCACAGTTTTCGGGCAAAGGATTCCAGCATCTTTTACTCTGTAACAAGGGCAACAGAGAAAAAGATGGGTTCAAATATCAGAACATTGCAATGCATTTTCACCTGACTAGCAAGGGTGTTGACCCCTTCGAAAGTAAGGCCATATATAATGATTAACAGACTGAACAGTAGATTCAAAGACAGCAGCTACAGCTTGACAAGTTGCGAGAGTAATATGTGATGTCTCATCAATAACAGATCTCACCGTATAAGATTCCTCATTTCCTTTTCAGCCCAGGTCTTAACCATTTTCCGAGGATTATGCTTGCAGTAACCATGTCTAAAACGGTAATCTCCTTGAACATATCGGTCTCTATCCCTACAAATCAAATAATACAGTTTCTTCACGTGTATACTTTTTTCAGAAAACAAAAGCATGCAAGTACTTAAGGATAAAAAGCATAACAACATAATCAGCATTTCTGCAAAGATATCTTGGAAACAGATAAGCATTGAAATTTAATCTTACTTAAAAACAAGGACAGAGGTTTTGTAGACTTTAATTGCTAGCTCCTTCCCATCTGTTTTTGTTGCATGATAGACATTTGCCTGCACATTGATCAGGTTAATATTGTTTATGTTAATATTTAATAATAATAATAATAATACTCAATCGGGATTCAGTAAAACAGATATATTTGACTAGCAGGTTAAGGTCAATTCAAAAGAAAAAAAAATACTAGCAGATCAAGGTGAATTCTTTATATTCTATTAAGCACAATCCATTGATTATGCTCGTAATATTTCCAGGTAAACAATAGAAGAAGTCGTTAAAATGGTATACCTCTTTCCCTGTAGAAATGCAGCCATTTATGTTATCAAAAACGCCACGGTTTAACATCTTGAATAAAACCATGCGTGTTCTTGGGTCAATAGCCTGGACATAAACAAAAACCATTAAATGTTCAGAAACTTATTCCAGTACAATGGACACATACACTTTTTTTTACACGACCAACGCATACACTTTTTTTTGACATGACCAACCCATACACTTTTTTTGACATGACCAATCCATACACTTAATGCCAGCTAACATCAAGAAGGACACACTTAATACTTCTTTAAGGAAGGAAAATTCTGCATCCCCATACGTGTACAGGAGGCAAAAGATTAAAAGGAAGTTAGTTATGATGAAAATTATACGATAGTGAATAGAGAAACTTGTCAAACTTTGCTTGCTATACAATTCTTTAGCCCTTGGTACCATTTGGATCGAATGCATAATATTGTAAATGGAGTGGATTTTGGAAATGTTACCATGCAAAATTAGATGGGCTTATACAAATTCTTATCCTGTAGAGAGAACATCCAAGGTAATCGTTATACAATAAATTTTGATTTCTACCACAGTTGCATAAGTAATACAGGAACCATCAGCTCCAGCTTAACATGAAAGCGAGGTAGGTTGAGTACAGATAGAATACAGCAGGATAATGCAAGAGCAAGCGGAACAAGTTCCATTCCAAAAGGCACAGGACAGAACAAACTAAATGGGAAACATTTACAAACCTGTTCCACTGTAGCACGATCAGCCTTCTCTGTGTTCCGTATCTTCCCAATTGCTGTGTCCCTTATGCTATCCCTGATCGAAGTGGTGACTGAATTTGACATCCCCACGTTCATTCTACCTTCCCACTCCTGAATCATTCCAAACACATGACAAGAAACATTCAACACAAACTACAGCAATCAGCAACACTCAAATTTACACATTATGCATTCACGCATACCTCCCATAACATAAAGTGTTGTATTATGTTTATTACTATAACAATATTTTTAGAATTTTAGACATTGTCCAAACTGTTGCATACACATAGAATCTAAACTTGGAACTGATAGGCCACCACCACTGCACCACATTTCAGTACACCCAACTTATAGCTCTCTGATATGTAAATGCTTTCTTAGGCCACGGAAGCAAACGACAGCACGACTCAATTTGCAACTACTCAGAGGTGAGTTGAAGCTGGATACCTCCAAGGGGGAGGCGCGAATGTGCGAGGTCAGCTTCTGTGTGCGGTTGGAGAGCGGCTGGAACGGGCGGGAGAGCACGCCGCCGTGAGCGTTCGGCCTGCGCGCCGCGGCCACGAATCCGGAGGCCGAGAAGGCGCCGGAGGGCCGGGCAGAGCCGTCGGGGCCCTCGACCGCGTCAAGCCAATCGAGCGCATCGCCCACCTCGGTGTCCGAGGCATCGTCCAGTTCGGAGTCGGACCACTCCTCCTCAGCGTCGGACTTCACCTGGGCCATCCCGGTAGAGCTAGAGAGCCAGGAAGCGGCGAGCTGCGCGGTCTGTCGCTGAGGAAAGACGCCGGTGCAAGGCGGCGTCACGACGCCGGCGGTGAGGACGGGTTGTGGCGGCGGTAGTCGGAGAGAATGGGGGCAGGGCAAACCCTCGAGGCGCTAAATTTTTTCCGGGCCGCAATTCCCGGCTTATATGGCAGAGAGAAAGAGGCAGGCTGTAGGGCCCAACTTCTTGAAAGTATCTCAAGCCCACTCAGAATAAAAATTGGGTCTTCCAGGCCGGGTTTGTCTTTGGGCCGGGCCTGTTTTCGTCAGGCCCACCCTGGATTGATCATCATCTTCACGAACAGGAATGGAATCATCCATCTTCCTTCCGGCACATTCCTGCTCGGACCACAACGCCGGCTTCCATGGCGGCCGCCGACCCCGCCACCGCGGCCTCCTTCTCGCGGCTCTCCTTCCGCCGCGCCGTCTGCCCCTCCCCGCTCCGGCTCCCCCTATCGAGGGCCCCTCCTCCCGGTCGCCTCCGCGCCTCCTCCACCGTGGTCGCTCTCCACAAGCGCAACCCCAAGCGGCTCAAGTACGCCGCCGAGCGCCAGTTCACGGTACTTTCTGCCTGCAGCGCCTCCTCTGCTTTTTTTTTCCTTTCTCCGCAATCGTACTCGCCCTTGCTGACTGCTAAGAACATCTCTCTGGTGACTGGGTTTTGCGCTTACGAAGAGAGGGGATATCGGGATGCTGCGGGTGAAGGTGGAGCCCTCCGGCGAAGACTTCTGGAAGTTGGACCCGGTTATCGACCTCATCAATCGAGGAGCCGTCGGGGTGATCCCTACTGACACCGTGTATGTTGTTCTCTTCAGTCAGTCTTCACTTGGCCCTTTTTTTTTGGTTTCGATGAAAAATCATAGACCCTAAATTGTAATAATAGTAGCAACAGCTACCATTCGGGCATTTGCAAATGACTGCTATGCATGTGCTTTGGTTCCACTGAATTTGAGCCTAGAAAAATAGCACGGTGTATTTGATTGTGTGGGTTTTGTTGGCCGTGCTCTTACAGATGTGAGTATATTCTTAGTAATTTTTCATTTTCTATTTGATCTATTATCTGTTGGACACAAATAATAAGGAGTGGTACTTTTGACAGCTACTCCATCATCTGTGATCTGAGTAACAATGAATCTATCGAGCGCCTTCGCAGGTAAATTCATTGTTTTTGATCATTCCGGAGAGGATGAGTGATCAAATCCAATCTTTGTTGCTCTTTTAGACATGAAGCAAGTCATTTCAGCTCTAACTGATACTATATGCTTGTTCTTGATGCAGAATCAAAGGCATTGGAGACTCAAAGGCAAGATTATCAGGGCTACAAAGCCTATTTGAGTCAAGATTTTTCCTGCAACAAAACATTACTTGCAGAGCGTAGTTTCCCTTCTGTATATGTACCATGTTCTTACACTAATCTAAATTATGCAGCCTCTCAGCATCCTGTGCCGCTCATTACGTGATATTGATACCTACACAACAGGATTTCCTCGAGGTACCAACCAAGGGCAAGCTAACATTTTCCGTGCTGTCAAGCGTGCAATACCTGGGCCTGTAAGGACACCTTCATATCACCTAGTTCAGCAGTTTGTTATTGATTACTTCACAAGTAACTTGGTTATTTTAATCATTTGCAGTACACCTTTATTTTACCTGCAACTAAGCAATTTCCCAAACAGTGCATTAAGCATGGTTCTTCCACAAGGTATGCAAAAAGGAGGCAGGTTGGCGTCCGAATTCCAGATGATCCCATCAGCCAGGCAATATTGCAAAATCTGGATGAACCTCTGATCTGCACAAGGTTTGTAGTATAACTCAAGTCTAATCTGACTTTTGCTTCCTGCTCCGGCTTATAGCCGCTTACTGGGATTATGGAGTATTGCTGGATGATGATTTGATCAAACAGCGTTCTTAATACTTGGCTCTGTCTCTCTATATTTTGGTCTAACTACGTTGTAGGGAAGAAGATAATTTACTTAAATTATAGAAGAACTTTGAGTACAGTGCATCCTTGCTTTTGTTAGTATTTGTAATAAAATCATGTTTTTCCTTAGCATTTGCTGAGGAATTGTTTATGATAAACAAAATAATAGGTATCGTGTTATCAACTTGCCATTCACAAGTTCTATAACTATTCATTGTTTCCTTTGTTTACAGTGTCAAATATCTGTCAGAGGATGAATGGATACTTGATCCAGTAATCATTGCCGATCTTTACGAACCACTGGTATCTCCTTCCACCTGAAACCCTTTATTCTAACTTTTTGTACCACCATACATATAGTTCCACTTGTCTTAGAGCAAGTTAGCCTGTATCTGCACGTTGTTGTCTACAGTCTCTTATATGAAGTAGAAGTAGGCTCTTATGGAGCATTACTGGAAAAAATTCCATCTGGCTCTTATGGAGCATTACTGGAAAAAATTCCATCTGACACCTCTTTCTACCAGTCACCATATCATGCGCTATAGTTATAAACAATTGCTTGCCTGGAGTACCAACCACTCAGGCTTACAAAAGTATTGTAGACAAATGCCTTTAGTTTTTACTTTTATATATGCATGAAATAGAACAGATCACTGCAAGCGGCTACTAAAATGATTGTTGAATTATTGATGTCCAGCTATATTCCTAATGGTGCTTGGACAGGAGTATGTCTGAAACTACCTTGGCAAGCAACAAACATCATATGCTTCAATGTTTAAAATTTTCAGGGAATCGATTTCATTGTTGATGGTGGTCCTAGAATTGCAGATCCGTCTACTGTGGTAGATATGACGGGAACAGACCCCACTGTAATTCGTCAGGGAAAGGTAAGCGTCGTCTTGGCCATTTGATTGTGCATTCTTTAATCTTTAGCCCTCTACTTATTGTATGGTAAGCACTCTACATCGCAACCTTCTGCTAATCCCTAATGTGTATTTGTGTCATTCTGTTATACTATATGTTTGATTTGATCCCTCAGGTCCTGTTAATAAGTATGTTATTGCAAATTCATTTCTGTGCGTACATACATGCACTCAATACATTTTTGTCGTGCTTTAGGGTCCAAAGCTGGATTGGATGGTAACAAAAGATGACGAAGAGGAGGCACAATCGATGTTTGCTTATAAAGCGGCTTGAAAATCTGTTGCCTGTCCTACTGTATGGGTTTGCAATGCCTCAACCGAAGCATACCATCTTTTGATCGCAGACAGTGTTAGTAGTATATACTGAACGTGAACAGTTGAGTTCATCATGTAACTGCGAGCTGGCAGGATTCGCTCACTGGCAACCTTTTCCTGGAAAAATCAACAGCTGGGTACTGATTCGGTGATTTTCCTAACTTGTTGCTGTGTATATACATGACGATGTTTCCATTCTGGAAGGCTCCAAAGTTTGTAAACATGGAGCATGTACAACGAGGGTGCTTAGGGGAAATGCTTAGCTAAAATCCAGTTTGTTTTGCCATATCATTTGCACCCGATGCTTACAAAGGCAAAGGCGCATAAGGAGCTTCTGTTTGCACAGGTGCTTAATGTGTGCTACCAAGGTGATTGAGCTTATTTACCTCTCAGTTTGCATTATACAGATCAACTTTCATACGGTGCTTGATAATGTGATAGCACTACCTCTCCTTAAGCACTCGATGTTTAATCATCTTGAATGTCCTAATTTATATTATCCTGCTTCTACCTAATTCGTGAAACGCTGACTTCACTAGTGAAGAGAACAATGAGTATCAGTTCTGGTTACAGTGATTCAGCCACCACCCTAACCACAAGTTAAATCATGTTGCTGGGGCGTGGAAACATGGCATCCATCCGTCACAAGTGACAAATTCGGGTGACGCAGAGGCGATCGCTATTCGTTGTGCCGGCGGGTCTAGCTCACTGGAGCACGGCGGAGCAGAGCGCCGCGAGCCGTCGAGGGGGGACACAGGACATAGTTCTTCTGTCGAAAAACTGCACCCATTGACATTCACAGCCATCAGAGATCCCCTATATTCAGAACTAGTATATCAGTGCCGTCGGAATTCAGAACTCCTAAGCTCCGCGTGGACTCGACTCGAGCGGCGCAGGACTGCGCATACATGCCGGAAACTGTGTCAGCGGCCATCCTCGAAGTGGTGGCAGCAAACTAGCAGCTATCAAGAATGGGCAAGCGGCAGAGGGTAGACGTGCACGGCCTCTGCATTATTCCTACACCAAGTTGTCAATCCGAACCTATCATTTTCTCATATATAAGAGCATCTAAGAGACTAACCAAATTATTTTTTAAAGTTAAATTTAGCTATTATTAGAGAAAAAACGTTTCCAACTAAATGACTCTTCAAATTTAGAGCATCTCTAAGAGCTTCTGTAAATCTGGTTGACTAGTTAAAAAAAAAGAAAGCAAACAAAAAATCCTATTCTCCAGGCTCGGTATCCGGCTTCCTTCGCTCGGAATCCTTTTGCTAGCTATTTTATTTTATGTCATAGCTAAATTAGTATTTTAGCTACTCACATATACAGTAGCTCTTGGAGATCTCTTGGAGATGCTTTTAGTGGGTTTCCATCCCACCTCATTCGTTAGCTATTTTTAACTAGCCTATCTCACTAGCCATCTTTATAGAATCTGTTGGATTACCCCGTTGAATTAGATGGTTTTCTATTTTTATAAAGAGGCTATAATTTTCATATTTAGCTAATACAGTAAAGAGTCTCTTGGACATGTTCTAACTCGCCTGTACCAATCGAACAAGAATATGAAACTTTGTTTTCATGAATCCACGGGGGTCAAGAGAGCCCACGAAGTTTGGCCACCGCGCTGGAGAAAAACAAGTGACTTTTTCCAGGGAAAAGAAAAGGCAGGAGCAAGCACCGAGGCGTCAAATTTCCTAAATGCTGAAATTCTCGATGTTTTGATTCCCTGCTGCAGTGTGCAGGCATAGAGACTTAGTTGAAAACGAAGTGGTTTGAAGCATCTGAAGTTTACCCTATTGTGAGCCTGCTTGGTTCAATGCCAACATTTAACAAAGCAATTATTTGGTCACTATTTGGTTTGCTATCAAAATGCTAGCATTGTGTCTCATATTAGACTTGCCAAAAATGCTGGCAATTTCTGCCCTGATTTTGACTTTGGCAAGCTAAAATTTTGGTAGGAAACCCATGACTAAAGCCTATATATTCTATTTTTTCAGAATTTATTTCAGGATTTAATGATACGATTCCATCAATCTCGTAACTAATTAGCTTAGTTTCTTGAATATGCTTGTTGAGGTAGGTTTATGTGCATGTATTAACAGTGATGAGTACGTATAGTATGTATCTGTGTTTCAAGAAAAAAAAAGCTTGTAAAATAAATTATACAATTCGAGCTGAGATATAATTAAACATGACCTACCTAGAACGATTATAAGGTGAATTATATGTCCGAGTTGACATATAAACATGTCCTAGGTAAAACACTCCTTGCAAACGGACACGTTACGATCGAGATACTGCTGCAGTATTTTTGCTACGGCCACGGGCGTTAACGCGACGAACCTGAAGCAATAACTCGTCTGCATGCAGATAGCGTGGTGGCGCGACTGTGCGAGACAAAAGCAAACAGTGCCTCGCAATAGCAAAGCAGCAACACGCCAACGCCCGCCGCCGTAGCACGACACGACGCGCGCACCGACCCGGCCGGGATCTCTCGATCCATGGGCGGGCAAACGCGCGAGATCAATGCCTCGCTGACAGACACGCGCGGCACGATCGAAGCTAGAAGAACAGCGACACCCACACGTACGGCCACAGGCGGCCGGCACGAACGCGCGCCCATGCAGCACGGCCTGCAATTCTATGAAAGCACAAGCGCCGTGCGCCTGCCATGTCCGCCGGCCGGCCGTGCCAGCAGCTAGCTTGCCGGCCTGCAACCCATTCGCTAGCTGCATGCCATGGCGCAGCGGCGGTGGTATGTACTACTAGGTTTAACGGCCTTGACAATAAATCGGCGCCACCAAACAGCGTCACCTCGATCAACAGTCACGCTGCTGGCGCTGGCACGTACGGTACGTGTGCCACCATGGGCACGGCACGGCGCGTAGTACGTACGTACGTGGTGGTCCGACGAGAGAGAGAGCCCGGCCAGGACCTTTTGTTCATTATTATTAGTAACGGCCGGAACAAATAAAGTCGTAACCACTAGAGGCTAGGGGGCATGCATTCAAGTGCTGCCGCGCGCTGGAGGTCGAGTGGAGACCCGACCCGACACGGGCACCCCCCTCGTACGCCCGCCGCTGCCCCCGTACTTGCAACAACGACGTACGCTCACCTCTCTCTCTCTCTTTCTCCTGTTTAATTCCGGCACTGATAGATCTACCTCTAGCTTGTACGCCGGGACGACGTGCACTTTTACCGTGCAGCTAGCGCGGCCGGCCTTGTCGATCGTCATCGCCGTCCATCTCGCCGGCGACGGGCTGGACCGGATCGGATCGGAGGCAGGCAGGCAGCTGCCCGCCGCGCCACGGCATGCCGTTGTCCCGGGCGTGTGCGGTACGGCCGGTCGGCCGGCAGAATACGGGCAGCCACGCGCGGCGGCGCACGTGGAGCGGGCCGGCAGGCGCCAAGAGCCCCATCCGCCCATGTCGCGGCGGAACGGGACAGGACGGAGGGTGCAGTGGGAGCGGCTCCGGCCTACGCCTACCGGTACCGGCCCGGCCCATCCCATGGCTCCTCCTCCGTCCCTGGACCAGCACGGCACCGCCACATGCCCGCTCTGCAATCTGGATGTGTGGATCGTAAATGAGGCGGCCGTGGATCGACGGACCACCCGGCTCGGCTGGCCGCGCGTCCGGCCGGCCCGGCTGCCGAAAGAAAGCCAGCCAGCCCCACCCCCAGGGCCCAGCAGCCACGTACGCGCGCCGCGCGGGCCCCCACCCCCCAGCTCTGGGCGCGCCTCACGTGCGCATGGATCGGTGGTGGCCGTACCGTACGCCGCGGCCGCAGGCATATGGTAACTTCCGCGCGGGGGGCAGCAGCAGCTAGCGTACGGACGGCCGGACACCGTAGCCGTGTACTAGGGTGCTTGTAGTAGCCCATCTCAGATACGTACACCACCGGGGTGTACGTACGTCTTCGTATACTGTATATGGGACGGACGACGCACACACACTCTGAGAGTTCCCGTTCCCGGCCCACACGATCGACGGCGTATGTATGTACACACGTACTCCGTAGTCCGTACGTGACCCGCCCGGCCGGCGCACACGTACGGCGCCTCGATCCGGCCGGCCCCATGCAAACGAGATTCCGATCCCGTTCTTCTTCCCCGCCCGTGCATGCTGCAACTCTGCAAGCATGTCGACATGTCATCGTCGTCGTCGTTGTCCGAACGCCGCTCATGATCCGCGAATCATGCCTGCATGCGGCATGATATCACCAGGGCTTTGACGTACGCTTTGCGGAGCTCATCACCCGGGTCGGAGGATTCAAATCGCTGCGATCGATATATCGCGATCGGATTATCGATACGAATGCGACACGATCTGCATGCTGGCAGGGCCGTCGGGCTTCGATTTGATTTGGATTGATTGATTTCTATTCCACCTCGATTTACTGTTGCCACACGACGCGTCGACGCGGTTACTCCTGTTCACGGCCGGGGGATTTACAGCGGATGGCCGGCCGGCCTTGGCAAGCATAGCAAGCTCTGCACAATCAGGCACAGTAACTGTGTTCGTCTTTCTGTAGCAGCCCACGCGGGGACGGGGACGCCCTAGCCGCAGGACCACGCTATAGCTGCGCCCTAGCGAGCGGACTTGGTAACGTAGCTGTTGCTGCTGCCATCGGTTTCGGTTTTTCACTCACCCCCGTGGTGTGGTTGCATTTGCATTGCCTGCCTAGCTAGTTTTAGATCCATCGGTAACGTAGCTGCGGTCGCCATTACGATCGATCTTCAAGTTTTTACTACCGATCTGCTGCTGCTGCTGCTGCTACTATTCATGGCCTCGTGGACACCTTCAATGTAGTAACTAATCAGCTACTCGAACATAAGAAATGACTCGTTATATTTGTACGTATACATATGCGAGAGAGAACATGGTTTCAGTCAAACATTGGGAATGTAAATCATGAATAATATTTAAGTCGTTGAGTTTGAAAATGTGAAAATCAAATAAATAGATTGGTTTTAAAAATTACTTTGATAAAAAAATATATACATATATAACTTTTCAAAAAAAAATTTATAAAAAAGAGAAGTCAAAGTTGTGCTTTGGTGACCGTGTCACTGTCCTAAAGGACTTCCTTTACGACACCGGAGGAAATATAAATCATCAATAACTTTTAAATTGTTGAGTTTGTAAATGTGAAAATTATATGAATAGATTTGTCTTGAAAAATACTTTCATAAAAGTATACATATATCACTCTTTGATAAATATTTTTATACTCCCTCCGTTCTGAAAAACCTGACGTTTAGGACAGCGACATGGTCTCCAAAATACAACTTTGACCTCTTGTTATTATAAAAATATTTATCAAGGAGTGATATATGTATACTTTTATGAAAGTACTTTTCAAGACAAACCTATTCATATAGTTTTCACATTTGTAAACTCAATAATCTAAATTATTGATGATTTATATTCCTAATGTTTGACTCAAACCTTGTCCTAAACGTCAAGTTTTTCAGAACGGAGGGAGTAATAACAAAAGATCAAAGTTGTGTTTTGGAGACCGTGTCGCTATCATAAACGTCACTTATTTCAGAATGGAGGGAGTATTGAAAGTGGATCTCAAATTACAAGTGGACCACAAATTACAAACAGCTAATCACGCTGATCGACAATTTATTACCCTTGCGTACACTGTAGCCAGTACTAGGCCTACTGGCTAGGTGTCTACCCAAAATGAGAGAGCGATGAAGGAGCCATTAACTGCCCAGACTTTCCTTCATTTGCAGCTAGGTCTAGGTCGGCCAATCAAACTCCACGTACGCTACACACACAGCGTCTCTCTCTCTGTCGCGTCACGCTTGTGGGGGTCCGAAAGTGCCCCAAGTGAAGCGTCGTTGTCCCGGCGGCTGTGTCGCCCGCCAGCGAGGTCGATCCCGGCACGCAACAGGGAAATGAATGCAGGCATCCGGGCCGCGAGCGCGAGGCTTGCCGCCGATGGGAAGGAAGCTCTCTCTCAAGGACGGCGACGGCCATGACTAGCTAGCTAGCTAGCTAGCTAGCTCCGTGCGTGCATGTGAGATCTTTTCGAGCCATGGCGTATGGATCTAGATGTTGGTCAGCTCCATCACTGTTCACGCGCCAAAAAGGTGTGTGAAGAGCTCATTCGTTCGATGGCAGCTTCATGGGCCTCGATTCTTGGCAGAAAGATCGTCTCAGCTCCGTATGTACGCATACCTTCCTATATATTGATGCAATGCAACCGATATGATCGATCTCCTTCCTCCAGTAGGGGTTGCAGGTCTAGGCAAGGACCTAGCTTTCCAGATCCATACTCCCAACTCCCAAGAGAGATTTAGGATATCCGTTCGGGACGTACGTACACGATCAGATGAGCTTCGTAAGGACATCGATCTAATTGTTAAGTTCAGAAATTCTACTGAATCTTAAGGATTTGGATCAGAGAGCTACGTACCCCCGCTTGGAGTATGCGCTGTTGCAGTCGATGCATCATGCCGAGTAAGAGAGGCCTAGAGGGGATCAGCCGTCGTCGTCGTTAATCTCAAAAAAAAAAGGCGTCGTCGTCGTTGATCACCCTCTCGCTCTCGAGGCAAAGCGATCCAACAGTCAGATTGATCCATAGATCGATGGCGATACCTACAGAGGGTTTGCATGGTGACATCTCACTGAGTGGTACCTGTCATCGATCTCAATCGCTCAGCTCTGGCGCCACAAGAAACCGATCGATCGGTGTCCATGTTAGAACAGATTTTTTCGCATTTGTCCCTGTGTAATGCTGGCTCGTTTTCAGTAACCTTAGCTACAAGAGATTGACGATCTTATCGAGCTGTTCAGATTCCTTTTGCCGAGGTTTTCACAAAACAGTGCGCTATATCATCATGCAAACAAATATCCTTAATTATTAGCTGCATGGGTTATAGGTTACTACTCGCCCCATGGATTCTTGCTGCAGGCCGGGTAGCACATCAACTTCGCATAGTACATGATGCCATGCAATCCAAAACCTTGACAAGTCAGCTGCCAAAACCAGCTAGCGGCTAGGGAGGAGATCGGCGAGCTTAATTGCGCCACAGAAAGGGCAATTAGTACCACGGAAAGGGGGCATCACAGTCGCGGGCAGCTGACCTAGTCCTGTCTCGATGTTGTTGGATGGATCGCATATAATGCCCGGAGCTCCGATCCATCAGGCCGGGCCGGCGTCGAGATATGTACGGCGAAGGTACCCGGCGATGGATTCGCATTTCTTGCAAGCCTGCTGGTGTTTGGTTCTGGATCCGGAAAAGCGTACTAGCTCCCGTCCGTCAGAGAAGGGTGGATTATGCCTTTATGGTGCTCGAGGGACTGCCCTCTTTGCCGACCAAACATACAGTGTGTTTGTTAGTGGAGTGACAGTGTGTTTCGTTAATGGCTTTTGTGTCAGCTGAGCCCTCAGTCACAGACAAAGCTGTGCTGAAAACGCCACTGCCAGCGTCTCAGTGAAGTGTAAAGCAGAGCGTTTTACTTCGGACGGAGCAGTACATTTTTTTTCTTTTTACAAGCTGATCGTCTGAGAAATTGAGAAGCGAGAATTAAGAACCGTTTGCACTCCTGAATCCGAGGCTGAAGGCCACCAAGAGCAGCGGCAGAGTACTCATTCGTAGCCAGTAGGCTGGTAGCTTAGCCAATTGTAGCAGTAGCAGGGCGGAGCAGCTGCCGGCGGGGCAGCCGGCAGTCTCTCTCGTTATCTCACAGTCACATTCACAGGCCAAGCACATGCGTCGTAGCAGGCATGGCGCGGCATGGCATGGCTAGCCCGGCCTCTCCTGTGACCCCGTGCTCCTTGGCGCTCCTGCGCCCTGGAGCATCCTAGCTACACAACACGTTGACTCTTCGTCAGTGACGTCACGGGCGGGCAGTACGGCGGCGTCCTCTCCTCCCCCTCCGACGGGAGCCCCCGCATTCGATTCACGCGCCCGATCGATCGAGCTGGCCCTGTAGCGTAGCGTGGCTCGCCATTTACGCCGCGCCTGCCCGTGGGGTCGGTGACCGCGACGAGAGCGCCGCGCTCCGGGCCGAGCCCCCACCGCGATCGAGCTGGAGTGAACCCATGCCGATGCCGGCCGTGGCGTCACAACGCGGCCGGCCGCCGATCCGCGCCGCGCCGCTGGCTGCTTCCTTCGCACGGCCGGGCCGGCGTCGCGGTGGCGCCGCCGCCGTGCACGGGGTTTCTTCTCTTTCTTCGTCACGAGACACGGCTTCCTGCGCCGCACGCCAAGCTTGCAGCGGCGGCGGCGGCACATTGCCCCGCGGGGCCAGCGGCGGCGCGGCTACAGTATACACACATGGAGCCTAGGGCGCTACGCGATCGAGCTGCTGCCCGCCTCCCATTGGCCATGCAAGCAAGAGCGAGGTATTCTCATACTGTTGCTGAGATCGAAGCCCACCTGAATGATGGCATGAGTCGTGACACACACACAAGCAGATCGATCACACAGAGCAGCAGCAGTGCCTCCGCCACTCCACCACAGCCCCGCGTCGCCACGCGCGCGCGCGGCACCTTCATTTTTGGCAAAAAAGTTGCCCCGGGCCGGGGCCGGCGTTCGCTAGCCGTTCCATCCAATTTTTTTACAACGAAAAGGGGAGCCCCGATCACATGGCCAGGCCGGCTTCGTGCCCCCCATCACTCCGTGCACACCATCGCAAATCCACACGACGGCATGCACCGCCGGCCTGCCTGCTCTTTTGACAAGAAAGAAAAGCCTACGACTACGAGAGCGAGAGAGAGCTAGAAAGAGCAAGCGGACAAGCGCCACGTCACTCAGAGGTCTTGTTTCCCCGCTCCCATCCAAAGGCTCTACCACCACCACCACCACACCAAACCCAAACCGAGCCTGCAAGCCAACCCATCTTTTCCAACCATTTTCCATTTATTTCCCTCCAGCTAGCTAGTGCCAATGTGCCATTTTCCATTTTTCATAATCCCTCTCCACTAGCCCATCTTTTTTCTTGTACGTGAAAAAAATATATGTATATATAGTGACGTTTTATTTACTAGAGTAGGACATGGGAGGAAGTCAATAAACAATGGGTCGGAAGTGCAGTTCGCGGCGATATAAAAACCCCCCCGAGATTTTTTTTGGTAGTGGGGGCAGAATGTGTGGCTCATGCGCTGCCAAACTGGGAAACATTCATCCCCAATCAGGAGCAACGGTGACAGACACCCCGGGCTTTGGTGATGTGGGGATTATTCTAACCTGCCCGAGAACAAAAGTGGGGTTAGTGAGTAGCTAGGCTGATGCGGCGAGAGCAACTGGCTGCTCTTGGTGATAAACAAACCCGTCCTGATCAGACGGCACTACTTGGAGAAATTTTATACGGTTTGCAAGCCGCGATCCCTTTCTTCTTTTTGCTTAGAAAATGGGTTGCAATCTCAGTAGCAGTAGCCAGTAGGAGGGAGAGAGGGAAAAAAAATTGTAGCAAGGCAAGGCAAGGCAAGGCCAAGACACCCTACCCCCAATAATTGTTGCACAACCCCTTGCATGGCAGTGTGAACATGGCGGTGGGGCCCGGCCCACTGTTCCTCCTTTAGAATACCTGTCAGGGATGGAAAGGTTGCGGGCCCACCATGGCGCCAAGTAATAATATCGCTGCCCTCCCTCCTCGTCCGTCGTCCTCCTCCTCCTCTACTCTCTACACACACTCTCTCTCTCTCTCCGTCTCTTTTCATGCACACACACTCCCTTGCTACAGTGGCAGTTGTCTCTGCAAGTACTGACTGCTACCTCCCCCCTCCAGTTCCTGGCCTCTCGGGCCTCGCTTTTGTTGCTGCAAATCTTTGTTGGCTGCCCTGCCGCCTTGCTATCTATACACTGCACCTCCCATTTCTCCCCCTCCCTCACGGCCTCACCTCACCATCAGCTTCACTTCACACACACCTCGTCTCTCGCTCGATCTCCCGCGTCCCTCGTTGCATTTTCCGAATTGCAGCGTGCGTTTGATCTCGAGCTTGGTCTAGCTGGCCGCGCTCGTTTGGCTGGCACACCAATTAACCAGTAGATCCAGTACTGCCACTGCTGCTGCTGCTGCCACTGCCAACACCCTCCCCGCCCGTTGCAAGAAAATGCCCGCGGAATGAGAGGGACAGGCCCGGGAGGAATAGCCAGCGACGACTCGAGTGCGTGCCAAAGGGAAGGGAAGGCGGCAGCTTAGGCAGGCGGCCGGCAGTGAGCTAGAGCGGAGCTCGAACTGAGGAGAAGGCCGGCGTCGGCATGGACTGGGATCTCAAGGCGCCGGGCGCGTGGGACCTCGCGGAGCTGGAGCACGACCACGCGGGGGGCGGCGCGGCGGCGGCGGCGGGGCCGTCCGGCGGCACGCCAATGCCGCCGCCGCCGCCGGTGTACCGCCCGCCCGGGGCGGCGGCCGAGTGCTCGGTGGACCTGAAGCTCGGCGGGCTGGGCGAGTGCTGCGAGCTCGGCGCGGCGCCGGCCCGCAGGGAGCGCGCGCCGCCGCGGCGGGGAAGGCCCCGGTGGCGCCGGCGGTGGGAGCGGCAGCGGCGGCGGCGGCGGCGGCGGCGGCTCCGTCGTCGCCCGGGCCCGGCGGCGCGCCGGCGAAGCGGCCGCGCCCCGCCGGCGGCTCCGGGCATGGGCATGGGCAGGGCAGCAGCAGTGCCCGTCGTGCGCGGTGGAGGGGTGCACGGCGGACCTGAGCAAGTGCCGCGACTACCACCGGCGGCACAAGGTGTGCGAGGCGCACTCCAAGACGCCCGTCGTCGTCGTCGCCGGCCGCGAGATGCGCTTCTGCCAGCAGTGCAGCAGGTAATTAACCCACTCCACTGACGACGCCCGCGTCAATTATATTGAACTCGAACTAGAGCCAAGCTCCCTCCCGTACATACACATGATACACACACGCTCGAGCAGACAAAAATGCATCCATCTATCGTCTGTACGTAGCTACCGTAGCTAGCTGCCATTCCGATTGCTTTCAACCTGAACCCGTTCATCAACACTAGCTAGCTAGCTGTGGATCAGCATCAGGCATCAGCTCCGTCCATGGTGTCCTGTCCACCGTCGCTGCCCCGCTTGGCCGCTTCTTCCTCCCCGGCCAGCTTCCCCATGGGAGGAGAGGCGGAGAGCATGTAGCTCTCTCAGCTCAGCTAGCTCCCTTTTCTCATTTCAAGGACGCACATCTTTACCTTTTCTGGCATATGCGTTTTCCAGTTTTTTTCCCTTCTTTTCAAGAAAAGAAAAATCCCTTCTTCGATCCCTACCACGACTGTAGCTACCCAAGCCACCCCGGAGTTTCTTCGTTTCTTCCCATGTCACGCTTTAGCTTGGCAACAACAACTTGCATTACCGGCCTGAATTATTGCCACGCTTTCCCGGCCCTCCCTCTCTTTCTTTCTCCTGGCCTTGGCCAAGTTGGCCCTCGCATTGCCCCCAGCGCTAGCTGCTGCCTGCCACTGCTCCGGCACTGCGCTGCGGGCTCAGTCTGTACGCACTCGTCAGCCTCTACTCTATACTCTAAAAAAGAATATTCCTGTTCAGTCATCAAAATTTTACAGCACAGTTCTAGTTTCTTCGCACTCGTCATACTTCATCCTCATTCCTCTATACCAACTACCAACATATTTTATACTACTTTTTAACCCTTCCTCAATCTCCCCCCTCGCTCCTCGCACACTTCGCCTCCCTGGCTCCCTCTGCCGGTCCCCTCCGCCTCCGTCCCGCGTCCCCCGCCTCCCCTCTCCCTCCGACGGCGACGAGCCCCAGCGCCGCCCCTGCCCGGCCGGCTCCCCCACCGGCACCACGATTCTCCCTCTCCCTCTCTCCCTCTATCTCTCTCGTGATTCCCCAGCGGGCGGTGGCGTCCCCGCGCGGCGGCGCATGGCCAGCGGGCGGGCGCGCGGCTGCGGCCGTGGCGGGCGCCGGCGGGCGCACCTCGTCGGGCGCGTGGCGGGCGAGCGGCGGGTGGGCGAGCCAGCCAGATCCGGGCGGCGGCGGATCAGAGGTGGGGCACCACGGCGCCGGCGGCCTCCACCCTCCTGCTCCAGTGGCTCCCCTCCCCTGCTCCTCGCCGCTGCGGGCCGCGGCGGCCGTCCCCTCCCCCGGCGCCCATCTCCGTGTGGCGGCTCTGCGTGCCGGCTCCGAGCGGCGACCGAGGGTCAGCACGGCGGGGAAGCGGCACGGCGGGGAAGCAACGGTGGAGGTGGGACCGGCGCTGACGTGTCCTTTACCATCGCCCTTTCTCTCACTCTGTATCTGGCGTTTCCGGCGACGAACGCAATTTTTGCGTTTGCTTTTCAGTCTCCCGTTGCAGACGATTTTGAGCTTCCGGATACTCTAAACACTGTAGCGTTTTAGTTTACAGCACGCCACTGCGAACAGCCTCAGCTCTCGCTCCACTTTCTCTGACCCCGCGCTGGTGAGAGTTAACGCTGCTGGCAAAGTGGGCAGCTGCTCCCCCTCCCCCATCGTCTCGCCTGCCCAAGATCACACACACACAGTGACACAGTGACCCGGCCCGTCCACGACGCTCTCCCTGACCCAGATGAGTACGTGATCAGTATATGTGTGGCGGGCGCGTCATCTTCTTCTTTCTTTTAAAAAAACGCGCTGCGCGATGATAACTCCGGACGCCGGGCATGATTGCCCTCTGCGCTTTTCCCTCGTGGATGCTGTGGCAACGACAGGGATGGCCATTTTTTTCCCGTCTCCGTGTGGGGGCTGACAGTGCCAGCCAAGCCCTTTGGAGGAGGTGGCGCTGAATCCGAACGCGCGCGCGTATACAGGATACAGGTACAGGTACAGGTACAGCCAGCTTTGGCCACCATCATTTCAGGCGGCAGCTGCTGGCCTACCACATCTGCTACTGCTGACTGCTAGCGGCGTCTACTGTCTCTGTAGGGCAAAGGCGATATACTAGTATCCCTGCAGATATTGAGCCCATACCCCCAGAAAGTACCGAATGGGGGTTCGTGGTGGATCTAGCCTATACCTAAAATCATTTGAAAAGGACCATGGATGAGGATGAACATGATGAACCCACGGTTTTACCCTGTCCCAAGCCAGTACCCCAGTAGTCTCGCTCTCGTACTCTCGTATAGAGCCTCTAATGAGATTTCGCTTATTTTCTCCGGGTGCCTTGGGGCCGTCTGGCCCTGTCTTTACCAGTGTCGTGTTCCATTTTGGCAACTGTAGCTCGGTGATAGCAATGGCAGCAAACATGATGATTCAAAAAAAGAAGCAGCAAACTGGTTCTCTGGGCAGGGCACTGTTATAATCACAAGGCTAGCACCTCTGATTCAAATTATATGATGTTTGGAACATTTACATGTCTACTAGGTGAAACTTTGACCAGTAATTTTTATGAAAATACATATGATGTTTCCAACAATGGAGGTTAAATGCATTGAAAGTGCATTTTATGATGAATCTAGTACATATCTTATATCGTCAATCTTTTGAAAAAAAAAGGTATATTGATGGTCAGGACATTTCTGCAGTTCGTTAAAATATATATTTTGTAGTTCATGTATTTGATCTACCAACAATATTCTGTTACTGAATATCTTATCTCGTTTCAGCCTGAACCATCCAGTTTCTTTGTCCCGTAGTAATTGAATTTTGGCATTATGAAGTATCGCTACATTTGCGATCTAGTTCCGTCAACTTTACAGTACAGCTGTGTTGGCGCCCATTTTTGTCTTGCTGATCCATGGCAGACGGTCCCTCTCTGTTGTGGTGGACCTTTACACTATTTAGTTGATAGATAGAGGCTGCTAATGTGATACTCCCGTCTTATGCTCTGCTTATATGCAAATATCTTACTCAGTGGGGACAATTCTCAATGATTGATTACTTTGTCTCTTGGTGCGAATTGCAGCCTTTATAGATTTAAGTGATAGTCAGTGTGCCAACAACATTTCCAGCTTTCTTATTCCTTTAGGAGAAGAAACTGACAGTTTATACCTACGTAGTTTGAGTGCACTATATTGTGGTCCAAGTTCAGCAGGTCTTTCAATATTTTCCTGGCTTGGACAGATCTTCGGTCCAACACTATCTTTATCTAAGACAACAAGCACTAAATGGCTCCATTGACAGAGGAACATTGGTCCCTGCTGTGCTGTGTATTAACTATTACTTACAAGCATATGTCCACAGTACATTAAATATTCTGACAATAATTAACTTTATATTCTTTAGTAAGGAGCATCTTCATATACCATTGGATCATGTGCCTAACTAGGCAGGACCATCTTACCTTCCCACTTGAAAAATCCAAATTAGAAGTGTCTTCTTTGTTTATAAATTAAAAAAAGTACGGATATATTCTAATTCCAATAGGTCAGTTAGGATCCTGTGGTCCTGAACGATTATGCCATCATTCAAGGTCATAAGCTTATGAGAGCAGCAAACTACGTACACTGACAAAAAAATTGTAATGGTGGTAGAATAACTGGTACCGTGTCATCAATGTTTTATGACAGCTAGGCACTTATCAAGTGGATTATTTTCATATCTCTGTGTAGTGATGAGCTATTGGGCCTTATTAATGTACAAGCATCTTGTCAAGAGAGATGTCGTTGCCAGCATGTTCACGTAGCAACTATTTCATTTGCCTAAGTAATTCAGTTGTCTCATCAGGAGTGTTTGTTTTTTCAGGTTTCACTTACTTGCGGAGTTTGATGACGTCAAGCGCAGCTGCAGAAAGCGCCTAGACGGGCACAATCGCCGTCGCAGGAAGCCGCAACCAGATGCCATGGCTTCTGCTAGCTTCATGACGAGTCAACAAGGTATTATTTCTCCTTCTTTTACCAATCTCCTATGCTTTTCGAGTCTGCAAATGGTACGAATAGATCTTCACTTTGTATCTTGCTGGAAAGGAACAAAAGAAAATAAAGCTGTAAATTAAAATAGGTCTGTCCATGCATGAAACAAGAAAATAATTGAGAGGTTCAACTCTGCCACTCTGCCCTTAGGTTGCCTAGCACAAGCACTTTAACATGTGGCAGACCTGAAACTTGGTCCATAGGATGCTACTTTACCATATTGCTCAAGCTGTTGCTATATCCAGCTATTTCCTTGTGTAAATTAATTGCCTTATGTTAACATTTTCAGAAAGAAAGGATAGCATCATATTTTACATATAGATAGATGCATCCAAGTTATTATGAACTATATCTACACATTTAAAATTTTGGTTCATTTCTAATTGGGAAACTGGGCAACTCTTTTGTTTCTGCCAATTGTATCATCATATTTGATGCAAGGCCCTTCTAATGCTTTTAAGAGCATATAGGTGCTCTGCCTTTCAGATGTGTTCAAATACTGTCCTTCACTATTTGTGGTGCTTGAATAACTGAAACTTAAACCGACAACCCATATGAGTTCTCTTGTATAGTTCCTCGAAAAAAGTTATCTTATACGGAGTATATGATGAGACACATTGGCTTGTCGAACTGCAAGAAATATCCGATGCACATTAAATGATCTGAGTACCAATTTACTCATTTTTGGTGCTAGATGCATGATGTATGTCTAGCAGCTGACAGCTGCGTTACTTCCTTATCGGTATGTCTAGCAGCTGACAGTATTAATCAGCATTTCTTTAAAATTCAGGAACAAGATTCTCACCATTTGCAGCTCCGAGGCTTGATGCGAACTGGCCGGGGGTAATCAAGACCGAGGAGAGTCCATACTACACTCACCAAATCCCTCTGGGCACCAGCAACAGGCAGCATTTCGTCAGCTCGCCGTCTGCTTACGCCAAAGAAGGCCGGCGCTTCCCTTTCCTGCAGGAAGGCGAGATAAATTTCGCCACCGGCGTCGTGCTGGAGGCTCCGGCCTCAGCGCGCCAGCCGGTCCTCAAGGCGGCAGCACCTCCCGAGAGCAGCAGCGGCGGCAGCGCTGGCGGGAAGATGTTCTCCGACGGGCTGACCCGCGTGCTCGACTCGGATTGTGCTCTCTCTCTTCTGTCAGCTCCGGCGAACTCCTCCGGCATCGACGTCAGCAGGATGGTCCGGCCGACCGAGCACGTCCCCATGGCGCAGCCCGTGGTGTCGGGCCTGCAGTTCGGCAGCTCGTCGTGGTTCTCGCGCCCGCAGGCCTCCGCGGGCGCCGCCGCGGCCACGGCCGGGTTCCCCGCCTCCTGCCCCGTGGTGTTTCGTCAGCTCGCCGTCTGCTTACGCCAAAGAAGGCCGGCGCTTCCCTTTCCTGCAGGAAGGCGAGATAAATTTCGCCACCGGCGTCGTGCTGGAGGCTCCGGCCTCAGCGCGCCAGCCGGTCCTCAAGGCGGCAGCACCTCCCGAGAGCAGCAGCAGCGGCAGCGCCGGCGGGAAGATGTTCTCCGACGGGCTGACCCGCGTGCTCGACTCGGATTGTGCTCTCTCTCTTCTGTCAGCTCCGGCGAACTCCTCCGGCATCGACGTCAGCAGGATGGTCCGGCCGACCGAGCACGTCCCCATGGCGCAGCCCGTGGTGTCGGGCCTGCAGTTCGGCAGCTCGTCGTGGTTCTCGCGCCCGCAGGCCTCCGCGGGCGCCGCCGCGGCCACGGCCGGGTTCCCCGCCTCCTGCCCCGTGGTGGTGGAGGGCGAGCAGCAGCTGAACACCGTGCTGGGCAACAACGACAACGAGATGAACTACGGCGGGATGTTCCACGTCGGCGGCGGTGGAGGCGGCGGCGGCGGCGGGGAGGGCTCCTCGGACGGCACCTCCTCGTCGCTGCCCTTCTCGTGGCAGTAGTCCCCGGCGGCTGTTTCTCGCGTGCTTCAATTCTGATTCCGGTAGAGCTATATTCGCTTTAGTGAGTGATCATGATCACTGATCGGCATTGGTTTATTTCTGTCTTTTTCTGCATTCGTTTCCTTTGCGTCGATTCTACTCGCCAGCATTCGTGTGGACAACTCGAGCATGCATAATCGGGTGCTCATTTTCCTGAAATTGTCTTTGCTGTTGTGGTGCCTGCTGATTGCTGACCACGACCCCAAGATTTCAGTTTCAGACTTTGGTTAACCATGTGACCTCGTCATTTTTCTTGACCTTCACTTCAGTTAGGCACTGTCCAATCTCAGATGCACTTGAAGATTACGATCCAACGCAACGCAAGTCAAGAATCACTTGCTCGATCTGCTAAAAAAAGAATCGATTGAGAATTGATAATTCATTGGCCTAGTAAAAAGGGGAACAAAAGATGCAGTAATATTCCCGGTTGCAGTAGAAGAACACAGCGGCTGTCAGTGATTGAGTTACTGGCCTGGAATGGGAGCGTCGTCCATCCGGCCGGTCACGTTCCCGGTGCCGGACCCGCCGCCGCCGCCACGGGCGCCAGATGGGGGATGCGCTCGGTGGCCCGTGCGCGTCCGATCTCATCACGGAACGGGGACGAACCGCGCGCGCGGTTGTGTAGGCCGGGGAATGATGGACCCGTAAGAGTTTATGGGCTAAGGTACTGGAGGCCCAGTTTGGTTGGTCTGGCCTGGACCAAAACCACCAGCATTTTTCTCTTTCTTACGGGCTTCAATCTGCTGTTCTGATCGAATCTTTTAATGCTCGTAGTCCAACAGTAGGACGGTTCAGTGGGACGTTATCTATCATGATTTAAATCTTGGTGCTCGCATCTTTTCCTGTGATTTACCAAGATTTACCGGTGTTATACGTTAAGTGATAAGCGGCGTTCCCATCGACAACGAGGCGTCCATGGTGACTTCGGGAATCTCCAGATCTGCCGGTGCTCTGCTCAGTCCTTCGGAGGTGCTCGTAGGGATAGGATTTACGTACGTGTATTTTTAGAAGTGCGTGTGCGTGCGTGTGTGAGCGTCTGCGTTGTACTGTGTAATCTCAAAAAAAAATACTGGTTCCCGAACTTTTATTTTTGAAAAAAATAATGGGATGTGCTCAAAAGAAAAGAAAAAAATAATGGGAAAAGCGCACCTGCAAGCAAAAAGGTTTTCAAATGTCTACCATCTTTTGGGTTGTTTGGATCCCGAGCTGGCTTTGGGGAACTTGGTAGGATCCAAACAGACTCTGAGTTTTCAGACTCCTCCCTTGCTGGGAACAAGTGAACATATCGAACCTTAATTTTTTGCCAAACAATGCATAGTGTTAGTTGGCTAAAAAGTAAAAACATGTACGTAGGAGTAGTTTAATTTTAATACAGGGACATAAAACTTTGCTGCAGATCTTAGAATGTAAGAACCGATCGAGATACGCGCGCAGGGAGTACTGGAAACCTCCCAGTTCACACGTGGGTTTTTACGATCACTCCTTTACTTTTACCGACGCAAATCATGCCGGGACTCCAACTCCTCATCGTCAGCTAAACATGTGCGGGAACGTGATCCATGAATTAGCTCATCGCTCTCAATAAAAGCTAGCGCTACGGCCTACGGGAATGCCGTCGTCTAAAGTTAAGCCGATCGATCGAGCTAGTCAGTCGGTCTCATCTCCGAGCCAGCTTGGGTACGTACGTGTACGTACGTAGCTGCCCCGGTGGCTCGTTCGTTCGTACGCGTATCATCAACGTATACGGCGGTGTCCACTGTACACAAGCAGCAGCTACGTACCCACCATTCATGACGCGCGCGAACGTATGTACGTACGTACGCATGCGCGCTAGCTCTTTGCATCAATACTAGGGACTAGCGAGCGAGTACAGCAGGCACACTGCTCTTAGCCCAACAACCAGCGCCAGGCCCGGAGCTGGAGCAGCAGCAGGCCAGCAGCACTCCATCCTCCGGCAGTCCGGCCTCCGCTCCGGATCACACACACAGACACAGGAGATGACGACGAGACGACGGCCACACGGGCCCCGCCACGCACGCCTGTGCAGAGCCTGGTGCTGATGGCGTGCTGTGCTGCAAGGCCGTGCGTCCCGGGATCGCGGAGACGTTGCTGGCTGCGTGGCCAGCCAGCAGGACGGGGGGCTCGTCCGTCCACGCTGACACGCAAGCAAATGTCCGATCGATCGATCAAATCCATCGTGTCGCTTGACTGATTGCACCTCGGCTCGATGGGAATGGAGAGCACCCTTTTGTCCGAGGAAGAAGAGGGTGTAGCTAGCTAGTGTCGTGCGTGGCCGTGCCGAGAAGTGAAGCCAAGTGGAGAGAAATGAAGCCAATGCAGGCGCACAACGGCAGAACGTCTGATTTGTTTTCTTAGGAGAACTGGGGGAGAGCATCCACCTTTGCATTCATCATGGAGCTTCTTGCAAGCTCATAAAAACATGTTGTTCAGCAGTTTTACGGGCTCTGTTTGGTTCCCAATCATATCACCAAACTTCCAAAAATTCTCTCTCTCAAGTTCACTATTCACCGATCACACTAAATCTCTTTTCTCGTGCATGGAGTATTAAATGTAGGTAAATAACAAAAACTAATTACATAGTTTCGATGTACACGACGAGACGAATCTTTTGAGGCTAGTTAGGTCATGGTAGGACAGTGTTTACCACAAACAAACGAAAAATGCTACGGTGCGCTATCGTATCCGATGTTATATTTTCACCAAACTTTCTTTTTCTTTTTTTAAAACTAAACACACACAGACACAACACAACCACAACACCTAGATCAGCCAGAGGACAACACACATACACTTCAAGGAGTCAATATGATTTCGGCTGAAGGACCACCAACCGATCGCCATAGAGCATCATCACTGAACAACATACTCGCCAAGTTCGTCGTGGCCATTGCACATCCATACCACCCCTCGTAGCTACACCGCCCCGCTGTCACCCTCCATCTAAGGGTCAGGCCAACATAATGGGGACTCAAAGTAGCTGGAGGCGTGCAAACCAAACTCAACGGAATGGTTTAATTTGAGATGGATAAGAAGCATAGATCATCTCTTTGATGTGGGGCAACTACTAGCTTAACCATACATATACTTGACTTTGAGATCAATAATTCTCTCTCTCTCTCTCTTTTACCACTGTCTACGGAGCTCGGATCTCATTTGCTTGCTCGATCGTATGGTTATTGTGTTGTAAGTGCTACATGCCCCAAGTACACAGGCCTTGTGTGTTCTCGTACCCCCAAACACAGTAAATTGACACCTTTTCTCTGTCGTGAACGGCACCGGTACTCGTACGTGCCAGTACCTCACCCAAACCAAATGATTCTCTCCATTCCTCCTGACTCCTGCGAGCGAGCAGCTAGCAGCAGATGGCAGATCGAGCAACTAACGCGACAGTAGCCGACGAGCCCGAGTTTTAATTCCGACCAGGACAAGAATTCCGTCCTTCAGGCTATACGTTCAAGCTAGTACCGCACTGCACCCGGCCTGGCGTACGCTGAAAAAAAAGGTTCTCCTTCCAAACCCGCAACACGCCAAAACACGTACGCACGCCTCGCCCACTGCACGTTGGGTTAATTTGATCGGGGACACGGGACGGCGATCGACCTGATGCTGCCATGGCAGCACCGCAGCAGTCGTTCGTGTTCGTCCGGCGAATGTACCGGCCGGCCGGTCGACCGGCAGCAGCAGGCGGCCCGGCGCGGCGGACGGATCGGAACAGTGCGCAGGCGGGTGCGTGCCCCAACACGTCGATGCATGCGTCAAGTGCAGTGCCCGGCCGGCGAGAATCATCAGTGAATCCATCAGATCGCTCGATCGGCGGCCCGGACCCCGGCAGGGAGCTAGGGGAGTGACGCCGCGCGCTTCGCTCCGACCCTGAGCGCCGGCCGGTGGCTGCCGATCGAGTGCGCGCGGTGGGGCAGTGAAGCTAGCGCGCTGGTCCGATCCGGCCGGCCGGCTTGCTGTCGCTAGCTGGTCTGGACAGTGACCCGGCAAGCCGCCGGGAGGAGGAGGCGAGGACGCGACGCGCCCGCCCGCCGGGCAGCACGCTGCCCCCGGCCTGTGCCTGTGCTGTGCGCGCGTGACCGCGAGTGGCCGCGCCCGCGCCTGGCCGGCCATTAAAGCAACACATGTGATCGACCGCGCGTGCCCGGAGCTGGTTGGCTGGCTGGCTGGCTCGCTCGCTCGCTCCCCGGCGGGGCCCGCCGAGATAAAAGCCGGGCGCGGGGGTCGAGCGAGGAGGAGAGAGAGAGAAAGAAGCCGGGACGGCGACGCGCGCGGCGCGACGGGACCCATCATCCATGAGAGCGGAGGGGAGTGGGGGTGGTGCGTGGTGACTTCTCCCCATCCCCTAGCTTTCCGCAAACGCGCTACGCGGCGGGGGGCCTAGGGTTTCTCCCTACGGATGCTTTGCCGGAAACGGCAACCTGACGCCGAGGCAGCGCGCACCACCCCACCCACCCTTGCGCCCACCGGCTCCTTCCCTTCCCTCCCCCGAGCTGCTGCTAGCCTGCTACCACCACTACTCCTCCCACCACCACCGCTGGGCTATGGCTGGTGGCTGCTAGCCTCCTTGCCCGCTGGCCCCGTGCCATCGCTTTCCCCTCGTTATTTAATCCCGTCTCCTCCGCTCCTCGATCTCGCTCCCTCCCGTCTCGAGAGAATATCCCTGCGCTGCGCCTCGCTGAGCTTCGCTTCGCTGCTGCTTTGGTGAGGACGTGAGCAGGTCGATCTGGCGGCGGAGGCGGAGGGGTCGGGGGCCGGGAAGGCGGCCATGGGGAGGGGCCGCGTGGAGCTCAAGCGGATCGAGAACAAGATCAACCGCCAGGTCACCTTCGCCAAGCGCCGCAACGGCCTGCTCAAGAAGGCCTACGAGCTCTCCGTGCTCTGCGACGCCGAGGTCGCGCTCATCATCTTCTCCAACCGCGGCAAGCTCTACGAGTTCTCCAGCACGCAGAGGTATATACTGTATGCACACACAAACATGACACATGTCACCCGCGCGGTCGGAGTAGCAATTCTCAACGGATCTCGCCAGATCTGCCCGTGGAATGCATGCCGCTGTGTCGAGCTCGAACATCGCGAGCCGCTTCTGCTGCTTGTTAGCTTAACGAAGCTCTGCACGTTCGCGTTCGATTTGAGGTGCCGCGCGCGGCGGTGGCGGTTTTTGCCGTGGTGAGCGAGGTCAGGAGAGAACGGGCGACGGCTCATATGCTTGGAGCCGGACCGGGTTTTCATGGCCCCCGGACACGGATCCGGCTAAGACCTCTTGGGTTTAGGGTTTTGTTTTCTGGTCCCTTTGCTAGATCGATCCTAGTTTACTTTCTCGAGTTGGGACCGTAATTTTGATCCGTCAGTTCGTAGTTTTTGTTGCCACCTCAAATTCACGCGATCTCCTGCCAGCTCAATTACAAGAATTTCCAGCTTAATAAGTGCAGATCTGGTTGTTGTCTTGTTGTTTTCAATATAGCCTGATGTAATAACCAAAACTACAAATTATCAAGGTTTAACAAACAGAGAATGGAGCCATAGACATGCTCAAAAAGAAAAAAAAAACAAGAGAGAATAGAGTCATAGGCTCATCGCTGGAGAGTGGAGAGATACATCACAAACATATATCAAGTCTTGCGCGCAAAAAAAACATATATATATCAAGTCAACTTTTGATTCTGTTTCTATGGGCACATGCCAATTCAATTTTCCTTTCTAGTCGGTATTTATATCAAAGTACTATATACAAAAAGTTATTTCTGGGCCGGGTCAGCTATATATATGAACTTTTGTATGGATCATCAATGATCTAGCTTGATACTTAGCTCCATGCGAAGCTGAGCCAGAGTTTGGTTATGATATCATCCCTATCTGTTTGGATGCACTATGCACCTGTTTAGTTCACTGTAGCTCCATGCATGTGTTTAGATAAGTAGGTGCCCTTGTGTATTGTATGAAATGACACAGGACGAGCTGGGCTCATATCTTGCATTGTAAATAAACATATATGTCGTAAAAGATACTAGCTAGAGCTTGTTTTCTGTACATGATTGAGTATCCTACTATGCCATCATAGATCCCTATATACTCGCTAGGAATATGATATGACACCTCGTGATAAGATGAATGGAGCAGTCCAAAAGATGGAGTAGATCATCATCCATCTCATTTTGTGTCACCCTTCTACTTTATTAATTTGGTCTTTTCATGTGTAGTTTGAGAAAGTCCTTCACCCAAAACAAAGATTCCTTCATGTGTAACACGTCTTGAAACAGTAAATAATAACCTTGATTTCTCAAAAACAAGGTCAATCAATAACCTTGATTTCCGTGCAATCTCTTATACTCCCTCCGTTCTGAAAAAACTGACGTTTATGACAGTGTCACGGTCTCCAAGACACAACTTTGACCTCTTATTATTATAAAAATATTTATCAAAGAGTAATATATGTATACTTAGTGATATATGTATATTTTTATAAAAGTCTTTTTCAAGACAAATCTATTCATATAGTTTTCACATTTATAAACTCAACAATTTAAAAGTTATTGATGATTTATATTTCCAATGTTTGACCCAAACCTTGTCCTAAACGTCAGTTTTTTCAGAACGGAGGGAGTATATGCTCTTCCTAATCCATGGTCGTTATATAGTATCTGTTGCCTCAATTCTTTGTTGACTAAGCTAGATGGCCACCCTAGCTTCTCTCCCATTTATAGACCATATTCTAGCCATTATCCTATCGGTTGTACCTTCAGAGTCAGAGCTGTGCGCTAGAAATTTTTCATGAATGTTTCGGTTTTAACTTGTCAGGAATTGAGTTGTATAGGAATTATGCATTAGTACAAATAAGTAATAGCTAGCACAACTCTGGCATTATGGCGTGTCGTCTTTTTATTTTATCTTTATTAACTATCAAGTGAGTTTAGCACTTCAACTGAACTACGGCTTCCTAATTATGAATTGCAGCAATTTTTGAGAAATTGTACTGCATATTCACACATGCATATTGCAACAAGGCCTTGCATTTCTTTTAAAGAAAAACTTTATTTCTCCGCCCTGAGCATAGCACAAGCCATATGAAGCAACCTCTTCCTCTCGGATTAAGCAGATCAATTTTTGCTTTATTAATTCTTGTTCGTTTGCACACACTTTTCTATGGTCTGACTCATTTTCCTTTCTAGAAATTAACTATCTGTGTAAGTTTTTATGCACTTTCAGCATGCCAAAGACACTTGAAAAGTATCAGAAGTGCAGTTATGCAGGGCCTGAAACAGCACTGCAAAATAGAGAGAATGAGGTAAACACTGTTACTTCGCTAAATTTAGTTCAGACTAATGTGCATGAGTTTTTCTTTGTTTGAGCTTAATTCCAAAATACGCTCATTTGCTAGCTAGCAGCCTATAGCAAGAACTTCTGAATTTATGATACTAATTAATTTGCTGCTAAGAAGTAGTGACATTCTATGCAATCTGATGGTTTGGATTTTTCATATGAAAGGGTACAACACACATGCGAACAACCTATGAATAGATTAAAGGGGGCACCTGTAAAAAAAGTCCATTTAGATGTTATTAAAATCAAGGTGACCACACAGTGTCAAAAAAAAGGGTGGCCATACAAACTTCTAAATTTCTTCTCAATACGATATGAGCGAGTGTAGAATTACAGATACCGAGTTTCTTCTGATTATTCATTGTGTACACTTTTGAATTGAACAACCCATATTCTGTTTTTGTGTTTTGTAATAGATAGACTTGTGGAAAAAATATCACTTACTAACCCAAATAAACAAAGAAATACACCTATGACTAAACATGTTTCTCGTACAAGGATAATGAATGCCTATATGTGTGGCAGTAAAGTAGTGTCTCTAGCTATGTGCATATATATAGCTGTTGTGACTTAATTTATGTTCTGTAATCATAATCTGTCATTGACTCCATCACGTTAAGATTCAGAATTATATATCCTTACTGTTGTCTTATCTTACATCTTAAAATAATAGTGCAACTAAGTGGGCATACTATCAGTGTGACAACACCTTAATAGAATCGCCCTGATGTGTGCAACGATGTTGAAAAAAAATCCAGTCACTCCTAGTTATATTCCTCAATTAGACTGCAAACAATTTTTTCGGTGAAAAACATGAGGCTTGCAAGGCATATCATTGTAATCTGTATAAGGATTTTTCACAATCCAGAATATTCAACAATACATTCTGCATATGATATTCTTTCATGTCTTTTTTTTCATTCAGCAATTGAAAATCAGCCGTAACGAGTACCTCAAACTGAAGGCACGTGTTGAAAACTTACAGCGAACTCAAAGGTTAGCTCTAACCTTTTTAGATGTTAAGATAATTTGTTTTTCTTTTCAAAGTAAAAATAAATAAGAGCAATTATTTATTTTGAATAATGTTCTTTGATTTGGGAAAACATGCTTGAAAGGACCACATCCATCACATTAAACTTGCCTGTCTTTTTCTGGCTTTTAAACTTTAACCAGGAACAATTGTGAGCATGTTTTATTTATTCATCTTGATAAGCTAGTTGACGAAACAAAACAGTAAACTTCAAACATTGCAAAGTTGGAAGATTAAAACGCTCAGTGTTTTGTGATTTTGTCAATATTTCTATCCAGTCCAATCAAATATAATATTTCTCTGAAATCTTCATTTTTCGAACCATATTTATTAGCCATGTAACACAACAACAGAAATAATTGGTTAGAGCCCGAAACTAATTATCATGAAGGCGACTGACCTATAGCTAGAACCATTCAATATTCAGCTAGTGCATATCATCTAAATGAAGATTTCTGGCATTGTCTATAGCATAGCAAGTCAAGAGTCATGCGTATCTCTATATGTATGAGAGACCAAACTGGTCGATCTTAGTTCAGTATATTTCTGCAAATGATATACACTTACATTTTTCACACCCATTTAAAAATCTGCATGCTTTATGGACAAAACAGGAATTTGCTCGGCGAAGATCTTGATTCGTTAGACATAAAGGAGCTGGAGAATCTCGAGAAGCAACTTGATTCATCCTTGAAGCACATAAGATCAACAAGGGTACTGAAAATTCTCAGATTATAAATGGCTCTCTTGTCTTAAGTGGAATGTTTAATTCTCATATTTTGTTTTGTGAAATATGTAGCACCAAGGTTCATATCGCACTTTAAATGGTAACCTTATCAGCTATGCTTACCTCTCATATTAAACATTCTAACGGTTATATTCCTCTTGTAGACACAACACATGGTTGATCAACTGACGGAACTTCAAAGAAAGGTACCTCTTAAATACTAGCCAAAATAGGAGATATGTTCTCTTTCCTCAACAAGTGAATGACTTAAGCTCTTTAATTTGCAGGAACAAATGTTTTCTGAAGCAAATAAGTGTCTTCGCAGAAAAGTAAGTTGTTGTGTCATACAAAAAAAGCATTCATAGCTGAACTTGATCAAACTGAATTTATTAGTTGTCAATTATTGGTTTCTAAAAAGGATGAGTATAACAGGATAATTCAAGGCTTATGTATTGTTTCTTTTTTCTTATGTAGGATTTCATTAAATCGCAAGTTATTTAAATTTCAGCGGAGTGCTGAATTTATTTTCTTGAAACCAAAATATTAAACTTTGATTTAACTAGTCTTATTAGACTACACTATATTATCAAAAAACAAACACGTCTTTCCGATGTCTTGGACTGAAGAGCGTTTTCATATACAAACTCTCATATGCCTTTTTGGACGTGTTGTTGTCTAATGTCTATTTCTTGCAAATCTGCTGCAGTGTGCACTCATGCACAATTGCAACAAGATGATACAGTACTTGTGTAATACGTATTACCAAACTATTGATTGCACTTGCAAATTCAATGAGGGAAAACTATTGATTATTGCACAAATAGCCTAACCAGCTTCCTTCCAAATTTCGAAGCTTTCGGGTGGAAGATGAACATTCCTCATCTTTATATGATCTTAATCATATAGTATAGGGTTTAAGCAGTAATTAAGGATGGTGACCATTATAATTGTTTTGAGATGTGCAGCTAGAGGAGAGCAACCAGGTTATCTGGCAGCAAGCGTGGGAGCACGGGGAGCCTCAGCCAGAAGTGCAGCATCATCATCAGCTGCACGGCGGCAATGGATTCTTCCATCCCCTCGATGCTGCTCGTGGTGAACCTACCCTTCAGATAGGGTCAGTTCTCCTACCGTCGGCTGATCTCTTCCAACTCCAAACCAAGAGATGCCAGGATCATCAAATTAAATTGTCCTTTTCTATATTTTTCATAATCTAGTTTTACCATATTCGTTTTATCTGCATGCAGGATCATCAAATTAAATGACCCCTTTTTATATTTTTCATAATTTAGTTTTACCATATTCGTTTTATCTGCATGCAGGATCATCAAATTAAATGGCCCTTTTTTTATAATTTCATAACCTAGATTTACCATATTCATTTTATCCTACATGCAGGATCATCAAAAGTAGTGACACCTTGTACAGTTATTTCTCTTGCTGACTAGTGAAGAACACGTTTATCTGTCAGACAACCGTCTAGAAGTTACCCCAAAATTAAAAATCCTGACATGTCATAGACTAATAGCTAGTGAATTCACTACTCCCTTTGTGCTCTTTCGTACAGTTAGATAATTGCTAAACCTTCGAATACAAAACTAGAAGAAATTAAGTAGCACTAAGTTTTGCTATATATATTTGCAGGTACCCTTCTGAGACACTGACTAGCTCATCTTGCATGACCTTCTTGCCCCCATGGTTGCCATGAGATCGAACTACTGTGATTCTGAAATAATAAGGAAGCGGCGGCCGGCCACGCGCTGCCATATATTGCACTTCGAGTGATAGATTCCGCTTTAAGATTCATGTATGTATGGCTTGTATGTGTGTAACATTTGTGATCGATGAACTTGGAAATTATCCTTTTTATTCTCGAATAATGAATGTATTGGGTATAAACATAGCGCACACGTGTGAGTGTTGTGGGCTTGTATTGTATGTAGCAAGTACTATATTTATGTTGTAATAACTTTTCGAAAATTATTTATGTTGTAACCGTGATGAGTTCTTGCCACAATAAACAATTTTCATAGAAATTGGCTGCACTATAGATGCGTTGTGATCATTTGTCATATTGAAAAAATCAACCTTTTGTTTGGGAACTTGGTACCAAATAATTCATGAATAGCGATAATGCTGTTATACGAGCTTAATCATAAGAAACTATGATAAACCGGAATACTGAACCGAGGTATTGAAACATCACCATTTTTCTCTATATGCCATATTCAGTGGTGAGCACTAAGGTCAACTGGATCCAAGTACTGTATTTTTTTTGTGGTGGTCTACTTAATTTCGTGGTGAACCAAAGGCCGACGATGCTATTTTCGTTGAGTTAATCACTTGGCTTTTTTCACAGCCTTTTCATGATCTGCTGCTAATCTTCTTTTTTTTGAGACAATCTGCTGCTAATCTTCTGTTTCCTCCATTATTAACTGAAAAGAATCTTCTGTTTCCAGTCTTGGTAGTTGGTAGTACTTTTTTCGGGGAAAAAAGATCACGAGAGTTTCAAGATGCCGAGGGAGTTGAAACGTCTGATAAAACATGCTTTCCCAGGCTGTTATTCGGCCTGAACTCGGCCCTGTTTAGCGGCCCATCATCGGCAGTTGGTGGTCTGGGAAGAGCTTGTCTTGGGCTTCTCCGCAGTTCGCTGGGGTGTCTGGGAAGAGCTTATCTTGGGCTGGGAAATGGCGTGGGCCACCCGAGCGAGTGGGCCTTTTATGGCACCGTGACACCGCTGAAATCCACTCGGCCGTGCGATGCAGGCATGCCGCATGCAGCCGCTGGCTGCAACGAGCAAGGAGCAATGTGCGGTCTAGAGAGATGGCGAGGATCAGGGCAGTCCCAATTCAATAACTAGGATAATGTGCATAGAATTAAATGAGCTGTCATCTAAAATAAAAGATGATGTAGCAAGTGATTAAATAAAGAAAGAGAAGGAAATCTGGTCTTGCATGAGACATGATGTCTACACATCATCTAAGACAAGATGTGAGATGACTAGCATTAAATTGAAATGTGGAAGAGTGGTGTTTGTATTGGGAGTGTAATGTCTACTACTAGTTTCTTGATGATGTGAAGACTATGAAAATCTTGTCTATTTTTTTTCTTTTTCTTTTTGATGTTACAGGCCTTGTAGGCATGCAATACGCAGTAGCCAGTGGTGGCTAAGCTTTTGCTAATCGTCTTCATGCCAAATCTCAGGGCAAGCAGCAGGTGCATTTCCTTTCTGGTCAACCAGAATATCTTTCTTTCCTGGTCTCTCTTAAGCTTCTCAATGCTATACTACGGTACGAGTGCTAGTAATATTACAAACTGCTGTCGTCACTGTCCGGTCTTTTCTGTGACCTTATCGTTACGACATCCAATGTTATCGCAACCATCGATCTTTGCCCTCAAGTTTTTGGGATAGGCACTATGCAGGACGTTCTCCCCCATTTTAGAAAGAAGGGACTCTAGCAAACTGGTTAGATATTTCTAATTTGATTAAATTTATATAAAATAATATTAATATTTTATAATATAAGTATATTAGATTAATTGTGAAATATATTTTTATATAAAATCTGTTTCGAGACATTAACATTACTAGTTTTTTATACAAAATCATTTGACTCATCAATATGACATGCCAAATCTTACAGCATGTTCCCTAATTTCTTTCTCCTCTTTACGTACTCCTACTAGAAAGGAGAAAGGGTGTGCCAACAAATCTTGCAAACCTTTTCATATTATTTTTGTTGCAAAAGTGTTCCTTTCCTATCCGAGAAAAGGAAAAACACATAATTATGACTGTACTGTAGTGCTGACAGATACTGCACAATGTCCAACGCAGGGATTAGCATTACAGCACGTGGGAATAAGCAACGTGGACCAATCGACTTGACTACTGTGTCTACCTCCAGCCTTATCCACTTGACCAGTGGACAGTGTAAAAAAGCTGCCTCCCTCAAGGACCGCGCCCACCCAGACTAACCAATTGGGTGACGGGATCGTACCGTGTACTGGGCCTCTCTCCACACCTTGCTGTTTGTAGTAAATCCGATAATTACAAAAATATCCTCATGTCGCGGCCCCCACAATATTTTTCTTTTTCAATCGGATGGGGCTCATCAAAGCCACGAATTGATGCATGAAACGAGTGCCGCTGAAAAGACTAATTTGATGACAGTAAAGTGATTTCATATGCCAACTTCATAAAATAAAATTTGTATATTGTATGGGATATTAAGATTTGAATTACAACTTTGAATACCATGGTTAAAAACAGTGTCCTATATTTTTAAATGGAAGGAATTGAAGTACTAGCTACTTTATCCGTTCGCTTTTATAAAGCCGGCAATATGACATGCCGCATGCAGCCGCTGGCTGCAACGAGCAAGGAGCAATGTGCGGTCTAGAGAGATGGCGAGGATCAGGGCAGTCCCAATTCAATAACTAGGATAATGTGCATAGAATTAAATGAGCTGTCATCTAAAATAAAAGATGATGTAGCAAGTGATTAAATAAAGAAAGAGAAGGAAATCTGGTCTTGCATGAGACATGATGTCTACACATCATCTAAGACAAGATGTGAGATGACTAGCATTAAATTGAAATGTGGAAGAGTGGTGTTTGTATTGGGAGTGTAATGTCTACTACTAGTTTCTTGATGATGTGAAGACTATGAAAATCTTGTCTATTTTTTTTCTTTTTCTTTTTGATGTTACAGGCCTTGTAGGCATGCAATACGCAGTAGCCAGTGGTGGCTAAGCTTTTGCTAATCGTCTTCATGCCAAATCTCAGGGCAAGCAGCAGGTGCATTTCCTTTCTGGTCAACCAGAATATCTTTCTTTCCTGGTCTCTCTTAAGCTTCTCAATGCTATACTACGGTACGAGTGCTAGTAATATTACAAACTGCTGTCGTCACTGTCCGGTCTTTTCTGTGACCTTATCGTTACGACATCCAATGTTATCGCAACCATCGATCTTTGCCCTCAAGTTTTTGGGATAGGCACTATGCAGGACGTTCTCCCCCATTTTAGAAAGAAGGGACTCTAGCAAACTGGTTAGATATTTCTAATTTGATTAAATTTATATAAAATAATATTAATATTTTATAATATAAGTATATTAGATTAATTGTGAAATATATTTTTATATAAAATCTGTTTCGAGACATTAACATTACTAGTTTTTTATACAAAATCATTTGACTCATCAATATGACATGCCAAATCTTACAGCATGTTCCCTAATTTCTTTCTCCTCTTTACGTACTCCTACTAGAAAGGAGAAAGGGTGTGCCAACAAATCTTGCAAACCTTTTCATATTATTTTTGTTGCAAAAGTGTTCCTTTCCTATCCGAGAAAAGGAAAAACACATAATTATGACTGTACTGTAGTGCTGACAGATACTGCACAATGTCCAACGCAGGGATTAGCATTACAGCACGTGGGAATAAGCAAGGTGCACACAAAGCGTGCTGCCTGTCTACCTTCAGCCTTATCCACCTGACCAATGGACAGTGTAAAAAGGCTGCCTCCCTCAAGGACCGTGCCCACCCAGATCAACCAATCGGCTGACGGGATCGTACCGTGCATGGCAACAACTTGCTGGGCCTCTCTCCACACCTTGCTGTTTGTAGGCTGTGTTCAGTTCCCATCACATCACCAAAATTTTCAAAATTCTCTCTCCAAACATCACTATCCACCTATCACATCAAATCTCTCTCCTCATACATGGAACACTAAACGTAGGTAAATAGAAAAACTAATTGCATGGTTTTGATGTACACGACGAGACGAATCTTTTGAGCCTAGTTAGGTCTTGATAGGACAATGTTTACCACAAACAAACGAAAGGTGCTACAGTACGCTACAGTGTCCGATGTGACATTTTCTCCAAACTTTCTCCTACACTTTTTGGAACTAAACAGTAAATCCGATAATTACAAACACATCCTCATGTGGCGGCTCCACAATCTTTTTCTTTTTCAATCGGATGGGCCTCATCAAAGCCACGAGTTGATGCATGAAACAAGTGCCGCTGAAAAGATTAATTTGATGACAGTAAAGTGATTTCATATGCCAACTTCATGAAATAAAATTTGTATAATGTATGTGATATTAAGATTCGAATTACAACGTAACGTTGAATACCATGTGTGCAAACAGTTTCCTATATTTTTAAATGGAAGGAATTGAAGTACTAGCTACTTTATCCGTTTGTTTATAAGGCCGGCATAATTTGATATGGTATTCTAAATTATTTTTTGATCATTAATTTATTTTATACTCCCTCCTTCCTTTTATATATGACACTGATTTTTAGTTCAAAATTGAACTATCCAACGTCATATATAAAAGGAAGGAGGGAGTATTATATTATTTATGATTATAAATTTATGATCATCAGAGAGTATTTTTATGACAAATCTAACCCTTTCAAGTTTGCATTATAAAATTTAAAAATAATTAACTAAATTATTGATATAAAGTTATAAAATTTAAATCTTGAATATATTCATGCACGTCTTACAAGTAAAAATGGAGGGAGTAATATAGTAGTACTCCCTCCGTCCCATAATATATGATCCTGGAGGGTTTAAATTTTGTATCAAAATATAAGGTCCCGGAGGGATAGGATAAAACTAAATGAGGTTGGTTGGTGGGTGGAGAGTTGGTAGATAGTGTAAAATGAATGGAATAGAGGTCATTTCTTCTCAAGGTTGTTTATTGAGTTTGAACCCTTCATGACCTTATATTTTGGACGGATCGAGTAGGAAGTAATAAGAGCAAGTAGATAGTACGGAGATATGATAGGAGCATATATTTGGAATACAGCACGAGCCCTCTTCCACGTACGTGCTTAGGACGTGTTTAGATGTTAGAATTGGGAGGGTGAATTTGGGAGTATGATGTCACTTCGTAATCATTGCACCACTGTAGCATTTCGTCTGTATTTGTGAAAAATTGTCCAAAAATTGATTAATTAGGCTCAAAATGTTCGTCTCGCAGAGCACAACAAAACTGTGTAATTAGTTTTTGATTTCATCTACATTTAGTACTCCATGCATGTTATGATATTTTGATGTGATGTGAAATCTTCTTTTTGCATAGTAAATTTGGGAGTGGAATTTGGGATCTAAACAGGGCCGTAGACACGTGAAATCCCATGTGAATAGACAAGGACCACTTTATAAGATAAATACGCATGGATGACCGACAGGGAAATATATACACTGCACCCTTGACATGGCCATGGCGATGGAAAAGTGAAAAGAAACTCCAGATCAAATTCTGGCCGGGCTGCCTATTTGAACTTTTTTTTTTGAGGGAAGCCTATTTGAACTTAGTAAATATACTTTCTCGGTTCCAAATTACTGCACCCTTGACATCATTCTGACTTGTGTAATTGTGTTAGCCTTCAAAAAGGCTCCGCTAACGATCTTCCAGAGTCGCTACTCCTAAAAAGTTCCAATTTTATTTGATTATTACTAAAATTAAGTTAAAATTACCAGAGCCATGGCTTCCCTGTAGTGAAGTGCCCCCGTCTTGCATTCGGTCCATTCATCATCACACGGCGAAGACACGATGAAGCTGGCCTCAGACGGAGACACACAGTAGGGCAGCCATTCTACTAGTAGTACACTAACACTAGTACTACTCGACTACTCCGTACTCGTACTAACCGGCCATCTGCAGTGGCGATGGCGACCATATATGCAGCACCCAATGCCGTTGCGAAACGCGTCCCTGCGCGGAGCTCCTCCTCTTTCCATGGGAAGGAGGACACTGACAGCCGGACAGGGGCAGGGATGGGCCGAGAGCAGGGACATGGAGCCCACCCTCCTGCTGCCATCCAAAACTTTCGCGGCAGTGCATCCCCCCTCCCTCGCCCGCGTCCCCAAGATTTGTTCCGATCCTCTCTTTTATATGCCCTTCCCAGCAGCAGTGAAGAAGCGACAGACAGTGAGCTCTCGAGCTCATTGCTAGGCTGCTATTGCTTGGTTGCATTGGCACTGTTGGGTTGAAAGGAATGGAGCGGGAGGAGGAGGCCGCCGCCGCAGCCGCGAGGACGGCGGAGCTCCAGCTGCTGCGGCCGGAGAAGAAGAAGAAGAAGCGCGGCCGGGTGGAGCTCCGGCGGATCGAGGACCGGACCAGCCGGCAGGTGCGCTTCTCCAAGCGCCGGAGCGGGCTCTTCAAGAAGGCCCACGAGCTCTCCGTGCTCTGCGACGCCCAGGTCGCGCTCATCGTCTTCTCCCCCGCCGGCCGCCTCTACGAGTTCGCCTCCCCCACCACCATACCAGGTGATGCCGATTTGCTTCACGCCTCAGCTCTCCCGCGCAATCATCCATGCCAGTTAAACTGCTGTTCAATTCCCTGTTAATTCTTGCGGTCTTTTCTCGATCGATCGTTTTTCTTTCGACTGAGTCGTCTTCTTCCCGGCCTTCTCTTTGCTTGAGCGGCTGATTCGTCTAGAAATTTCGCGCGCGTTCCTCCCGCTATAGCTAGAAGCCTAGAACAAGCTGGATCTGTGCGGCAGGACGCAGCTGATTTAATTTACCCGTCGTGTCAACTGTGCAAGGAGCACGCTAGAATGATCTACAGGTAGCATGAACATCTCCTAATTTTGCCAGTACTAGAATAATCTGCAGCTCGCCTTTAGCTTCATCATGGGATAAACCCCTGAGGAAAGAGACAAAATGTTTATCATCAACTGTTTGGATTTGCATTTGAGATTGCGGTCATGCTGTTCTAAGGCTACTGTAAATGACACTTGTCTGGTAGTACGGTGTCAGTAGTTCGAAATAACTTACTTATTATATAGTACATAGACATGCTGCAAGCCTGCAAATGCAAATCAAGGCATTAGAAACTGTGCAAATGCAAATAATTTGTTAACTGACATATACTACTTCGAAAAACATGCATAAAATATATGCGCAAATGCAAATCAACAGGCATTAGAAACTGTGCCTTGGAACTGTTGAAAACAACAGTTAACCTAAAATAGCGTAATAAGTATATAGAGCTTTTCCACAACAAAACCAGGTGTTTATGTACTTTTCGTGGAGTGATGATCTGGTTAGTTAGAAGTAATTATTGTAGGTCAAGTTCCACTATACAGTGAACATACATAAATACATTATTGAGAGTGAGATTGTCATCTGTGTCAAGATTTTGCGTTAGTTTATGAGCATCTATTAGTTTAATTAGCACTCTTTTTGTCCATATGTGTGTACCCACTTCATTCGAGTTAAACTTAGGATTTTTGTGCATTCTTCCTTGCAGCATTGAAGAAGCTTTTGGTCGATACTGGGACCTCGCCAACACAACAAATGATTTTGATCTCAATATTGAAGCACCAGACTCAAGGATTGACTGCAATACACAGGTCAAGCATAAATAGTTGATATTTTTTTTGGCGAATGAAATAGTTGATAAATTATACTGTGTATGAACAATAAAGCTATCTTTTGTTTATTATAAAGCTGTTGTCTGATACTAACTGAATGCAGAAATGCACATACTTTCATTCAAAAAACCAACACACAATATATATATATTGTTGGAGTATGGAGTTGTAATAGGCCCATCTAGGCCCATGTATGGACAACTATATACCCACCCATTAGGGTTGGAGGAATACATGGAGATTATTCCCAATAGCATATATATATACCATGCATGAACTAGCTTTTACAAACTTTGATCACAAATATAGACACAAAATCATTAATATGTTTTCACATGGAAAAAATATTTTAGTAGGTCTGTCATGACTAATAATATTATTTTCAATAAATTGCAAAACAAATTTTCTTAAAAAGTAATCACCAATGATGCGTGTGTTGGAGATAGTTCCAATGGCTAAAACACAAGTAAAAGAGAGAATGGAGGTAGTAAGTAATTTCCCCCCGCTTATGCCGAGAATATGGATAAAAAAACTCATTATTGGATATCATTAGAATTATCATCTCAAGATCGTATATCCGGTTTAAAGTACTTGTTGTTTTAGTCTCCTTTACAGTCTTCAAAATACATTTACAACTTCTAGGCAACTTGGTTATATATGCTCTTTTTTATTCTTATCCCGCTTTAGTTGCATCATTTTATCTACCTCAATTCTTTTTCCCAACTCCAAAAATATTGTGAACGACCTGAGAGTCTGAAGCACTTTTGGATTTTAAAGCATCAGGATATAACATTAAAAAGGTTGGAATTGAGGCTCACCATTTTAAATTGTTATGAAGGAAATATTTGATCCAATATTTTCATTTCCAGGTTTTACAACATTTTTTTCCGACTTTTCATTCTGTTTTCTAGTTTTTCTGAAGCTGAATGCTCATTATACTGATAGAGTTACTTGGAAGCTGTTAAATTGCCTGCTTCTTGAAGAACAAAAGATAACAAGCAACACATACACTTTGTACATAGAATCCACGAATATGCATTCTTTTATACTGAAATTGTGAGCAGGTTGGGTATAAAAGAATTGCACTATTCACAAAAAGGTGGGTATATTATATATACCCATGGCTGAAATGTTTTGCTCATGTAAGTCAGGTTCGTGTTCTACTTCTTTATGCTGGCCAAGATATAGCAAGTCTAAACTTTACATAAACTTGAAGTTACCACAAGTAGATAATGTTCGTCTAAAGCAGAACCTTTTGCGTTGGACTTTCATCAGTCTCCTATTAACTCTTATCTTTTGCTTTTACCTGAACTTAAAATAATCCAGTACCATATTAACCAGATGTAAAACAAAATAGGAAAGAAATCTTCAGGTCAAGCTTGGGGAAAATCATATCTCATGTTGCCTTCCAAGTTGCAACAATTAACGCTACTAGGTAGCCAGATAAACTTTCCAAGCCTGTTTTGTATATACATCTTGTGATCTTCGTCCGTAAACTAGTATGGGCTGAATTTCTTCCATAGCCATGATCATATATAGTTCTGAAAGTAGAATCGTCATGTATTTTTCTGATTGTATTCCATGCACAAGATTTGCCATCAGTATTTTTTTTCCTTAAAACGTGTAAAGCTGGCAGAAGATTTGCCAGCAGATTTATATTAATGCTGCAGACCATCAGTAGACCATGCCAGTATCAATCGATGCCATCTTCACTTTCTGTTCTAGATTCAGCATTTGCATGCGCAATTGTACTTTCTTTTGGTTCTCCCAATATATGGTAACCATCTGTATTTTTTGTGCATATTCTCTCCTGTGGTTGCTCAGAAGGAGCAGTTATCTGCTGGCTCATTAGCTGATCAGATAAATATCATTGCCCAATGGTACACATGTACTTGATGGATAATCTTTGGTTCTAGCTCATCGAAAATGCTCAATGTTGCGTTAATTACTAACTATTCTTTATGTAAATTTTCAGGGCCACAGAAGCCAATTTAGACGAGATGAGCATGGATCAGATGAGAAGCTTGGAGGAAACAGTTACCGACGCTCTGGCAGCTATCAGGGTCATACCGCACTGCAGATATTTCTTCTAGTACACCTGCATGAACTTGGCATGCGTCACGATCGTGCAAAGGTTCATGCTGCACACATGAGATTTCTGAGAGCGTCTTAATTTGGTGATTGCAGAATAAACTAAGGATGAAGGTGGTTGAGTTGACCCAAACTTAAAGTTAGCTCTGGAACTAGTTTTGATGCAGAAAAAAAGGTACAGTACTTTTCAAGAAACCATACCATACATCTGGCTCCAGCACTAAAATTAGTAACCTTGGCTATTTTGTTGTGTGTGTGTTGAATGAATAAAACAGGAGAAGGCGTGAAACGAAAGGATGGGCCATCTCATAATATCATCTAGTGGACTCCAATCCACAGAAACTGAGAAAGAACAGTGCTCAATTGTAAAATGAGAGCCGCATATATATATTATACTTTCCAGCTTCAAGTCTGCATGCATGGTGAGAAACAGGTTAAGTTGGGGCCTATATATAGTCGTGAACTTAGCAACTATCAGCAACCGTCAACTTAGCAAACTAATTTCCCTTCGTCCCTCTTGCGTTCATGTGTGTTGATATATACTTGCACAGCTGTTAGTTGCACACACACACGTCTCACTTTCTCACCGTGTGTGCGCTTGCATATAAAGTGTAAAAGATGCCGATGCCAATGTACATGCATGTAAGAACCCACTCTACGAAAAAGTACTCTTTCGTTGATTATTCATAAAAACAAGAGTATTTTCATATAAGCTGTTGTGGAGCTACAAGGTTCTCTATGTGATGTGACTTGGACTAGTATATATTTTTTTTCTCTCAACTAGTTATGCAACCTGTACTCCTGCAAAGGCTTCTAATTTTTAGAAACATAAGTATTGGAGATTTATGAAAAAAATTAGTTCATTCTAATAATAAAAAAATAGCTAACCTCGATCTCTCTTTTATTTGTTAAAGACGCTAGTGCGATACCCATATAGATATTAACTTGTGATAGAATTTAGCTAGGGATTATTCCATACATTTTTTAACCCACATTCATTGTTTTACATTTTGCATCGCACCTCCATTGTGATTCATGTGTTTTAAGTGAATCCTTAATTTAACAATAGAAGAGGTGCTCATCAATATAAATTTAAGGGGTTAATTTAAAATACATTTTGGAATAAGTGGATATTTATATAAATATTAGGGGTTATTTTAGGTTATTTTTCATAATGGAAGAGGTGGACTGATATTGGTGGATCAATTAGAGGATGTTACTTTAGACTATTTGCATGGTGCTAGAGATAGGCAATTTTTAAGAAAGCATATAAATCTAATGGATATTATTATCAACAATGGTTAAATGTTCCTATTTTTGTGATGATACCTTAGATTTAGCTTTTATTTCTAGCGCCTCTCCATGTAGAGGCTCTAAATTTAGAGTGTTATTTTATATTATTTTTTATACTACCACATGTGGGTTATCTAGATGAAAATTATGGGATTACTTTAGATTATTTTTTATAATGATATGGATGGATAATTTATTATAGATGCAAGTATTTATTTTAGACTTCACATAATGGCAATGGTGGATAGTGTTCTAGAAAACATGGTAGATCTAGTGACCATTCACTATACTGTAGGAAACCTCTTATATGTGCCGGTGTGAAAATCTCATTGGTTCTTGTGATGGGTCCGACACCATGGAGCCGATGCGAACGAGGGTATGTTATTAGTGCCGGTGTTGAAATTGATACGTACTATTCTAATCGTTTTATATTAAGCATATGTACAATCCAAATACTAATTGTAACGGTATTTGTTAAGCGTCGGTACGTTTGGTCGTCCTATTTCCACTTATTAGCAAATATGTCCGTACGTTGCTACGAGTGAAGAGGACTTCGTGAGCGAAGACGTGCGGGAGCCATGTACGCTGTTGATTCCACATTCGATGAGGAACACAGATCATTGGTAGATGTCGTGCCCGAGAACAACAGCGGGGTCAATGATGGAGATGCAAGCAACATGAAAAGATGAATGGTGCATTCGACGGTGCGGAATGTCAAGAGGAGATAAGATACTATGGCTTGATTAGATGAGATGTTCATGGCTTCTTTTTAAAAACATTACAACGCACTAAAAAGGCCTGGATTGATGACGAACACATAAAGGAGAGATCCTCGAAGGACGTCGTGCCCTGAAACAATGATGGGTCAACGACGGGCATACGAGCGACGTGAGATGACGAAGGGGTGCATACGACGGTGCAGAACGACGAGATACTACGAGTTGATTAGATGAAACCAAAGTATGGACGTCATGTCCGGAAACGACAAGGGGTCCACGACGGGGATGCAAGCGATGCGAGAAAGACGAAGTGGGGACCCCATAAATATTAGAGGGCTTTTTCAAAATTATTATAATGTATCGGTGTATCGCTAAATGAATCTTTGTTTTATTAGTTGGTAAAAATAAAAATAAACGATCTATGTACTAAACATGAGTACTAACATTACGTGTGCTGTCATCACTTATCTAGTGTTGAACACATACATCACAACAAAGATCTTTATTGTTCTCACCCCACATGCAAGGGTGTTACATTAGTTTTATTTTCAGTGAAAAGAAGAAGTATTTTTCCGTTACGTGACGAGAGAGGTAAGCTTATGCACGTCTGCATTACTACAGAAGGGGTCGGCCGTGGAGGCAGGGAGATGGGCCCTGTCCCCTGAACAAACCAAGAGAATTGATTTATCGGTAGATAAAATCTGATTACGATTTATATACTATGATACGTGAGATGATGGCCGGGCACCTCGAAGCGAAGTCCTGGTCAGGGGCGGAGTCCTGCCGCGGCTCGATCACTACGTAAGGGAACAAAACGTGTTATCGTGCATGGCTCGACTCGATCACGGATTACAGAAATGCCGCAACATACTAGGATGGTGGGTTGATTTCTATAATTATTAGGGGGTTTTTGTAAAATTATGACGTACCGCAGAAACAATCCTTGCTTTATAATTATTAGATAGAGATGTTTAATTAGACCGTTATCTATCTATTCTATCTAGTGAATTTGATCTTTGGATGTTTACCTTCATAATTCCTTGGATAGTATGTTATGTAGTCTTATTTTCTATTGAACCCACGTGTCACACGTTCGTTCTTTCTAGTATCTTTTTAATCTAAACTTCTGGTGTAATTTAACGCTAGTTAAAATACTGTCAAATGCACAAAAAAGTTTATTATCTAGTGACAATACGTATTAAAAATATGTACGTATACATGCTACACGTACACGTTCATAATAACAATTATTACTCCCTTATCATTATATACTACGTGCATAACAGCACAGCTTCAATCGATAATAACCCGAAAACTCGACAATAAACCTAGCAGTTCATGCATCATCGTCTCAACAAAAATAACAGCGACAAAAAAAAATAACAGCGAGTTCACCACGCGCCATGAGGCGGACGCGGGCGGGAACGTACGACCGCGTGGCTTCCCCGCGAGCTCTGAGCGCTTCCCATCTTCGTCGCGTGGCGTCGTCTCATCGCCGGGCGCACGGCAAACCAACCAGGCAACCACGGCGGCGCCGCCGCCGGTGATCACGCGCACGGGCTGGGCCACATATCGCGCACCCGGGCCAGCTCAGCCCAGCCCAGCCCAACCCACGGCGCCCTATGCGTCTCCTTCCAGGTGCGGCCCTGTTTAGCCTTTGCGTGGCGTCTTTTTCTTTAATCCTTTGAAATCTACGAATTTCATTGCTGTCCTGCCAAATTCGCCTCAAGTTTAGCGAGCGAGCTTGGCGCGAATCCATAACCGAGGTTTAAATAGGTGGCAAGCCATGTGTGAGTCTGCCGTGATTATTGTCCGTATCACAAGAAAAACACTGGGGTGTTTAGTTCTAAAAAGTTACTCTCAAATTTATTATGTAAAAAAAGACTCCTCGTCACATCAAAATGTTATAATATGCATGGAGTACTAAATGTAGATGAAACCAAAAATTAATTGCACAGTTTTGTTGTACTATGCGAGACGAACATTTTGAGCCTAATTAATAAATTTTTAGATATTTTTTCTCACATAGAAGCAAAATGCTACAGTGACGCATTTATTCCGCCTGCAGCGCGTCAGACCCGAATTGAGCCTCCCAATTCCAGATCTAAACACGGCCATTACTAACACATGGCAGATTGACCACACCTCAACTGAAACGCGTGCCTTGAGGACCGCGCCCATCTAAATCAGCCAATTGGCCTAGTGGGACTCATGTACGTGCACGTTCCTCACACCTTGCTCAGGTGATAGCTGCGGATGGCTACCAACATGTCGGATAATCTTGGCATTCCAGATTCGTGCTTAACCAATAACCATCAATCCATCATCATCCAGGTGACATGCAGGTTTGACTCAGATTGAATTATAGTACAAGCTAAGTACGTCAGGTGGTTTCGTCAGAGGGACTTCACAGTAGTCCATACGACCGTAATCGTACCTCTATGTGTCGACCCTGTAAAGTCATTTTCTCCTATTTCGGATAGTATATACCTTCACGACGACACGACTACTCACCTCGATGTCCTAAGCCAATCTTGACATCATGCTGCCTTAATAGTATATCACGTCACTAGTGACTTTTTTTAGGCAAGTCAATAAGGAGTAGGTATCCAAAATATATGATGACACCATTATTTTTTTAATTTGTTTTATTGTTATTATTTCTACAAATATTTATGCAAGTAAATAAATGTCCAAGTTAAATCGAAAATATTTTCAATGATAGATATAGTGGTATCCATTTTATTTTTCTTAACTAATTGGTTAAACAAATAGTTGGTTAAAATTTGAGATATTTTTAAAAACAGAGATAGTACTGTCGGCCCGTTCGTTTGGCTTATCAGCCACCAGCCAGCAGTATTTTTCTGTCAGCATAAATTAGCATCAGCCACCAGCCAGTCAGCAATCAGGGGCGGACTCATGTTGTACTGAGTGAGGGCATAGGCCGCCACTCAAAAGTTTCCAACAATGATAGTTGACTGTTTTTTACCATGGGTGCCCCCTCTCAAATGAGTATTGTGCCCCTTGTACACCAAGAAAAATGAATATAACTTGATAATCATGCTAAGTGTGCCCTCAGTCAGTTTTTATCCTAGGTCCGCTCCTGCCAGCAATATGTTTCTCTCAGCTCCAATCAGCATCATCCACCAGCCACCAGCCAACCGAATATGCCAGTAACAAGTAAACAAAACCACACGTGCCACAAGTTTTTGTGAAGTATTTGTGAAGTGTTGTTGACTTGTCTCCCACCCGTCAGGCATGGTGCACTCTCCCCCACTATGGACGGTGTCACTGTGTGACCGGCCTCCCTCTCCCTGGGCAGCCAGCCAATGAAGTCGCGAAACGTGTCCTGACGTAAGCATTCGTCATCCTTCCGGGCTTCCGGGGAAGGAGTCGCTGACAGCGGGACCGGGAGAGGGTCTGTAGTGTTGTCTTTGCTTTTTTTTTTGAAAAGAAGTCTTTGCTTATTGGGCGAGCAGGGAGGCAAGGCAGAGGCAGGGTCGCATGGAGCCCACGCCCCTCTCCAGCTCTCCTCCTGCTGCCATCAACAGCTTTCGCAGGAATCCATGGCCCCTCTCGCTCTCCTCGGCCGCCTTGATTTATTCCAATCCTCTCTCTCTCTATACTATCCTGCAGAGAAATCTTCCTCTCCCGTCTCCTTGCAGCTGCGACTCTGCGAGAAGCTGACAAGCTCGAGCTCAGTGCAGTAATGGAGGAGCAGGTGGCCGCGGGGAGGACGGAGCTTCAGCTGCTGCGGTGGGAGAAGCCGGGCGAGGTGAAGATGAAGAGGAAGCAGCGCGGAAGTAAACATATTTGTGATGCCGCCGTGTCAATATGTTTGGTGATGTCCTAATCTGTTTAATCTGGGGTGGGGACAAATAGTAATTTACTGGATATATGATGCACAGATATAGTACGCCCATGTGTTAGTTGATTGATGTGCGCCAGTTCGAACTTAACATGCATAAAATATATGTGATAATGCAAATCAAGGAAATATAACTAGGCATTGGAAACATTATTCAAAAGAAATAATTAATTGACCAGAAATAATGTAATGTATATAAGGCCTTTTCTTGTTAAAACCAGGTTTATTATGTAGTTTTGGTGGAGCGAAATGTTAATCTGAAATAACTTGGAATTGTGGGGTAAAATCTCTCTTTGTGTGCAGAATAACATATATAATTCTGAGAGTGAGATTATATTGTCTTTTGTTCCAAGTTTGTGCATTAGTTCATAGTCAATTGCCGGCATATTTCGCTATGTCTAAATGAAGTCGCGAAACGTGTCCTGACGTAAGCATTCGTCATCCTTCCGGGCTTCCGGGGAAGGAGTCGCTGACAGCGGGACCGGGAGAGGGTCTGTAGTGTTGTCTTTGCTTTTTTTTTTGAAAAGAAGTCTTTGCTTATTGGGCGAGCAGGGAGGCAAGGCAGAGGCAGGGTCGCATGGAGCCCACGCCCCTCTCCAGCTCTCCTCCTGCTGCCATCAACAGCTTTCGCAGGAATCCATGGCCCCTCTCGCTCTCCTCGGCCGCCTTGATTTATTCCAATCCTCTCTCTCTCAACCATCCTGCATTGGAATCTTCCTCTCCCGTCTCCTTGCAGCTGCGAGAAGCTGACAAGCTCGAGCTCAGTGCTGAAGAAGTAGCAATTGCCAACACAGTAAATGATCTCAATATTGAAGCACGAGACTCGAGAGTCAACTGCAATATACAGGTCAAGTATAAAAAATCGATCGATACATTATAACCTTTCGTTTGCTAATAATAATCAACACACATACTATAATTTATCCTGATGCATGGCACAACAATGTCATATAAAATAAATATGAACCCTCCTCAATTCCATTGAAAATCACTAGATCATATCTCTATCGAACTCATCAACATATCTCAGAGTGCCAAATAAAAAGGGTTAACATTTAGAAATTTTGCTGTTTGGATATAGGAAAATGGTTAAAACTCACAATTTTCAAAGTTTGAAAAGGCTAATATCCCGTCTAGCAATTTAGTTTTAAGTTTTACATGCAAAATTATTTTTGAGAATTTTCTTTATTATTTCTAGCTTAAAGGCAAGCCGTGGGAGAGTTACTTGGTAGTTAACTAACCACTAACATATTTTCGTTAAGGGCAAGTTGTGAGGAAGTTCCCACAATACTGGGGGAGGGAGGGAGGGAGGGAGGGAGAGGGAGGGGAGGAAGAGGAAGAGAGAGACTAGCCATTTAACACTATTGGTCTATGTTCCTCCCTAACATGATGATGGTTATCTGCTGCCTGAAACTCATGACCCCGATGATTGACTCTGGCATTGTCAGGGATGGTTGCATTCCTCATTTCCAATCTTCCCAGGATGCAATTATGAATACAATGAAGAATGGAAGATGCACCATCTGTTGAGTGGAGATGGTCCGTTCATGTATATCTACATCATCATCATGTAAATCTATACTAACATTCCATCACAAAGGGACAAGTGAAGAGGAGATGATCCTTGTCTTCTTCGATTCCTTCATCGTAGAGCATGCATTCTACGCATGATTGGACATTGAAATTCCTACGTTACAAAATTTTCATTGTGTTTAATTGATCCAATAGTAGCAACCAAATGAAAAACATCAATCTCGTTGTGCATTTTGAATTGCACATCCATAGGTAGAAGGTACTTGCTTTCTGAGAAAGCTAGTTTATAAAACCATCTGGATGTGTAGATCCCATTTCCCTAGATGAATGTCCATTGATCCTTTGCATGTTCATCATAAGGGATTTGTTGATGGTAATTTTGCAAGGATTATGATTCTTCATAGGTTTCTTGTGGTAAAGGTACTATGAACATAGAAGCTAAATCAGATGATTCCATTGCACCTTTCACTTACATGAGGCATTTAATGCAAAACCTAGGGAACGAATGAGCCACAATGTTTTCTTCCCATAAATCTTTCCAAAATAATACTATCAAAGCAGCATCAATATATCCTTCTACCATAATGATCTAACTTCCTTTAAGGCATAGAGCACCTTATAAAGATAATGTGTTGTCTAGATTAAGTTGACCCAAGGAGTATCCTTTTTGGCATAGAACTTGTCGTGTTTTAGAAGGTCATCATTCTGAAGTCAAAGGTTGATGACAAAAATCGACCACGGTGGGAGACTCCCATCAGGTTTTGTTCTAAGGTGTCGTACTTTGAATTGAGGTAGGGACGGGAATTTCTACAACTCTCGAAGTTCAACGCTCTAACCGGTCCACTGCGAGTAGCTTGGCAAAGATTGATTACACCAATGCCCCCTTTTTCTTTGAGTGTATTTCCTCCTTTTTTGTGGACTTGACACCGTTTGTCCAAATACATTGCTTCCACGTCCTATTAGTGTTTGTTGTGGCTCCCTTGTGAAATTTTACTAGGCATATTGCGTAGGTTATGGCTGGTGTGATTAATGAGTTGGCCATCTCTAGCCTACCTGAATAAGACAACAAAGACAGAACAAGCTGTTAGCATTCTCTCATTTCTATCCATATGGTTGCCTAGATATATGAATGTCTTTGCCCTGTGACATCCTGTCTCAATTCAGATGACTCAGTAATGGCTAATGAGGTACTACCTTGCTAATAGAGCAAGAGTGGAGCCAACTTATAAGCCCTTGTCTTCTAGCCATAGCACCTTCGAGTTGATCCTTTTACATGAAGCAAGGACAAAAGTGTAAGCAGGGTGCTAAGTGTACGCGTGAACGCCCCTCGGAAGTGCCAATTAGATCCAAGTGAAATGCCTCGTTGATGATATAATAGACAAGGTTCTCATTTTCTTACCCCTCTCCTAAATTTAAGGGATTCTATTGAGAAGCACAGAGGAGGTACCAGATGTGGAAAGAAGCTAGATCCAAAATAAAGCTTTATCAAGGAACCCCATCTACCTCATGGCAGCAAGGATAACAGGGTGCTCAATACTATCAAAGACCTTGATAAAATCAAGCTTAAGAATAATGAAGGCAGAGGCAGGGTCGCATGGAGCCCACGTCCCTCTCCAGCTCTCCTCCTGCTGCCATCAACAGCTTTCGCAGGAATCCATGGCCCCTCTCGCTCTCCTCGGCCGCCTTGATTTATTCCAATCCTCTCTCTCTCAACCATCCTGCATTGGAATCTTCCTCTCCCGTCTCCTTGCAGCTGCGAGAAGCTGACAAGCTCGAGCTCAGTGCTGAAGAAGTAGCAAGTAATGGAGGAGCAGGTGGCCGCGGGGAGGACGGAGCTTCAGCTGCTGCGGTGGGAGAAGCCGGGCGAGGTGAAGATGAAGAGGAAGCAGCGCGGCCGGGTGGAGCTGCGGCGGATCGAGGACCGGACGAGCCGGCAGGTGCGCTTCTCCAAGCGGCGGAGCGGGCTGTTCAAGAAGGCCCGCGAGCTCTCCGTGCTCTGCGACGCCCAGGTCGCGCTCGTCGTCTTCTCCCCCGCCGGCCGCCTCTACGAGTTCGCCTCCGCTGATTCCAGGTGATTCCGGCTTCCTCACGTTTATTAGTACCATGCAAGGCTGGGGGGTTTCCTTTCCTGCGTGCTTAATCAGTCTCCATGCTACTGCTCTTGTGTTGACTACTTGACTGATAGTGTTACCTAGGACCTGTGCTGACTTTCTTTGACTCCCTCCGGAAATGCTGGATGTCTGCTGCACGTGCGCAGCTGATTTGTTTGTCGGGTCTTGTGCCATGAGCACAAACGATCTCAGAAATCCCCGTAGGAGCGCCAAATTTAACTTGCTGTTGTCTGTCATCTTAGTTTAGTCTTGACACTGCGGTTATTAGCTATTTCTTTTTAAAAAATTTGCATTTTCTGCAAGTAAACATATTTGTGATGCCGCCGTGTCAATATGTTTGGTGATGTCCTAAGACTAAAGTCGCCACTTGTTTAATCTGGGGTGGGGACAAATAGTAATTTACTGGATATATGATGCACAGATATAGTACGCCCATGTGTTAGTTGATTGATGTGCGCCAGTTCGAACTTAACATGCATAAAATATATGTGATAATGCAAATCAAGGAAATATAACTAGGCATTGGAAACATTATTCAAAAGAAATAATTAATTGACCAGAAATAATGTAATGTATATAAGGCCTTTTCTTGTTAAAACCAGGTTTATTATGTAGTTTTGGTGGAGCGAAATGTTAATCTGAAATAACTTGGAATTGTGGGGTAAAATCTCTCTTTGTGTGCAGAATAACATATATAATTCTGAGAGTGAGATTATATTGTCTTTTGTTCCAAGTTTGTGCATTAGTTCATAGTCAATTGCCGGCATATTTCGCTATGTCTATAACTTTTCTTTTGAGTTATTAATGAATTTATTTAGCTTCCTGTTCCCCGTGCACTCTTTGTTGCAGCATTGACGGAATATTTGGTCGATACTGGGACCTTGCCAACACAGTAAATGATCTCAATATTGAAGCACGAGACTCGAGAGTCAACTGCAATATACAGGTCAAGTATAAAAAATCGATCGATACATTATAACCTTTCGTTTGCTAATAATAATCAACACACATACTATAATTTATCCTAATGCATGCTACAACAATGTCATATAAAATAAATATGAACCCTCCTCAATTCCATTGAAGATCACTAGATCATATCTCTATCTACTCATCAACATATCTCAGAGTGCCAAATAAAAAAGGGTTAACATTTAGAAATTTTGCTGTTTGGATATAGGAAAATGGTTAAAACTCACAATTTTCAAAGTTTGAAAAGGCTAATATCCCGTCTAGTAATTTAGTTTTAAGTTTTACATGCAAAATTATTTTTGAGAATTTTCTTTATTATTTCTAGCTTAAAGGCAAGCCGTGGGAGAGTTACTTGGTAGTTAACTAACCACTAACATATTTTCGTTAAGGGCAAGTTGTGAGGAAGTTCCCAC